>CM037090.1:87628726-88049782 GCA_020916435.1 Oxytropis ochrocephala
AAAGCATATTGCTTCATTAGGAATGTAATGAAATAAGGGATTGTAGAAAATCTCGAGCGCACACGAGGAAACCGCTGGAGTCGTAAGCTTGTGGAAGTCAAGTCGTCATAAGTGCTGAGAACAACAACTGCAAAACTGCACGTAAAAAAACAACAAAGAAACCAAATAGTAATAAAACCAAAGAATAACAAACAAGTAATATGATTATCACTCGTAAGAAGAGATAACAAACCGCAAGAAGAACTGCAAGGTTTAATCAAGAATATAGAAACGCGATTCAGAGTAAAGGAAGCAAACGATCGGCTAGTTAGACCAAATCGCGATTCTACAAACGCTGATTCGATGCAGAGGAAGAAACGTGGATTTCAAACGCCGATATACAAGCTAGACACAAACGCGCATCTCGCAATCCGCATGCGTATAAATAGTACCTATTCCGGTAGATCCCGTTTCATTCTTCGGTAGACAGAGAGGAAGCGTAGGGAAGCTTGGACCTAAACGCCGGGCTGCAGTGAGAGGAAGGAGGAGGCGCCCAGATTTTTGCTCATGAGGAGAACGTGAGTGAACTGATTAGGAAATACCCAATCGTCGAGAGAGTATTTTTTCCGATACCATGTTATTTTGTAAAAGGTAAAAATCGATTTTATTGAATTGTAATACTACTCCATATATATTACAAGGAGGATCTAATACAATAATTACAAGAGATATGTTGACTCATAACCTAGTCTGATCGTCTACTAATACAAAGTAGTAAAAATGGACAAATACAAACTATCTAAAATATACAATTATATAAAATATATTAAAAATATAATATAGCTAATAGCACAATGTCGATCCGAGAAAGTATCGTGAGTGACACTGTTCCGCGTGGAGTGGACGATCGGAGCTTATTGGATACGAGGGTCGATCAAGAGGATAATAAAAGAAACATGGTGAGGTGTTGAAATAAGATGAGGAGGAGAAGTTATGCTTGGGTGAGAGACACAAGATGAAGGAGATGAAAATGTCTCATCAGTGCCGCCCCCTAGAAAATCTAGATAAACAAGGAAGAGTGCGCGATGGGTCGATCTAGTGGTAAAAGGTAAATGAATGGTTTTTCAACTTGTGTTTTTTTAATTATTAAATGAACATTCAATTGGTTTTGAGCTAACTTTTTTCAGAAAAATAAAACCAATGTTTGTTTCTCTTACGCTAATGTGATTTTATTTGGATTTTGAAATTGACGAGAAATTTTATACTTTTTGTTTAATTACGGAGTTAATAAATGAAGTTAACTATAATTTATAAGGATAAATGAATAAACAATTTATATTTAAAAATATTATATGTAAATAAAAAGTATTAAAAATTGAGATAAAGTGTGAGACTCATTTTACTTAGTAGTTGTCGCTTCCCAAAATTTTAGGCAAGATCCTTACCAGAGTTATCAATATGGTTGCATAGATGTGGCACCATATCTTCCTGTCATAATAACATTATACTACTTAGTAGTATATATAGAGGAAGTGATATCTGTAAGTAGTATTATAAATAAGTTGGCTCTATGTAGGCATCATAGTTAAGAGTACAAAAGTAACTTGTAAGGGAAAGAGATTATTAGTTGAACTAAACCCACCCCAGGAAATAGTCTTATTTTTGGAAGCCAGTAATGTACAATTTGACTTACTAACTACCAAGTTTTTCCTTGACTATGAAAAGGTGGTAATAGATTAAAATCAATCAAAAATTCATCAAGTAATGTACTGTATAATTTCAAGAAAGAACTACCCAACATAAATAGAAGAGGAGTCTACAACAAAGACAAAATCAATATATAAAATAAATTGGTTTCCCTTCTCTGTAACATAAATTTGAAATTAACAAATATTGCATTGGCTAAAATAGTTAATGGCTATGAAGGAATAATAGAGGAAAGAACATCACCTTATGTCATAGTAAATAAATATTAGTATTTATTCTTTTACCTAGTAGGTTTATTTCTAACACTTAATTTTATGTTTTTGTCTTGTTGTGTGACTCATCATGTCTCTAGAATATTCCTGTAGAGAATGACTCCACTTGGGCTTCTGTTTCAGTGTAACATCTGGTGCTAGAATATTCCTAGCATTCAAAGATTGAGTGGCTAATCTTTTGTAGCCTCTTTGCCTATAGTTCTATAATCGTGTCTCTCATAACATACGTTCCTGCAAGTTATTTGAACTCATAGAAGCACACAGTTATCTAGTTCCTAATAGATCATATAAAGATAAGGCTATATGTTCCTATGGTTGCAAATTATGACTGAAATTTCTCCATGACCCTTAAAAATTAACTTCATTTTTGCTTAGTAAGTAATGTCCTTATTTTAGAAAACAACTATGGCTACTTAAAAGGATGTACAGAAAAATTCCAGGGCCATTATATTGAAGTATTGAACTAGTATCAGAAAATGGCCCTTCTCAAAGTATTTTGTTATATTTACAATAATATATACTATAAGGTTGATCCAAACTGAGCATCTATGAAATTGATTTTCTGAGTTCGGTGGCAAATTTCGTTCATTCAATTGCATAAATAAGAGTGAGTTTAACAAAGCTAAAAACAGAGAAATGGCCATTCAAAAAAACTTTATATTCCCTACTACATTTAAAATAGTGGAAAGCCATAACATTGTTTCAAAAAGCAAGAGTTAAGTTATACAAAATGAGGAGCCGAAAGCAAAGAAGTTTAATTACAATCATCCAACTACTTCTCTATCTTGATATTTGTCAAAGTTTTGGTTGAGGACAGCTTTTGTCGGTAGAAGACCGGGGCTTTAAACTCATCAACGGACTTCCAAGTGTGAGCATCTTTGAAGGGTTATTGGTAATGACCAAATCAGGATCATAATCGATGTCCCCAAAGCCTACTTGTTGCGACAACTACAAAAGTAAAGCTCAAGTCACCAAAGTGTCACAATGAAGGGGGTTGGAATTGTGACCTTTTTTAAATTTTCTCTCGAAATAAAGAACTTTGATTCACAAGTGTACTTGAGAATCGTGAAAGTGAGTATATGTATGTTATAATGAAACAATTTCTTAATGAATTAGATGAGTCAAGAAGGGTGAATTGTCTTCACAAGCTTATGTAGAACTCGAGAAGGATCATTCAAAACTTCTTCACTCTTTCTCACGCTTGCTTCCCAATTGTTTTAAGTAGAGTAGTTCTATCATGAAAGATATATTAAGTTTGTAAACCACTTGTTAAGAGTTTCAAAACATTTTATAGTCTTTGAAAAGTTCTAGAAAGGGTTGAAAACTCTTGTTCTAGTTGTAGCCGAGAAGGGTCGAATTAACTCTTTCTCAGTTTTCAAAAATCTCTCCTCAAGATTTCTCAAACCGTAAACTAAGTACTTGGAAGCAATAAACAACACATGGATTTATAGTGGTTCACCCAACAATAACATGGGCTACTCCACTCCTCACACCTGCTGAGATTTTCCACTATTTTCCAAATAGTTTACACCCTTTCACACTTCACACAAGTTGAAAGCTCTTGGTAGTTTTATTCTCACACTCTACCATCAGATACTCCACTAATAGACTTCTCCAAAGCTATTAGACTGCTTAACATTAAAAGCACTCACTTCTCAAGTCCTATAGCAACACATGCTACTTGAGAAAGTTCCCTATTCAAGGTTCTTTGATTACAAGGGTTTGGGATTACTTAGAGCTTGGTTTGCATATATAGGATATACATGAATGATTTACAACAAGACTTACTACATACTCAGAGAAAGATGAATCCTTCCGGTTTAAAAGTAGCTGAGTATGGAAGAGAGAAAAACTTGAATGTGTGAGAAGGTTGATAGCTCAAAGTTTAATTCACTCTCTTGAAGATCAATGAAGACCGTAGAGTCATTGTTATATAGAGTTGTTGTAGCCCTTTAACTCTCGCCCAAGAAATAGCCGTTGCATCAACAACTAGTCGCTTTTGGAGCCGCTGGTAAGACGCTGGTCTGAAGTCATGCCACTTTCGTGTTTCGATTTTCAGAAACCTCGTTGTTCACAAAATACCGGCCATCACCCTTCTCACATAGTTGACTCTTCTCACGTGCTGACCCTTCTCACCGTGATTCTTCCTCATGACTTGTTGCTTGAAGATGATGCTTCTCAAGATGAATCTTCTCATGTTGATGCTAAAGATTTAAGGATGATGACTCTTCTTGTTATGACCCTTCTCGTGTCCATGACTCTTCTTAACATGATTCATATGATCATGACCCTTCTCGGATCATGACTCTTCTTAGCTTGATATTGCATTTCATCTTCTTCAATTTTCTTTGTCATGACTCTTCTCATGCTTGATCTTCTTAGATGTTCTTCCTCATATTGCCATTTCACTTGATGAATCTTCTCTGCTGTAATTCTTCCAAGATTTCCAAAGTGGTTATTGACTTTAATCCTTTATGCTTAAGAAAATTTTCTTTCTAGTAGTAGTGGAGGCAATGTTTCTCTTCTGCTTTTCTCTTAGAATTGATGCTTCTCATAAGCAAGTATCTTGTTGAGAATGATTTGAAGTCCAGTTTTTATGAAACACTCAACAAGAACATTAGTAATACATAAGATCAGAACTTTAAGCTTCTCATCCTTGAGGTTTGTTGAACATCAAAACTTTATTAGGATTTTGCCTCAACAAAGCCATGAATTTAATATCGAATGTTTGATCGTAGTAATCTGGAACATATAGTTTGTAAGTATTTAATCATGATGGAATTGAGAATATTAAAAGATGAGTAGAAATTAAAAAGTGTGAACCAAAGAGTTAGCATGATAATCAAAGGTCTCCACAATGTATGTGATGGCGTGAGGAAAAATATTTAAGAGAGGGTGATGGTCTTTTCAAATCAATAAATGGGATGAGTAATTGTAAGGTGTTTTTGAAGTTATGTTTACTTTATCCTCCATGAATTATTAGTCAAAAGTAGTGACTATGAATCAATAGTATGAAAGGCATAAAGCATTCACACTCGCATATAGTAGTATCCATGAAAACAATTCAAAGTCAAAGGCTATAAAGTAATGAATTTCACAAAACAAAATAAAACCCGACAAATAAAGATATAGTTGCAACTCCGATAAAATAAAAATTATAATAATGAGTTTACCAATTGATAATCGCCTCTTTAGATATGATTGATTTACTATTGTCAATAGAACAATCTCCATCCTGTAAAATTTAGTACATGGAAATCTAATTAGAATAGGGTGTGTGTGGAAATAAAAGAAGTTGTGCTAAGTTCGGTGTTTTTGACAGATCGCTTTTGATTAATGTTGAAATCATTGTCCCACAAATTCAGCTTGGGTAACATTGAAATGCAATAAATCTACATCTAATGGTTACCTCATCAGTTGCATTTTGTCTAGAATTTTTCCTATAAGCAAATTTGTCGCCAGAGCATCTTGAGATATAGGCAAGGTTCCACTTCACTAACTTTAACGTGGAATGCTAACGCTACCTTAAGCAGTTATCTAATGTTAATGGATATGATTTGGGAACATCATCACCTCTCCCCGTGAAAAGTGTTGAGAAATGGATGTACAACAAATTAATTCAAAGTACTTATGTCAATGGGTAATGGTATAAAAAATAAGTGTACTACATCATTCATTTTCTTCATGAGGTCACCAATGAAATTTCAATAGAGCTTCGCAATACTATCCCAAAATGTGAAATTGTACCCTGACATTCATGTGTCAACATCCTCTAGCACCTCCTCTATACATACACAATGGTGCATGCATAACCACAACAAAGGGATTAGTAATCATACACTCAAGCAAAGATTAATGTACGAGAGATAAAAACAAGCAATGCACTTTATAGCAACAACTTTGACAAATAGCAAGGCATCACATAAAAAATTTATGAGACAGAACATCACAACAACTATCACCTGAACAAGAACAACAACAACATCAATAATTAATAACACCAAAGAAGAAAGCAGCAAAGAACAACAACAACAACATCAATAATTAACAATAAAGCAGCATCGCTAGCAAAGAAGCAACAACAACAACAACAAATACCAATAACAAACAACAAAGAAGAAGAATAACAAGATCGAGACAGCATCGCGCTCATGTAGGACACCTTGCCCGATACACTATTAATTAACAACGATAGAGACAACAATAGACCGAAAGTTACCATGCTCGAACAGATACCTTGGCCCGATAACGCCCACTAACAATAATGACAAACGCAGACTGTGGATACCATGCCTCGAACGGGATACCTTGCCCGATATTGCCCTACTAACAACAAAGCACCAATGTAGGACCAGATACCATGCCCGAATGGGATACCTTGCCCGGAGCAACACCCTACTAACAACTAGGACAACAATAATAACAACCTTATGGACACTATGAGGCATGAACCTATTCCAAAGCTGGTGTCTAATAACAACAACAACAACTTAACAACTAGTATTGGAATATCATTTAACAACTACAACAACAACAACAAACAATTAGCAAATTTAGTTTAACTATTTAACAACAACCACAACTTGACAACTTGGTACATATATATATACTATTTAACAGCAACAAGTACTTAACAACTTTGGCATATGTGGTATTCAATAACTACAACAATTTCAATATAAGAACAATTAAAGAACAACAACACAACCACTTAGCAACTTTGATATAACTACTTAACAATAACAACAAGTGTAACAACGAGCAACCACTTCGTGAGCCACAACAACAACACTAAGAGATTTAACCAAAGAACAACGCACTAAAGTGTCTTATCAACGCATCTACCAAATCACATTGAGAATCAAATATTAATTTCATCTAGTCTAACCAAACCTCATCTAACACCAACATTCAATACATGAAAATTAACATATAAACATGCACCAAATCCACCGCTTCTATTCAAACTAATCCTACAAAGATATCATCATACTATAACAATCATATACTTTTACAACTATCACTAGATACTTTTCCCATCACAGCTTTCAATGGTACTAATTAGCTTAGGGTTGCGCTGGCTTCTGTGTGGATCGTGGGACAACCCTATTGCTCATTGTCTCACATACTAACTACTAAAGAGTCAAACTACCCCCTTACCTCGATAAAATTAGTCTCATGTGATCAACAAGAGTGCTCTGAGCAACAATTCAACACTCAACGGGCGCCAAGAAAATTCCACAAAGTTGTATAGGGGAGCGAACTACTACTGACAAAAACAATAGTAACTATAAACTCGATTATTTTGGAATTTCTAAAATTGAAATGAAGCTCTAAATCATTCCTAGAATCGCCTCACCGAAAAAGTATCTCATGTCGACTTCGGGCTAAAATGAAAAAGAAACTAGTGCTTTGATGCATAGAATCAAATGAAAAGAGACTAGTGCTTCATGCATAGAACGAAAGCAAGAGGATGAGGAGAGGTTGGGGTTTCGCTCATTACTGAGGAACAAAGTTCCAGTGAGGCTGCTCAAGGTTGAAGACACTACTTTTAAACTTTAAAATAAAGAGAAAACAGGTGCAAGGATGGAAAGGGGGTGTGGCTAGTAAATATAAAAACCTACAAAGAAGGAACTGTGAATACAGTCTGTACACTGGATCATTCTTGATCATTCCTTGGGTCATTCCTCTTGAAACACCTAAACATCGACCTAACTACTACAGATAACTCAAACAAGTAAATAATTATCATAACATACTAATTGAATAATTTAAATTACCACATAATAACAATCGAATACTTATATGTAAACATATATATATATATATATATATATATATATATATATATATATATATATATATATAGATGTACTAAATAAATAAATAAAACACACAAAATTATCACACAATAATTAATATACACGCTTAAATTAATAGATTAAACGGGTGTTACAATTCATATGATCATTTTGACCCTTCGTGGATCATGACTCTTCTTTTGATATTGCATTTCATCTTCTTCAATTTTCTTTGTCATGACTCTTCTCATGCTTGATCTTCTTAGATGTTATTCTCATATTGCCATCACTTGATGAATCTTCTCAAGCAAAAATTCTTCCAAGATTTCCAAGTGGTTCTTTGACTATAATCCTTTATGCTTAAGAAAATTTTCTTTCTAGTAGTAGTGGAGGCAAATGTTTTCTCTGCTTTCTTAGAATTGATGCTTCTCATAAGCAAGTATCTTGTTGAGAATGATTTGAAGTCATGTTCTTTATGAAACACTCAACAAGAACATTCGTGAATACATATGATCGTCGAAACCTTAAGCTTCTCATCCTCGGTAGTTTGTTGAACATCAAAACTTATTAGGGATTTTGCCTCAACAATCTCCCCTCATTTTGATGTTTGACAAACTCAATCGAGATGGATTAAGTTTTCTGATTTTTTTTTGAAAATTTCTTAAGGCATTTTTCAGAATATAACACACAAGAAAACATAATCAAGAACATTCATGTCAATTCATCAAAAATCATTAGCATGATTACATTTCGTATGTTCTTGTAGCCTAGAAATCAAACAAAGAAGTCTACTTCTCATAAAGTGGCCGAATGCACATATATTAGCTACTTCAAAGCATAACAAAATATCCTAAGACCATAAACTTAATCTAGACTCTTCTCCCCTTTGTCACACATCGTAAAGGTTGAGGAAGAAAGAGGAAAAGATTAAGATAGCTACTTAGGGGACGGGGAAGACCCATCCGAGGAGGAGGAAGTAGCGTGTCCAGAACATCAGTGGAATTGCTCTAAGTGGACCTAGGTTTGGAGATTGATTGGTAACCCCTTGCTGCAAAAACTCAATTTCTATAGCTCTCATCCCTTTGCAAATTTTTAGCCCTTTGGCCTTGTTGAATGATTGCTTGTCCTTGAAGCACATTCTTTAATAACTCCTTCATTCTCTTCATCATTTTCTCCATCTTAGACATCCTCTTTCCAAGAGGCATAAGAGCTGGGTGTTTCAAAGAGATGCTTTGACAAGATGTCACAGAGTGCATTCCTCTCTCAGAGATGTTTTCTCCTTGCGTGAGCCGTATGGTCCCCTGGGCAAAGCAAAAAAGTTGAATCAAGAGATCCAAACCGTGATGGCATATCGATGGCATGGTATGAGGATGGAAGGAGGATACATTGGTTGAGGTGAGCCAGTTTGAGGAGTTTGGTTGAGGTCGAGAAACCGGTTTAGGCTTGGAGGAGGTGATAGTGTTTGTGGTTTTGAGTGGAGAAAGGTTGGTTCCAATGTCAATGGCAGCTGTATGATTCAAGGTCAGTGTGAAGTAATTCTGAGGTGGTAATGGGAGAAGGTTCAGCCAGGGGCAATTTGTGTAGGGTGAAGAATGGATAGTGAAGTGAGGTGAGAAGCGGTGGTAAGGTAGGCATCTGCCTGAAACATGGAGGGTAATGGTGATTGGTCTGGAAGAAGGAGAGAATTTTATGATAAACTCCCCGAGGTGATGAAGGGGTTTGGTCAGTGTAAGGTAATGCCATCATTTTGCTCTTCGGAGGACATCAGATGTCCACTCTGTTATCATCAAAGATCAATTCCTAGCTCAATTCCTTCTCGAGCAAAGACTTTCTCGAGACTTTTCAACCACCACTCTTCTTAGATTTTTCTAACGTGTCACTCTTTCTCGTGACACTTCTTGAGCAAGCTCAAGACAAATTGCTACCACTTGAGCAAGCTCATCTAGTGGAGCAAACTTCATTTTCCTCTAACCCCACCGCTTTCTCCCCGTAAGACTCTACATTCATAATCTCTCGCTTTCTTCAAGAACCTTCTCAGCACCAATATCCTTCATTGGTGTGTCTAGTTCCTTCTCAATAGCAACTTTGTTGAACTGCTCAAACAAAGTGCTTGTTGCTTCTTGTTGTCCAACTTTGAAGACACTCTAGTCTTGCTTCTAGTGTATACCTTAGACAAAGGAGCCTTAACGCCGCTTGGAGATAGAAAAAGTGTAAACATTCTTTCTCATCTCGTGACTGCCTTGCAGTAGTCTTTTGTGCCTCATGCACTCTTCTCTGTGCCTATTTGAGGAATCTTCCTCACTAGGTTGAACTTCTATCTCTTTTTCCTTACCTTTCTTAGGTTTTGTAACCTTCTCGCAGGCCTTAGCAAGATCATTTCTCTTCTTTGATCTCTTTTTCTTTAAGAGCTTCTCGCTATAGTTTCATCAAGATCATCTTTAGCAATTTTCTCAGTTTTAGACTTTCCTTCATTTTTCTCATCCCTTAGAGCATCACCTAACTTCATGAGCTTGAGGTTTTGGAGGTAAATGGCTTAGGCTCACGAACTCCTTCTTTCTCGTGAAAGGTAAAGAGATGATGGTTGAACACAAAGGTTAGATTTTGCCAAATGGAAGGGAGTTTTGGAGTTTATCACTCTACAGCATTGATCGTGTGGTGAATCATGAGGTAAGGAAGGCTCACAAGTTTCTTCTCCATGAGGTGATATAGATGACACAATCACCTGTAGTAACCTTCTCAAAGGATCCTCGCTTACTTAAAGAGAGTATGACTACTAATATGATGAAGCACTTTACTTATAGGTTTAAGGTTTGAGCGTAAATGTCAAGAGAAGGATCCCAAGGAGGATGGTCGGTTCCTGAGCGAAATGCCTAGTGCATTGTACCAATTCTCTTTAAAGATTTGAATGCCCTCACTGGGATACCTATGGTACGACTCAAGGGTGTAAGGAGATATGGTAAATTCTCCGCCATCAATCCAAGAAGTGATTTGGAGAGGCTCTAGAGAATATCAGGCATTTGCATAAAAATCTCTTACCTTTCTTTGAAAATGTGGGTTTTGGTTGATGAAATGTTCCCATTTCTCGAAGCTCAGATAAGGAGAGATGATCCATCCATTCTTCTCAATTTCCCTCGATCGAGTAATCGCTGCGAGACTATTGCCTTCTTGTTCCATAAATTCATGTCAGCTTCTTCTTCCTTTTTGTCCCTCGAGTAAGCCTTTTCCTTTGTATCATCTTTCTTCTCACTTTTTGGTTCCTTTACACTATTCGACTTGCTATCTTTGCCTTTCCCTTACTAGATTCCTTCTTAGATGAGGGTCGAGGTTGTTCTACAACCTTTCTCATGCATAACAAAGTTGCTCTGCCATTCGAGGGGAAACTTTCTCATCTTTCTCCAAGTCTATTGGAGCATTAGGATCGGTTCCAGTGTTCTTATCACAGATCGCAGAATGATACGTGAAGATCTTCTTTTTCTCGTGCATGCTTCATCTTTCCGTGTCGTGATTTGAGAGGTTTTGCGCCACAAATGGGTTGATGAGGACCAAGAAGAACAAAGTTCGGATTCTATGGATAGATTCGTATGAAGAATCGTAGTAGTTGAAGTGGGTAGTGGGTTTTTGTGTTTAGTCATTCAAGAAGAAGAGAGAGGAGGAGTGTTTAGATTTAACCGCTGAGTGCGTGAATGAGGAGAGAAAGGAGATGTTTTTATTAACTTTGAAACAAGCTTAATGCCCAACTACAAACATCATTTGACTGATGTGAAACCTTAACTTGATGAAATGACAAGTTACTATTATGGAGGAGCCAAGTAAACGGCTAGTAACCTATTTTTGGTTTTTTCTTATTTAAACTATTTTAAGGCAAAACATAAAACAAAACACACCACTTTAAGACAATAAATCTATTTAGAACAAAACACTAAACAAACATATAAAACAACATAAAATAAGCAAACAAAAATCTTTTGGATTTTTTCATTTTTACCGTCATATTGAAACTAATGACCCTTCTCGGTGAGAAGGTTGGGAAATGACCTTTCTCAAGCTTGAGAAGGTTGATGGTCATAACCCTTCTCATTTGAGGGGTTTTCAATGATATGCAAATATGCTCTTTACAAAAGACATAGATGAGATTCCTTGGGGAGCATTGAAATCTTGCACACAACCCAACCGAGAAACTATATCCTGTCTACTTGCAGTGAGATATAATAGAGAACCTATCATACCTCTATAGTCCTTCTCGCATATAGATTTACCTTTTCATCCTTCTCAATATTTGCAAAAGGGTGCATAGGGGTTGCCATAGCTTTTGCATCACTCATTTTGTACTTCTTAAGCAGTATCTTTGATATATTTTTCTTGAGAAATAAAGATCCCATTCTTAAGTTGTTTTATTTGCAAACCAAGAAAATATCTTAGTTCACCCATGAGGCTCATCTCAAACTCACTCATCATGAGCTTTCCAAATTCATTACATAGCTTTTCATTTGTAGCTCCAAAGATGATGTCATCAACATATATTTGTACAATAAGTAATTCATCTTTCGAGATTTTCTAAAAAGTGTGACATCAATTTTTCCTCTCGAGAAGCCATTTGTAAGAAGAAGAAAGGTACTTAGTCTTTCATACCAAGATCTAGAGCTTGCTTAAGACCATACATTGCCTTAGTTAATTTGAAGACATGATTTGATGCTTCTCATTAACAAAACCAGGAGGTTGATGCACATAAACTTCCTCATTTAGAAAAACCATTTAGAAAAGCACTTTTCACACCCATTTGAAAAAGTTTGAAATCTTGTGAGCAAAGATAAGCAAGAAGAATTCTAATAGCTTCTAATCTAGCAACAGGAGCAAAGGTTTCATCATAATCAATACCTTCCTCGCTGATTGTAACCTTGAGCCACTAACCTTGCTTTATTTCTAACCACCTTACCATTTTCATCCATTTTGTTTCCTCGAACACCCACTTAGTACCAATAATGATTGATGTGAGGAGAAGACACTAAGTTCCATACCTCATTCTTCTCAAATTGAGCAAGCTCATCTTGCATTGCTTCAATCCAAGATTCATCAACAATTTCTTCATTTATGTTCTTAGGTTCTATTCTGAGATATAAGAGCACTTCTGAGATGTTTCTTTTCTAAAGGAGCTTCTTGTTCTTACTGGTTCGTGTTTTCTCCAATTATTTGATCTCGAGGATGATGAGAGACTAGTCTCCAACTTCTATGTAGGTCTGAAGCTTGAGTAGGTTGCTCATTTGGTGTACTAGAGGGTCGAGAAGGGTTGTTTGTTGAATCTTCTTCAACTCACATTGTATCACTACCCTTCTTGGCTGCTTCTTCTCGCAGTAATTTCATCATCTTCTTCTCTAATAGAACTCAAGTAGTATCCATAAACATAACATGCATGCTTTCTTCTACATCTTTAGTCCTAAGATTGAAAACTCTATATGCTTTTTGAGGTAAGTGAATATCCTAAGAAGAGTGCAGATCAGATTTGGCATCAAATTTTCCTAGATTGTCTTTGTTGTTCAAAACATAGCAACTATTACCAAACACATGAAAATATGAGATGATAGGTTTCTTTCCTTTTTCCATAGTTCATATGGGGTTTTGTTTAAGATTTTTCTAATTGTTTCTCTATTCAAAACATAACAAGCAAAGTATTGATCGCCTCGCCCAAAATATTTTTCTATTTTCGAATCATTGAGCAATGTTCTAGCCATTTCTTGCAATGTTCTATTTTTTCTTTCAACCACACCATTCTGTTGAGGAGTTCTTGGACAAGAGAAGTTGTGAGACACACCATTCTCTTCAAGAAAGGTTTTAGATAAGGCATTTTCAAATTCTCCTCCATGGTCACTGATAACTCATATTTATATGAGTTATTTATGCTCTTATTACTTAAATTAATGCAAGTTCTTAATTAATATTGTTGTTAAATAAGTAAATAGATGTTGTTTAGTGTAAAAGAGGGTTAGAAACTGATTATGTGACAAATTGACACTTTTGGTGCTTTCTTGTTATTTTTAATGTGTTTGTTCAGTGTTATAGCATCAGGCGTTATAGCGGCAAACGTTATAGCGTTGGATTCTGCAAATTGATGAGAGAGAAAACGAAAAAGCAATTTTGGCAAAGATGTTAAATCATCAGAGAGCAAAGGCAGTAACAATTCCGCAGTTAGAATCACCCACTTTGTACTTTATAGGACACTTGTCTATTTTGTAATGGAAGATGAAAATAGTTGGTGGGATGGCTTGTCACCTTTTTTGGAGATATTTTCTATATAGAGAAGTCAAAAAAAACTTCATCTTCTTCATCTTGGTTTCACGGGTTCGTAAGAGAGAAGAGATGGAAATAACTCTCTTGCACACCATTTTCGTCCAAGCTCCATTTTCACAATAAAATGTAGATTTTCTCAGAGTGCTCGTAGAGACGTTATAGCGGGCAAAGCGGTCAGAAGCGCACAGAGTCGCCATCATTTGGAGTGTTTTCCATCTCTTTGTGATTTCGGTTTTATGGCTTTAGGTAACACTTTCTTATGTCAGATTTCTTGTGTTGTTGCTCATCATGAGATGATTCTCTTGTAGTTGGATTGCTTTGAGCTTTGTAATGAATCTTTAGTATTTCGTTATTAACGCTTAATGTTTTATGCTTCAATCTTTGTATGTTAATTCTTCCAAACTTGTTTTAGAATTGATCACTAAAATGGGTATATTCATGGGGACAGATATGGTCCATGAATCGAACTCATAGATTGATATGAATGAAAGGTTGTTTAAAGACATTTAACCAACGCTTACTAAATCTAGACATAGAAAGACAATAGTTCATAGGGCAAAAGTCAGGGTTCTTTATTATACAGGGGTGAACTTATTTAGAACTTAGACATAGGCTTCTTGTAATGAAACCCGCATCGTTGATCAAAAGTACAAAATCAATTGCGCATGTGAATACCTGGATAGTTTAGAGAGTAGTCTTCAAGTTGATTTTTTATCCATAGTATTTGAGAGCAACATCCCACACAGAGACATATTCTCGCTTCGTGGTTGACAACGCAATTGTGTTTTGTTTTCTCAGATGACCATGAAATAAGTGATTCTCCAAGAAGTTGGCATGAACCATCGGTGCTTTTTCTTTCCACTTTGTCTCCAAAGATACAAAGATCACAGCACCCAATTAAGTCAAAATGGGTTCTTTCTTGTACCACAAGCCCGTGTTTGGTGTTCCAACAAGGTATCTAAAGATTCTCTTTACAAAGACATAGATGAGATTCCTCGGGAGCAGATTGAAATCTTGCACACAACCCAATCCGAGAAACTATATCCTGGTCTATTTGCAAAGGAGATATAATAGAGAACCTATCATACCTCTATAGTCCTTCCTCGCATACGCATTTACCTTTTTCATCCTTCTCAATATTTGCATATGGGTGCATAGGGTTGCCATAGCTTTGCATCACTCATTTTGTACTTCCTAAGCAGATCTTTGATATATTTTTCTTGAGAAATAAAGATCCCATTCTTAAGTTGTTTTATTTGCAAACCAAGAAAATATCTTAGTTCACCCATGAGGCTCATCTCAAACTCACTCATCATGAGCTTTCCAAATTCATTACATAGCTTTTCATTTGTAGCTCCAAAGATGATGTCATCAACATATATTTGTACAATAAGTAATTCATCTTTCAGAGATTTTCTAAAAAGTGTGACATCAATTTTTCCTCTCGAGAAGCCATTTGTAAGAAGAAAGGTACTTAGTCTTTCATACCAAGATCTAGGAGCTTGCTTAAGACCATACATTGCCTTAGTTAATTTGAAGACATGATTTGGATGCTTCTCATTAACAAAACCAGAGGTTGATGCACATAAACTTCCTCATTTAGAAAACCATTTAGAAAAGCACTTTTCACACCCATTTGAAAAAGTTTGAAATCTTTGTGAGCAAAGATAAGCAAGAAGAATTCTAATAGCTTCTAATCTAGCAACAGAGCAAAGGTTTCATCATAATCAATACCTTCCTGTTGATTGTAACCTTGAGCCACTAACCTTGCTTTATTTCTAACCACCTTACCATTTTCATCCATTTTGTTTCGAACACCCACTTAGTACCAATAATGCATTGATGTGAGGAGAAGACACTAAGTTCCATACCTCATTCTTCTCAAATTGAGCAAGCTCATCTTGCATTGCTTCAATCCAAGATTCATCAACAATTTCTTCATTTATGTTCTTAGGTTCTATTTGAGATATAAGAGCACTTTGAGATGTTTCTTTTCTAAAGGAGCTTCTTGTTTCATCGGTTCTGGGATGTTTCTCCAATTATTTGATCTCGAGGATGATGAGAGACTAGTCTCCAACTTCTATGTAGGTCTCAAGCTTGAGTAGGTTGCTCATTTGGTGTACTAGAGGGCTGAGAAGGGTTGTTTGTTGAATCTTCTTCAACTCGCCATTGTATCACTACCCTTCTTGCCTGCTTTCTTCAGCAGTAATTTCATCATCTTCTTCTCTAATAGAATCATAGTATCCATAAACATAACATGCATGCTTTCTTCTACATCTTTAGTCCTAAGATTGAAAACTCTATATGCTTTTGAGGTAAGTGAATATTGTAACACCCCCTTTCTACTTACTACTATTTAGTCAATTTTAAAATCGTAGTTTTCAGAATATTCCGCAACCAAAGAGAGCGCTACATTTCTTCAAAAACGTGAAACGACGAATCAATCTTCATAAACAACCTCGTATGTGATACATAGCACCTCAAAATGGGGCGAACCTCCTAAAACACTTATTTAGTTATTTACAACATCCTCGTTATAAATCACCAAAGACAAACAGTAACATCGACTCAGCCTCAAAGTATCTAATACAACATCCTATATCGACTAAATACATCAAAATAATTTACCAAATATCTAAGACTTCCCGCCCCTGCATACATATCGAGCATGACCATCACTAGAATACTTCATTTGCTTATCACCTGCAGGTTGCCGACATACGAGGCAACACGACGCAGTAGGGGTGTGAGTCTCAATACATAGATAATAATAAATAAAACAGAAACACAAAGAGAATAGGCACACCAGTAGATACACACCAATTCAAATACATCATTAATACAGCTTACACCAAATATACAGCTATACCAAATACGCCATTAGTTTGTGAACACCAACTCACAATCATCATCAAGGCAACACCAAACATATGAATGTATGCATGAGTGCAAGTATGCATGTGGATCCATCACCATCGCTTATAAGCCCCAAGTGGCACCTGCCGCTTTCGTCAAGCCCCGGCCGCTTGGCGGAAGCCCCCTTCGCTTTATGTGTATGCTTTATGCGACACCATGACAATGCACCACAACACAATACATTCACCACCACATTCATTGTCACATCACTTAAAACATCTCCACAACACAACCCGCCGCTTTCGCCGGCTCCTACCCGCCGCTTAATCATTTCCACAACACAACCCGCCGCTTGGTCAAGCCTACCCATCGCTTAATCATCACCACAACACCCCACACTTCATTTATTAAATTAAATCTCACATCAAGAATTAAATCCCACCTAAGAACCAAATCACCCCTAGGACCTTTTTGACATACGAGGACCAAACCGATACCATAAGGACCATTTTAGCACTTAAGGACCATTTTAACACACCAAAGATTAATTCAGTACTTAGGGACTATTTTGACACCTCGGGACCATTCTGACACCATAAGGATTAAAACAATATCTTTGAAGGACCAATAGTGCATAGGGACCAAACTAGTATTTTTGACACTTTGGGTAACATTGACAACATCCGCACGGTGCTGGATTCCTACAGCAGTACTCCTACTTTGGAGAATTATTTAAAATAGCAAACGACATCGAAAATTTACAAAAGACCACTCATTGGAAAGCCTCTGAGTGTAGTTTCTACCTATGATTTTAGTTTTTCAAAATAAATGTTCAGTTGGTACAGTTTTTCAAAACGCTACACTGAGGTACCAAAATCGGACAGAACGCTTTACCCAACTTGCAACCAAATTTTCTTTCTCATTTCTTAATGAAATTCAGTGAAATCAGTGCCTATTTCTGTAGAGAATTAAGTCTATTTTTCAATGAAATAAGAATCACTCAAAACGGAGTTCAATTGAGCACACAAAACCTGCAAAAACTGAACCTACCCCCAGTTTGACTCCAGAAATTTGACCTAACTTTAGAGACTCATAACCGAGCTACACAACTCCGAATTTAACGAAACCAGTGCCAAAACGACCGCCTTAAGTCTATTTTCAAAACAATTAGCCACATAAATTTTGGATCAACCAAACAGTACCAGTTTGCGAAAACTGAAACAGTGTCCAGAAAACACACAAAACCATAAACAAGTAAGACTCATCATCAACCCCCAATAAATTCAACAACACTTAAACACCATTTAACCCAACAAATACATGAGCATCAATTTAATTTCCACAACACTTAGGCATTTAATCAACATCATTAAATCAACATATTCTCATATTTCATCACATTGAAGCATTTTATCAAACACATGGCATGCACATTTAATAACACATTTATTTCCAACATCAAGCATCACAGATCACCAAATTAAATATCAATACAACAATAAACATAGAATTCACACACAACTCAAACAATCAAACAAATACTCCTAACACCTAACCTCTATAATTTCAAGGTTTATAAATTATTAACCATGAAAGAGAGCCCCCATACCTTCAACTTGAAGAACCCAAGTACTTCTCTCCTTCAATAACACAAAAACCACCAAACTAGTTTGCCCAATATCTTGAGCTCCAAAACCCCATCCATGGTAAAAGGAAAATGGGAAGGAATTAGTGTAGAAACTTACACTAAATGATAGAGGAAGAAATATGTGAAAGATTGGTACCAAAAACACTTACCCAAACCAAGAAGATGAATTTCTCCTCCCCTCCAATGGACAACAAGGCAAGGCTTCTCTCCCTACTCCCTCTCTCTATTTTTTTCTGTTTTTCTTGGCTTCCCATTAAATGAGACACCCTACCCTAGTTTAAGTCATGATTTGGGCTCATTTAGTGGGCTTGGGCCCTTATTTACACCCTCTAGGACTTTCTCGCATCCTCCCAATCTAATTGAAATACTCTCATTTAACTAAAATACTCCCCATTTATTTACCACACCTCACTCCTTAATTTAATTAATCACCCTATATTTATTTAATATAGACAACTAAAATAATCACTTAATTAATTTAGCTAAATAATCGCTTAATTAAATTAATTAAATAACCACCTAATTAAATTAGTCAAATGCTCACCTAATTAATGTTGGGGTGTTACAACTCTCCCCACTTAGAATATTTTCGCCCTCTAAAATCTAACTATCATGGACATGCAAACTTAACCACACCACAACAAACAATAGATTTCTAGTAAAGCACCCTAAATGGAACTCGCACTCCCAAATACTACCATCACTCTCCGTAGGCTCCAAACCTCCAAGACAAACACTCTCCGCTTATACCTCTCTTCCTTCGACTTTGGACACTTGGTACTAATATGCCCCACCTCACAAACCAGCAGCATCACATACTACTTCTCACACTTAGCAGCCTACATGACCTTCCTTTCCACACTCGCAACACTTGTTGACTATGCAATCCTCGCAGTGAGCTGCCTCCCACTTGGCGCCTTGCCCGAACTCTCCTCTCCTTGCCCTTACCACTTGAAACTTCATAGGGCTTCCCACGAAAATTGGGAACTTCTCTTCTCCTTCACTATCTTGTATGAACGATGGCTATCCTCCTCTAAAATCTACGCTAAACTCTTGAAATCAACATCCACTCTTCTTATCTCATCTAACCGCTTATCATCCAAGTCCTATCGTGACACACAAATGCATCAAACACTCTTCCCTACACTCTTACTCCCCAATTAGGTATTCTAACCTCGTAGGTTGTCAAAATCCTACCCACTACTCAACCCAAGAGACAACAACAATTATGGCTGCACTCCAACAACACTAACAACCGTAATTAACCAACAATACCAATCTTAACAATTTATCATATATCCAACATCACTACATCAACAATTAACACGCCCACAACAACAAAGTTCAACTCCAACTTTTTCGACAAATTAATCATTTTATTCAACGCTCAAATTAATCTACCAAAACCTGTGTAGAAAATTGTGTAACTATGCGCCTACTTTGGCGAATTAATTAAAATAGTAAACGACTTTCGGATTTCGACAAATAAATACTTGTTGAAAACCCTATGGGTCTATTTCTTATCCCTAAGTTCAGTTTTTCGAAGGAGAGTGTTCAATAGGTACAGCTTTTCAAAAATACGATACTAGTTTCAAAAGATGCGCTTCATTCCCTTGAAATTCAAGCAGTTCTATAATGACCAAAACTCAATCAAATTGCATGAAACTTGTGCATAAAGTGAGGCAAATTCTGTCAAGTTTTCAAAGAAATTGTATTCGTCAAAATGATCTCCTTTGAGAACGCAGTAATCAACACAATCGACCCTATGTCCGCATTGTTTCCGTAATTTTAACCTAACTTGTTTCACCTATAACTCAAGTTCTACAACTCCAAATGCAACCAAATCAGTGGCAAATTAACAAGCATTCAATCAAGTTTCCAAATGACAAACCACATAATTTTTCAATTAGTAAAACGTTCTCAGTCACTGAAATACTGGACTCATGTCGTAACATCTCAAACGGTGAATTCAACAATACAGCATAACCATCCTAATTCAGCCACCATTACTAATAATTCTACACCGAGTTTTATAAAACGGCATTTTCAGAAAGTTCGCAAAAGTATGCATAGCTTTACCGGTCCCCATGAATCTCAACCTAATACATTGATTCTCGACATCATTCCTACTCCTAAGTTGTATAACAATCATGCTTTCATTCTAAGCACAAACCTTAAGCAAGTAAAACTCATCATGATCAATTACCAAAACCAATTATAATTATCACATACTCATGCATTTCATTCAACAAAGAATTAAACATAACCAATCATGCAAACAATTTAAACACGCAAGTCCTAAAAGATTTAAACACGTAGGCATCATCTTCAATCTCTTTATTCCTAGGGATTTGGCTAACATGCGATTTTACAACTTCCCTAGAACATATCATAGATATATAATTCTACTAAGTTTAATAGATTTCATATTACCAAAATAATATAACCAACACATGCTTTATAACACACTTGTTTTGATACAAGACTTGATATTAGTTTTAAACAAATGGAATTAAATCTCCTTGTCAACATTTAGCAAAGAAAACTAATTCAAGTAATATAAGTGCACAAAAGATCTCGCCGCACGTTTTCATCATTAGATTTTAGGAGCCACATAACATAAATCAAGGAGTGACAATTAACAATAATAATAGCAACAACAAGTCCAAGCTATTTCATAAAACGAACACATTTATACAATTGTAGTTCACAGTCAAGGAGTACCTAAATTGTTTACATTTGTTCCCAAGACCTTGACAATCATTATTGGATTCACATTCACATAACACAAAAATTCTAACTCATCAAATCATGCAATTTATGTAAAATCTCATAATTTTTCAAACATCATTAAATCACAACCTAATCGGTTCAAAAGACGAATTTGTGTCACATTTTGAAATAAAGGCCCTAAAACATTCTGGGAACAGAATTCAACATTAATTTGACATCACATTCATTTTCCAATAGCATAAAAATCTTCCAAGTACAGTTTATTTTTAAAAATCATAGAACTCACAATTTTGTCCAAAAAGGGAAACTATATGCAAACTTCAACCTTACTATCACTCAAGCATGCAACCACATAAACAACTACTCATTAGTTAAAATTTTATTTTCCAACATACACTCGTAAGGTAGGGAAATTAATTATTTAATTTTGACAAAACACACCATGCTCACTTAAACAAGCCAAATTAAAACATTGAAAATGTCGAAACTTCAAGTTATGCAACCTTAATTGAGATAACGAAAATATAGCATTACTCATTATTTCATTTTGGCATACAATCTTCAAACAATTAAGCACAAGTCAAATCAAATTCCTATACATCACAAAGAACAATCAACCTCTAGCGTAAATGTCAATCAAACGCAACAATATTCAACAAACAATCCCGCAATTATTGTCCAGTTGTATAATTTACCAAGATTAGGTCGATAAAAGTACTCCCTATATTCTAGCAAGCTAATCAAGCACCCATCAATTTAAAATTAGTGCATGCATCCAAATTTAATAATAACTATGAGTTATTGTCGCTTCTTTCATTGGGAATGAGTGATCAGGGTGATCAATCCTCCAACTCATGCAACCAACTAATTAAGGTCACAAAACTACTCTCTTTCAATTTATAACTACCACATTAAAAGATTTTTAACGCAATCCGAAAGTGCTAGGCGTCACACGACTTTCACTCCTTTGACGTCAAGTAGAACTCTTTTTAATCACACATATCCTAATGATGCAAACAACAGCTATATAATGTGACAAAATCAATACTACAACCACCGCCATACGCTTCAGGCCATAAGGCACATCAATGAATGAACAAACCAACAAAGTTAATAAGAATAAGCAAAGAACATAATTATGATTTAGAACGAGTACCAAGACTCGAGGGTTAACAGACTCGACAACTTGGCCTGACGGACCGAATCGCCTCCGATACCACTAATGTAACACCCCCTTTCTACTTACTACTATTTAGTCAATTTTAAAATCGTAGTTTTCAAAATATTCCGCGCACCTCAAAGAGAGCGCTACATTTCTTCAAAACGAAACGCATTTAATTGAATCTTCATAAAATAACCTCGTATGGCGTGATACATAGCACGCCAAAATGGGGCTAACCTCCTAAAACACTTATTTAGTTATTTACAACATCCTCGTTATAAATCACCAAAGATGTTATAACATCGACTACCTCCTCAAAGTATCTAATACAACATCCTATATCGACTAAATACATCAAAATAATTTACCAAATATCTAAGACTTCCCGCCCCTGCAAGCTACATATCGAGCATGACCATCACTAGAATACTTCATTTGTTATCACCGCAGTTGCCGACATACGAGGCAACACGACGCAAAGAGGGTGAGTCTCAATACATAGATAATAATAAATAAAACAGAAACACACAGAGAATAGGCACACCAGTAGATACAAATAATTCACATACATCATTAATACAAGCTTACACCAAATATACAAGCTACACCAAATACGCCATTAGTTTGTGAACACCAACTCACAATCATCATCAAGGCAACACCAAACATATGAATGTATGCATGAGTGCAACTATGCATGTGGATCCATCACCATCGCTTATAAGGCCCAAGCGGCACCTGGCGCTTGGCCGGGCCCCCGCCGCTGGGTCAAGCCCCCTTCGCTTTATGTGTATGCTTTATGCGACACCATGACAATGCACCACAACACAATACATTCACCACCACATTCATTGTCACATTACTTAAAATATCTCCACAACACAACCCGCCGCTTTGGCCAAGCCTACCCGCCGCTTAATCATTTCCACAACACAACCCGCCGCTTGGCCGGCTTCTACCCATCGCTTAATCATCACCACAACACCCCACACTTCATTTATTAAATTAAATCTCACATCAAGAATTAAATCCCACCTAAGAACCAAATCACCCCTAGGACCTTTTTGACATACGAGGACCAAACCGATACCATAAGGACCATTTTAGCACTTAAGGACCATTTTAACACACCAAAGATTAATTCAGTACTTAGGGACTATTTTGACACCTCGGGACCATTCTCGACACCATAAGGATTAAAACAATATCTTTGAAGGACCAATAGTGCATAGGGACCAAACTAGTATTTTTGACACTTTGGGTAACATTGACAACATCCGCACGGCGTGCTGGATTCCTACAGCAGTACTCCTACTTTGGCGAATTATTTAAAATAGCAAACGACATCGAAAATTTACAAAAGACCACTCATTGGAAAGCCCTCTGAGTGTAGTTTCTACCTATGATTTTAGTTTTTCAAAATAAGTGTTCAGTTGGTACAGTTTTTCAAAACGCTACACTGAGGTACCAAAATCGGACAGAACGCTTTACCCAACTTGCAACCAAATTTTCTTTCATTTCTTAATGAAATTCAGTGAAATCAGTGCCTATTTCGTAGAGAATTAAGTCTATTTTTCAATGAAATAAGAATCACTCAAAACGGAGTTCAATTGAGCACACAAAACCTGCAAAACTGAACCTACCCCCAGTTTGACTCCAGAAATTTGACCTAACTTTAGAGACTCATAACTGAGCTACACAACTCCGAATTTAACGAAACCAGTGCCAAAACGACCGCCTTAAGTCTATTTTCAAAAACAATTAGCCACATAAATTTTGATCAACCAAACAGTACCAGTTTGCGAAAACTGAAACAGTGTCCAGAAAACACACAAAACCATAAACAAGTAAGACTCATCATCAACCCCAATAAATTCAACAACACTTAAACACTATTTAACCCAACAAATACATGAGCATCAATTTAATTTCCACAACACTTAGGCATTTAATCAACATCATTAAATCAACATATTCTCATATTTCATCACATTGAAGCATTTTATCAAACACATGATATGCACATTTAATAACACATTTATTTCCAACATCAAGCATCACAGATCACCAAATTAAATATCAATACAACAATAAACATAGAATTCACACACAACTCAAACAATCAAACAAATACTCCTAACACCTAACCTCTATAATTTCAAGGTTTATAAATTATTAACCATGAAAGAGAGCCCCATACCTCCAACTTGAAGAACCCAAGTACTCTCCTTCAATAACACAAAAACCACCAAACTAGCTTGCCTAATATCTTGAGCTCCAAAACCCCATCCATGGTAAAAGGAAAATGGGAAGGAATTAGTGTAGGAAACTTACACTAAAATGATAGAGGAAGAAATATGTGAAAGATTGGTACCAAAAACACTTACCCAAACCAAGAAGATGAATTTCTCCTCCTCTCCAATGGACAGCTGCGCAAGGCTTCTCTCCCTACTCCCTCTCTCTCTATTTTTTTCTGCTTTTTCTTGGCTTCCCATGAAATGAGACACCCTACCCTAGTTTAAGTCATGATTTGGGCTTCATTTAGTGGGCTTGGGCCCTTTATTTACACCCTCTGGTACTTTCTCGCATCCTCCCAATCTAATTGAAATACTCTCATTTAACTAAAATACTCCCCATTTATTTACCACACCTCACTCCTTAATTTAATTAATCACCCTATATTTATTTAATATAGACAACTAAAATAATCACTTAATTAATTTAGCTAAATAATCGCTTAATTAAATTAATTAAATAACCACCTAATTAAATTAGTCAAATGCTCACCTAATTAATTTTGGGGTGTTACAAATATCCTAAGAAGAGTGCAGATCGATTTGGCATCAAATTTTCCTAGATTGTCTTTGTTGTTCAAAACATAGCAATCACTACCAAACACATGAAAATATGAGATGATAGGTTTCTTTCCTTTCCATAGTTCATATGGGGTTTTGTTTAAGATTTTTCTAATTGTTGCTCTATTCAAAACATAACAAGCAAAGGTTGACTTCCTCCGCCTAAAAGTATTTTTCTATTTTCAATCATTGAGCAATGTTCTAGCCATTTCTTGCAATGTTCTATTTTTTCTTTCAACCACACCATTCTCGCTTGAGGAGTTCTTGGACAAGAGAAGTTGTGAGACACACCATTCTCTTCAAGAAAGGTTTTAGATAAGGCATTTTCAAATTCTCCTCCATGGTCACTGATAACTCATATATCTATGAGTTATTTATGCTCTTATTACTTAAATTAATGCAAGTTCTTAATTAATATTGTTGTTAAATAAGTAAATAGATGTTGTTTAGTGTAAAAGAGGGTTAGAAACTGATTATGTGACAAATTGACACTTTTGGTGGTTTCTTGTTATTTTTAATGTGTTTGTTCAGTGTTATAGCATCAAAGATTATAGCGCAAACGTTATAGCGTTGGATTCTCAGAAATTGATTGAGAGAAAACGAAAAAGCAATTTTTGCAAAGATGTTAAATCATCAGAGAGCAAAGGCGTATCAGCTTCCTCGCAGCAGCCACCCACTTTGTACTTTATAGACACTTGTCTATTTTGTAATGGAAGATGAAAATAGTTGGTGGGATGGCTTGTCACCTTTTTTGGAGATATTTTCTATATAGAGAAGTCAAAAACTTCATCTTCTTCATCTTGGTTTTGGTTGGTTCGTAAGAGAGAAGAGATAGAAATAACTCTCTTGCACACCATTTTCGGGCCCAAGCTCCATTTTCACAATAAAATGTAAATTTTCTCGCAGTTGCTCGTGAGAGACGTTATAAGGGCAAAGCGCTCAGAATGCGCACAGAGCCGCCATCATTTGGAGTGTTTTCCATCTCTTTGTGATTTCGGTTTTATGGCTTTAGGTAACACTTTTATGATGTATTTCTTGTGTTGTTGCTCATCATGAGCCGATTCTCTTGTAGTTGGATTGCTTTGAGCTTTGTAATGAATCTTTAGTATTTCGTTATTAACGCTTAATGTTTTATGCTTTCAATCTTTGTATGTTAATTCTTCCAAACTTGTTTTAGAATTGATCACCTAAAATGGGTATATTCATGGGGACAGTATATGGTCCATGAATCGAACTCATAGATTGATATGAATGAAAGGTTGTTTAAAGACATTTAACCAACGCTTGCTAAATCTAGACATAGAAAGGCAATAGTTCATAGGCAAAAGTCGTGGGTTCTTTATTATACAGTGTGAACTTATTTAGAACTTAGACATAGGCTTCTTGTAATGAAACCCGCATCGCTGATCTAAAAGTACAAAATCAATTGCGACAGCATGCTTGACGCTATAGCGCAGACGTTATAACGCTTTTCTTCCGGGAATTTACTTAGCAAAGAGCATTCCAACTACTCTCATTCTCGAATTTCTACTTACCATCTATCTTATTTGCTTTTGTACCTTTATGTTGATAACATTAATGATTCTACACTTTGTTATTGTTACTTGTTTTACTCACTAGCTAATTTACTAATTTAATTATAGAAGTAAACTCAACAATCCCTGTGGAGACGATCTTACTTATCATTATATTACTTGTTAAGATTGTGTATACTTGCACATCACCTTTACGCACACACCAATACTACTTCTAATTGCAACAATGTTAGAACTCTATCTCATTTTGAACTTTCTTGAAAAAGTTTTAAAACTTTCAAAAGCTTCATCTTTGTGTTTAAGAAAAATCACCCAAGTGAACCTAGAGTAATCATCAATAATAACAAAACCATATCTTTTTCCACTAAGACTAGCATTTTTGGTTGGACCAAAAAGATCCATATGCAAGAGTTCCAAAGTTCTTTTAGTTGAAATCATGTTAATAGGTTTGAAAGAAGACTTGACATGCTTTCCTTGAATGCATGCCTCACATGATTTATCCTTCTCATATTTGATCTTTGGGAGTCCTCTCACCAAATCAAGTTTGGATAGTTTTGAAAGAGTTTTCATGCTTATATGACCAAATCTCCTATGCCACATCCACTTATCATCTTCCTTAGACATTAGACACATTTGATCGTGAAGATCATCAAGACATATGCTATATAGGTTATTAGTTCTATGACCAAAGGAAAATAGTTTTACCAGACTCTAAACTATTTATTTTGCATACATCGATTTAAAAGTCACTTCATGTCCGTAATCACATAACCGACTTACACTAAGTAAGTTATGTTTGAGTCCTTTCACAAATTGAACATTTTGAATCTGAAAGCAGTTTATTTTACCTACAAGATTTATTCCTTTGATGTAGCCTTTGTCATTGTTGCCAAACATGACAAGTCCTCCATCAAAGCTCTCCATGGAGAGAAATTTATCCTTCTCCCCTGCCATATGCTTTGAGCATCCACTGCCTAGGAACCACAAATTTCTTTCTTGATGCTAAGAGGCATACCGCATTTGTTTTTGACAATGATTTAGGTACCCATTTGTCTCTTCTTGTTGTTCGGGCCTCGCCATGAGATATAGATTAGCAGCACTCTCTTCTCTGCTCACTTGATGACTCTTCCGAGTCATCCCAAGTAGCTAACTGAGCTTTCTTTTGGGGTGTGAACTTTCTTGGCCCCTTTTTGGGCAATGGGCAATCTTGTTTCATGTGGCCAGTGCTTTTTGCATTCAAAGCATGTGAACTTTGATTTGTCTCCTTGAATGTATCTCTTTGAATTGATTTCTTCCTCTTCTTTGTTATTTAGCCATATGTTGATTCTTTTTAGATATCAATGCAAGCTCTTCCCTTCAGATCCTTACCACTTTCCCCGCCATCATCGCTTTCTTGAGAGGCTTTGAGTGCAAAGACCTTTTCCTTTGTGAGAAGGGGTTGTTTTCTTCTTTGTGAGAAGCTTTAAGATCCACCGCCTTTCTCTTTGATGCAATTCCTCCATGAGCTCTTGCTCATGAATCTTGAGAGAACCAAGCAAGTAATCAATGTCCAATTCGCATATGTTTTTGGCTTCTTCTATGGTCAGTTTTCTTAAGTCTCCATGCCTTTGGAAGGCATTTTAGCAATTTGCAAACCTTCTCAAAGATTTGGGTATGTTTTCCCATGTGAACTCAATCCATTAATGATAGCAGTGAATCGCCAAACATTTCATCAATGGTTTCTTCTTCTCGACATTTTGAACATTTCAAATTCATGGATGAGCATTCTTTCTTAGCTTTTTTTGATTTGATCTGCTCTTTCATGAGTGCTTGTAGTGTATCCCATATTTCTTTTGCAGCCTTTTCCCACAATCTTGTCATATTTCGCTTCTTCCCAAAGCACATGTAAGATAGTACTTGGCTTTGGAGTTTTGCAAAGACTTTGTGTTTCTCCTTTGTTGTCCGATCACCTTTTGGCTTGGGAATCCTTGTATTTGGAATAGACCAAATATTGTTGGAGTTGAATGGTCCATTCTCAACAATGTCCCAAATATCGTTGTCTCTGAGATTCAAGGAATAACTTCATTTGATTTTTCCAATAGTAGTAGTGTTCTCCATTGAACCTGCATGGCCTCGTTAGATGAGGCACCTTTTGGCAAGAAGGTAACCGGTTTGGTTTTGCCATGACTTCTTCCAAGATCTTTTCCTCTTTCATCGTTAAGTGAGCTAAACCCCTGCAGGTCTAGCTCGATACCAATTGAAGTCACCAAAGGTCACAAGGAAGGGGGTTGCAATTGTGACCCTTTTACATTTTCCCGAAATAAAGAACTTTGATTCACAAGTGTACTTGAGAATCGTGAGAGTTGAGTGTTATGTGTTATACGTAAACAATCCTCTTAATGAATTAGATGAGTCAAGAAGGGTGATTGAATTGTCTTCACAGCTTATGTAGAACTGAGAAGGATCATTCAAAACTTCTTCACTCTTCTCACAGTTGCTTCCCAATTGTTTTAAGTAGAGTCTTACTGTGAAAGATATATTAAGTTTGTAAACCACTTGTTAAGAGTTTCAAAACTTTTTATAATCTTTGAAAAGTTCCGGTAAGGGTTGAAAACACTTGTTCTAGTTGTAAATTTAGAAGCGGTCAGAATTAAGTCTTCTCAAGTTTGCAAAAATCTCTCCTCAAGAGGAGTTTTTTCTCACATCAGTAAACTAAGTACTTAAAGCAAGAATAACACATGGATTTATAGTGGTTCACCCAACAATAACTCGGGCTACTCCACTCCTCACACCCAAAGGAGATTTTCCACTATTTTCCAAATAGTTTACACCCTTTCACACAAGTTGAAAGCTCTTGGTAGTTTTCTTCTCACAACTCTACTCATCAGATACTCCACTAATAGACTTCTCCAAAGCTATTAGACCGCTTTTAACACAAAAGCACTCACTTCTCAAGTCCTATAGCAACACATGCTACTTGAGAAGGTTCCTTATTCAAGGTTCTTTGATTACAAGGGTTTTCTTTGATTACTTAGAGCTTGGTTGACATATATAGGATATACATGAATGATTTACAACACAAGACTTAATACATACTCGTGAGAAAGATGAATCCCTTCCGGTTTAAAAGTAGCCGAGTATGGAAGAGAGAAAACTTGAATGTGTGAGAAGGTTTATAGCTCAAAGTTTAATTCACTCTCTTGAAGATCAATGAAGACCAGAGCTGTTGTTATATAGAGTTGTTGTAGCCCTTTAACTCCTGGTCCAATAAATAGAGCCGCTGCATCAACAAACACCGCTTTGGAGCCGCTGCAAGACGCGCTCAATCAATTACTTTCGTGTTTCGCTTTTTCTCGCAAACTGGCCGCTCACACCGCCATCACCCTTCTCTCACAAAGGACCCTTCTCACCGTGATTCTTCTCATGACTTGTTAAGTTGATGATGATGCTTCTTAAGATGAATCTTCTCATGTTGATGCAAAGATTTTTTAAGGATGATGACTCTTCTTGTCATGCCCTTTCTCGTGTCCATGACTCTTCTTAACATGATTCATATGATCATGACCCTTCTCGGGATCATGACTTTTCTTAGCTTGATATTGCATTTCATCTTCTTCAATTTTCTTTGTCATGACCCTTCTCATGCTTGATCTTCTTAGATGTTCTTCTCATATTGCCATTTCACTTGATGAATCTTCTCGCTGCACTTCTTCCAAGATTTCCAAGTGGTTCTTGACTTTAACTTTATGCTTAAGAAAATTTTCTTTCTAGTAGTAGTGGAGGCAATGTTTCTCTTCCGCTTTCTCTTAGAATTGATGCTTCTCATAAGCAAGTATCTTGTTGAGAATGATTTGAAGTCCTGTTTTATGAAACACTCAACAAGAACATTAGTAATACATATGATCGTAAACTTTAAGCTTCTCATCCTTGAGGTTTGTTGAACATCAAAACTTTATTAGGATTTTGCCTCAACAAAGCCATGAATTTAATATCGAGTGTTTGATCAGAGTAACGGGAACATATAGTTGGTAAGTATTTAATCATGATGGAATTGAGAATATTAAAAAGATGAGTAGAAATTAAAAAGTGTGAACCAAAGAGTTAGCATGCTAATCAAAGGTCTCCACAACGTATGTGATGGCAGTAGGAAAAATATTTAAGAGAGGGTGATGGTCTTTCAAATCAATAAATGGGATGAGTAATTAAAGGTGTTTTGAAGTTATGTTTACTTTATCTTGTGAATTATTAGTCAAAAGTAGTGACTATGAATCAATAGTATGAAAGGCATAAAGCATTCACACTGCATATAGTAGTATCCATGAAAAACAATTCAGGTCAAAGGCTATAAAGCAATGAATTTCACAAAACAAAATAAAACCTGACAAATAAAGATATAGTTGCAACCTGATAAAATAAAAATTATAATAATGTGTTTACCAATTGATAACTGGGCCCTTCAGATATGATTGATTTACTATTGTCAATAGAACAATCTCCATCCTGTGTGAAATTAAGTATGAAAATCTAATTAGAATAGGGTGTGTGTGTGTGTGAAATAAAAGAAGTTGTGCTAAGTTCAGTGTTTTTGACAGATCAGTTTGATTAATGTTGAAAATTGTCCCACAAATTCAGTTGGGTAACATTGAAATGCAATAAATCTACATATAATGGTTACCTCATCAGGTTGCATTTTGTCTAGAATTTTTCCTATAAGCAAATTGTCGTAAGAGCATCTTGAGATATAGGCAGTGTTCCACTTTGGACTAACTTTAACGCGGAATGCCGGAATGCTAATGTCAGCTTAAGCAGGTTATCTAATGTTAATTGATATGATTTGGGAACATCATCACCCTCCGTAGTAAAAGTGTTGAGAAATGGATGTACAAAGAAAATTAATTCAAAGTACTTATGTCAATGGGTAATGGTATGAAAAATAAGTGTACTACATCATTCATTTTCTTCATGAGGTCAGCAGCTGAAATTCTCAATAAAGCTTCGCAGTCACTATCCCAAAATGTAAAATTGTACCCGACATTTATGTGTCTGACTTCCATTTCAACATTGTACCTGTGAAATGAAAGAGAGGCAACATAAATAGAATTGAAATGGGAATTCAATTATAGTCATAAAGGTGAAGTTTTAAAAGGTCAACCTAAGAACTGGAACTTCAGTAATGGCACCACAAAAACATTGATGTGGGGGCTCTTCCTTCCATGCTCTGGAGCAAGCACTACACCCAAGAATGGTCCAACCTTTTTTGCTAGCTATAAGCTTATATGTGGTTCCAACGATAGTGCAATTTCTTTCCTGTAGGAATGATATAAAGCACATATAAAAAACAGCACTACAATTTTGTCTATTAAGTGTTGTAGAGATATGTAACAATTACCTCACGAAGTTTTTTAATATGTGAAATATTTAATGCTGGAGTTTTATCCATGAACCGATCATACTCCAAAAACTGAGATGACTGAGTGATTTGTGATGAAACTTGAGTGGAGAGTTCGAGTGATTTAGTTGGAGTGAGCCTATCAATAGTGGATTGATAGGCCGCAAGTGCACGGTTCTATCGCATAATAAAAAGTATCGATCCCACAGAGACTTTTATGATTACCAATTTATTTTTCAGTGGTGATTAGCTAAAAGGAAATGATTTTTAGGAAAAAGGAATATTTGTTTAATTAATATTTAGAATATAAAAGTGTCTCGTGATTATGGGACAAATCACAACGATGGAAATTTAACAACTTTTAACTATCCTCTATCTTATTTTGAAATTGTTTTTAAGGACAAGGTACTCTTTTGGTGTAATTCAAGTTTCGTCTCGAATACAAGAATGTGTCTCAAACAATGATCAAGCCTATTCTCATGGTTGATCATCGCAGAGACCCATTAAGCCCAACCTTATTGTCCCAAGACACTCAAAGCTATTCTCATGCTTTGATTGCCTTGTCTAACCTCATAGGTCCAATATCAAACTTCACCTCTCGGTGCACTGCTTGATATTTGATTTATGAAATAAGAATGATGAGGCTAGATTAAAAATCAAGTTCTAATAAGATAGAGTTTAGTCTTAGAATTGTTTAGGGATCCATCATTGAATTGTTTCCCACAATCCCAAGACTAAAGAGGTCTACTCACACATGATCATAGTAGACAAAAGCTTAGAAAAAGAAGAAGAAGAAGAAGACATAAAAGATAAATAACAAGAAGATAAATGACAAAATGTAAAGTGCAGAAAATAAAGGTGCTGGAAAATAAGGACAGAAAAGTAAAGTTGCAAGAATGTAAAGTGCAAGAATTATAAAGAACAAGAACTTAAAATGAAGAAAGTAAATTGCATAAAATCTTAGAAATAAACTTTGAGTAGTGTTTGCAATAGCCTAAGGTGAGATTACAAGTGAAGAGAGAGCCTTTATATAGCCTAGGATCAGAGACAAACACATAAATTCAAAATCATGGCCATAAAAACCCACTAAGAAGAAGAAGGAATCACCTTGTAACTCGAATTTTTTGAGTAGCGTAAAAGGCAAGATGGTCGTGTCTCAACAGTGGCACCTGGTCGTGCTCTCGTGTTCGCAAATGTTATTTTCCTGATTTTTGAAGGCGCACGGGTCGTGCTTGGTTTCTGACTTTTTTATTTTCTTTTTTTTCTTGTTCCTCCTTTCATGCTCTTTTGATCTTTGCTATTTTTTCATCCAAAATTTCTCTTTTTCTACACTTTTAGTCCTGAAAACACAAAACTAACATTTTGTAGTAAAATAGCTCCAAAATAGAACTAAAATTCCACAAATTTGATTTAATTCAAATACTAAAAATACTCTAAATTATGACTTATCAAACTACCCCATGCTTAAATCCTTGCTTGTCCTCAAGCAAAACTTTACAATTTATTTGGCAAATCTTTGAATGAAAATTATCGGCTTAGCACATGAATTAGAAATGATCTTGCGTTATCCCACAACATTTTTCTTCTCAGCTTAAGAAACTTTTCTGTTGAGCTTTATGTGCGTAAAAGATCGGCTTTGGGTACTAGAACAACAAGTTAGATGTCAACAGCCAAATTCCCTAGCATCTTTTGCTTGGTCATCCACTTATATGCAAACAATGCAATTGCCACACTTGGTCTCAAAGGAGCGCCTCTTTTTTCCCAGTCGCCAATCGTTCTCAAAAGGGTACTCAAAATATTTCCCTAGTAACTTATGAAGCCTCAAAAAGGTACTCAAAGTATTTCCCTAGTAACCTATGACCTCAAAGTGGATGTCATTAAATTGTTTAGATTCTTTTCTATTTTTATTTTTTCATTTTCATTTTTTTCTTTTTCAACTTCTTTCCATTTTCTTGCTCTTTTTAAGCAAAATTTCAACATGCACATTTCTCCAAGAACTAAAATGCAGTAGTGTCACCAAGGAACTAAGTGGCTTTTTTTTCAATCTTTCTTAGACATCCTAGTACCGTAAACCCGTCTTAGCAAAGGTGTGTGTGAACCCAACAATAAGTATCAAGAAGCATATCTAATAGCTTGAACACCAAATGTAACATTCAAATTGCTAAAAATCGAAAAATTTATCACGTAAATGCAATAAAAATACTTCAAAGTTTCACAAGGATCTATCACATAGAGGAGAAGATGACTCAAATACCAAATAAAGAATAATAAAAGACTAAAGTCACCCCCCATGCTTGGACTAGACATTGTCCTCAATGTATAAAAATGAAAAGCACATGAGAAGGGTAAAGAAAGCTCACATTGACAAGCATTTGCAGCTTTCCTTCTTATTCCAAAGAAAGCAAAACAGAGGTAAACCCGTGGGTCAGCCTCCCACGTAGCGCTTTATGGGTCATTAGCTTGACCTTGACCTTTATAGACTTATTCCTGATCCCATTGCTTGAAGCATAAAGACCAAGTGACACATGAAGAATGAAAACATATTCCTGGATCCCATGGCTTGTAAAAAGGAAGTTGTGTAAGCAACAAGATCCTATTTTCAATTCCTCCTAGATCAAATGTTATTTTCACAAAGGAAGGTGAAAAATAAGATAAAGGGAACAAGATTTTGACATCCACACATTCATTTAAACCCATATATTTATCCAAGGATGAAATTTCAGTTTCCTTTATGTTCTCCATCTCATGGTATATCTCTTGTGAATCATCTGGCACTACCACTTTAGTATTATTTCGATCTACCTCAACTACAATATTTTTCTCAAATTGTGTTTCATGTAGTTTTTTGAATAACCCTCTTAAGAAAGGTGGTGGTGGTGGCAAAGATGACTCAAAAGATTCCCATTCCTCCTTGGTGAATGTAAATACATTTTTGTGAAACCCTTTATAGCAACGTGATGGTGGTGGCAAAGATTCTTCAAAATATTCCCATTCCTCCTCAGAGAATGTAAATACATGCTTATTCATATTAACAAGAAAAAGAAAACAATCAATATCATAAAGGTCCCCGGCAACGGCGCCAAAAAACTTGATAGGCCCGCAAGTGCACGGTCTTATCGCGTAATAAAAAGAGTATCAGTCCACAGAGAGTAAAGTGTGATTACCAATCTAATTTTTTTGATGTTGATTAGCTGAAAGGAATGATTTTAGAAGAAGGAATGTTTGTTGATTTTAAATTCAGAATTATAAAGGCGTCTTAGGATTATGGGACAAATCATAATGACGGAAATTTAATAATCCCTTAACTATCCTCTATCTTATATTGAAATTTTTTTAAGGACAAGGTTTTCTTTTGGGGTAATTCAAGTTTCCTTTCGAAAGACAAGAATGTGTCTCGAAACAATGATCAAGCCTATTCTCATGGTTGATCATCGCAGAGATCCATTAAGCGCAACCTTATTGTCCCAAGACGATCAAAGCTATTCTCATGCTTTGATATGCCTTGTCTAACCTCATTTGTTCCAATATCAAACTTCACCTCCTGCACTTCGCTTGATATTTGATTTATGAAATAAGAATGATGAGGCTAGATTAAAAATCAAGTTCTAATAAGATAGAGTTTAGTCTTGGAATTGTTTAGGGATCCATCATTGGATTGTTTCCCACAATCCCAAGACTAAAGAGGTCTACTCACACATGATCATAGTAGACAAGGGAGTAGAAGAGAATGACAAAAAAGTAAATAACATAATGTAAATAACAGAATGTAAATGACAAGAATATAAACAAAGCAATAAAGAACTGAAATGTAAAGTTCTGGAAATGTAAAGAACAAAAACTAAAATTGCAAGAAAGTAAAGAACATGAAAATAAAAGAACAAAAGTTTAAGAATAAAATGCTAGAACTTAGATTAAACTTTAGAATAATTTTGCAAGTGACAAGGTTCATATTACAAGTGAAGAGAGATCCTTTATATAGCCTAGGATCAGTAGACAATCACATAAATTCACAATCATGGCCATAAGAAGAAGAAGGGATAAGCTTTGTAACTGAATTCTGAGTAGCAGGAAGGTCGCACAGGTCGTGCTCAACAGACGCACGGGTCGTGCTCAGTGTTCGCAAAAGCTATTTTCCTGATTTTTGAAGGCGCACCGGTCGTGCTATCTTGCGCACGGGTCGTGCTTGGTTTCTGACTTTTTTATTTTCTTTTTTTTTCTTGTTCCTCCTTTCATGCTCTTTTGATCTTTGCTATTCTTTCATCCAAAATTTCTCTTTTTCTCCACTTTTAGTCCTGAAAACACAAAACTAACATTTTGTAGTAAAATAGCCGCAAAATAGAACTAAAATTCCACCAATTTTATTTAATTCTAAAAACACTCTAAATTATGACTTATCATCTATGTTCATGGAAACCTTGCCACCTCTATATTATGACCGTCTGATCAGCAGTGCATCATCCAATTTTTCAGATGTGGTGATTGTTGGAGAGAGATTGGAGAACGGATTGAGAAGTGGAAAGATTGCACAGAGGTCCACAAGTAACACAAGCTCCCAAAAGAAGCCATTCTCCGGCTTTCCCAAAAAGAAAAAAGGAGAAACCAATACCATCACTATCGGCCCACCATACCAGCCACCCAACATCCCAGTCCCCACTCCCACACAAACAGCCCGTTTATCCCAAAACAATAACCAAAGCAACCACCAAAGGACCTATCAAAACAGAACAACCTTTGACCCAATTCCCATGTCATACACAGACCTTTTCAACTACCTCATCACCAATAATCTCATCAATACAAGACCCATGAAACTTGTTCAACCACCTTACTTCAGAGGATACAACCCCAATAGTACCTGTGCTTTCCACGAAGGAGTAGTTGGGCATGTTGTGGAGGATTGCAAAGCCTTCAAGATAGTGGTGCAAGACTTGATAGACGCAAAGGGCATAACTATCAAGAAGGAGGATCCAAGTATCACGACCAACCCGTTGCTTGGTCATGGGAAGCATGCCACTAATGCAATCATGGATATGAAAGAGCAGTCCCTAATCAGATCAGTAGAAGATATCCAGACTCCCCTAGAAATCATTCATGCAGAATTGTGGAAATTCGGGATTATTAGAACGGGTTGTGTTCGTAAAGGAGTATGTACCGACGCCACCAAAGGGGAGCATGTGAAACATTCAAGGTGGTGTTGCAGATCCGATGGATCGCCATATCATCCGTGATGGGTATACAAGAGAAAGAAGAGGATGTTCGACCTTCCAATCGACGGGAGTAGAGGTGTGCAGAGACCTATCGAGGTGCCATATAGTCGGAATTCAGCTGTGGAAAGGCCAAGGACTATTGTGATCCCATTTCCACTCTCCTAGCCGTAAGAACAATGATGTCCCATGGAGTTACAAGGTGCCATTTTCGGCCCGAATCTCAAGTCGCTTCTTGACATCACCAATATTGTAGGGAGTAGTGGAGTAACCGTGTGGGCGTGTGTATGTTCCCCAAGCTCAGAAGAGGTCCTTCTAAGGCAAAGCAGAAGAGAGAACTGGAAAGGAAATAATGTAGAGCCGTGGCCTCGTGATAAGTAGGAAGGTGTCGATCCAGAGGTTACCGAATTCTTGAAGATAATGCGCAAAGTGACTACAAAGTGGTGGATCAGCTACACCACACCCCAGCCAAAATTTCCATCATGTCCCTATTACTAAACTCGTAAGCCCACCGTGATGCCTTGGTTAAAGTAATCAATGAGGTCCATGTCGCCAAGATATTACCACGATCGCTTGATGGCATAGTTGGGAACATCGCTGCATCTAACCACATTACTTTCACCGATGATTTGTGTCACCCTGCAGGGAAGGGGCACAATAAGTTGTTGCATATCTCGTTGAAGTGCGGTGAATATACGCCTCCGTGGTTCTCATTGACAATGGATCCTCATTGAATGTTATGCCCAAATCAACAATGAACAAGTTAGAGGTAGATTGTTCCTACATGAAACCTAGCTCAACCCCGGTCGAGCCTTTGATGGGTCTAAGAAAGAAGTCATGGGGAAATGGAGTTTCCAATGCAAATAGGGCCTCGAGGTGTTCTATGTGACCTTTCAGATTATGGACATTGAATCCTCATACACCGCCTCTTGCGAGACCTTGATCCATGCAAAGAAGCGCCGTCCCTTCATCACTTCACCAAAAACTCAAGTTTGTAGTCGATTTATAAGCTTTGTAGTTGTCTTTGGGGAGGAAGAGTTCACTGGCCGCAAGCCCGTCCCCTCTCATTATATTGAAGCTGCAGAGGAATCCTCGAGTCCGCCTTTTCAATCCTTAGAAATTGCGAACGCCGTGGTTCGTAAGTGAAGAATCCCCACTACCGCACCTGTTGTCCAATGCCGATATTATGGTAGCAAAAGTTATGTCAAGAATGGCTATCGATCAGGGAAGGGACTAGGAAGATCTCAAACAAGGAATTCTCACACCCGTGCATCCGCAAGAATACAAGGACATGACGTGGGTTAGGCTATTGGCCCACCCACCGATAAGAGAAGAATGGCCGAGGAAAAGCGTGAGAAAAGATTGGCTAGGCTTCGCGGAGAGAACCCGCATTGATGATGGCCCCCATAGATGACCTCGCTGCACTTCGTGAGGCCGCATGTCAACCCCTATTCGTAGTCACATCGAGGAAGAGTTAGATGAAGAAGGCGAGGGTCTGGGCCTGGTTCGTCGCAGTGTTGCAGGAGAAGAAATTGGCAACTGGAAGATCGTCGATTTCCCCGTTGTTTTAATTTCAAAGTAATGATCTTTGTAATGCAAATCCTTTGGCTCGCCAAGGCCTTAGGACATTTTCATAGGGGCATGCATGTTTTCTTTTAGATATCATCTATCAATAAAATCACTACAACATTTGGACCCTATGGCAACGCCCAAAATTGCAACTTCAAAAAAACCGTTGCCTTAGCCAACAATGGCAACAGTTTTTTGAAGCCGCTGTTCTTTCATTTTTTTTTAAATTTTTTCAATGACAACGGCTCAAAACCGCTTCCATAAAGTCTATCGCAACGGTTTTTTTGTTTATGCTTTAGGCAACGGCTCAAAACCGCTCCCATAAAGTCTATCGCAAACGGATTTTTGTTTATGCTTTAGGCAACGGCTCGTAAACATTGTCGTAGAAGAAGTATTAAAAATAAAAATCAAACACAAACCTTCACGAACACATCTCTTCTCTCTTCACAAACCCACTTTCTTCTCTCTCACAAATGACTCATCTTTCATCTTCTCTCTTCACGAACTCATCTCTTCTCTCTCTCTTCACGAACACATCTCGACTCTCACCATCATCTCCTCTTCCTTCATTGTAGCTTGAGCGCTCGATTTGGTTTCGATTTCACCCCTAAATTACGAACCCTAATCTCCTCAGATCTCGGGATTCGCTTCTTCTCAAATAAGATCTCGCGATCGCTTTTAACTTAAGTGAACCCCTCACGCCTAGCTAGAGAAACGACACCCGTAAACCCTCACGCCACACGCCTAGAAACCCTCACGCCTAAATCCCCAAATCCTCAGATTTGCTGCTCCCGCTTTCTCGGTGCGCTCTTCCTCCAAGCTTGTTTTTGCTGCTCACTATTCTTGGCGCTTCGTTATTCGCGTTTTTCCTGTTTTCGTATTGCCTATTTCCATTTTTGCATCTTCTTCTTCTTCTTCTATTTAATCTTTACTCTCCTGCTTTGGTTCTCGCAATTCAAAAATCTAGGGATTTGGGTATTGCTTAAGGATTTTGTGATATATTTTGGTGTTGTTTTATAGGTGTTTGACTTTTTATTCGTAAAGCACACGTGTTGGAGGAGTTCCTGAGGTAGTTACAAATGAGATTTTGCCTTCTATGCCTGCTCAGATGGGACTTTTTATTGGTTTTCCGAGAATTTCACATAAACTTTAGTTCCTTTCCAATTCAACAATTTTGGATTGTCAGTTTTGATAGGATTGATATAGCTTCAATTCTTTGCTATATAGGTTTTGCCGTATGACATGGTTGTTTTAGCGTAACTCCGATCCCACCGATATGGTGTATGCAATTCAAAAGGCTATATCTATGCATAATCGAGTGAGTTTGTAGTTCAAGTTGTTTTTCTAATGTATTTAGTGGGGAAACTAATTCCTTTTTGTTTATGAATTTTCTGTAGATGAAAGAACTCTACAACCGGCATGATGTTGCGAAAAGGACTCAAATTGTGTATGACCGTGCTTTGAAGTGCTCCAATCAAAATCGCTTCGAACGCCTCTCGCAGTACACTAACCTCATAGGTTCAATTTACAAAGAATGAAAACATATAGTAGATAGTTGTTATGCGAAGTCCACAATTCATTCAATTATGTGATTTTGTTAATTACCCGAGTATGACATTATATAATCTGCTTGTATCGTAAGCTGGTTGATACTTGGTAAAGCAATGAATTTTGGGATCTTTGTTCGACAGCACTAGCCAATTCTTTTTGATGTGCATAAAAACTGATACCTATTATAAAAGGAGGAAATGAATCTTATTAGTATAATTTTTTTCTCTTTAATCAAATATTGATGTCGGGCTTTAATATTAGAGCAAACTTGTGTTGGGCCGAACTGGGAACTACTTCTACCAAGGCTGATTTTCTTTATTGGTTGCCTTCATGTCCGATAGGTTCGTCTCGCGCTAATTTCATCGTCTGTGTTTAATGTTTCATTATTTGTACATTAGCATTTGTTTGAAAATGATCAAGCTGACTCTATCTTTGTAACCCTCAAATTTTTCATGCTTTATTGTAGTTAAACTTTCTTGTATTTGAGTTGCATTTGAATTTTTCTAATGAGATTTTTATTGAATGAGATTGATTGGGAATTAATCGATGTTGTTGTTGATAAAATTTCAGGTTGGGACTCGCAGTAACCATCAAGGTACGTGGACATGTCGTGAATTAGATACTCCTATTATCCATCAGAATTAACTTTTTGCTTGTCGAAATTACATTATACTCATAGTCATAATGTTTTAATGCAAAGAATTGTTCATTTCTTTTCCAAAGCGGTTCAACTAGTTCACTTTGTTATATGTTAATCTATCAAATCCATTCTTGAGCATCCGAATGTTGCATTTGACCGAACTATTTCTACTTCAAGATTTTGGTCACAGTGTTGTGCCAAGATGCCTACCTTCACCTTGCATCAATCTAAGTCATCTTTATTTAGCAATAAACTTCAATGTGCTTAGAAGCTCACCTAATCTTCGAGAACTAGAAATATATGTGAGTACTCTTTAGTTTGGCTTGCCGTCATATCCTATTTTTATTTTACTTTTTATTTTATTTCAAGTTGGTTTGTAGGATTCACAAACCTGTTTTGTTTTGTTTTGCTTTGAGTATTTATATCTCTAGATCTAGAAATTGAAAAACCCTATTTTGTTTTGCTTTAGTAATTACTTGTCTAGTGTCTTCAAGTTCTGGATGTAGTCTTGGGAGTTAGTTTCTAAAACCTGTATACTTGATTGTAGGCGCGGCCTTCAGAGCAAACCGTCGCCTCCTATTGTACCTGTATGTAGTGCTTGCTGAGATTTATTCTAATGTTAACACCCTTATTCAATGAGGTGTGTGCTTTTCGGCACCTCTTTACTCAAGGAAATAAAGCCTTTTAGGCTTTAAGGGCCAATTCACATGCACCTGGTTTGTGATGCTCGACACATTTTGCTTTAAAGTGAATATTTCTTCTTCTTATGTTACTTTTAGAGGCGCTTTTGTTCCAATCTTGGTATGAATAGTCAAGCTATTAAAGCTTTCCAGAATCACAGTAAATCAAAGAATTTGATATAAGGTATATTTTGGTGGAACTCGATTTTCATTGCCGGGTCCTGCTTGTGGTATTCACTACAGCTCAATACCGATGTAAATATGTTTATAGTTCCAGCTAAAATTTAATAAAATTTAGTTTTGCTTCTAAGACGAATTTATATGTTATCTAGATTGTGGCCGATTAGCTATCGTATTAGACTTCCATGTTTTCCTTTGAGAAAGAGATGGCGGGTGAGATTACACATAGTGTCTGTCGTGATCCGTCGAGGAGTGGGAAACCGAGGAACCAGAGCATATGTGTAGGGTAAGGACACCTGGGGCGCCTCTTGATGGATCCAAAATTTTTAATTAGTGGAGGCAATATATAATGTAGAGAAAGATCCGCATCTTAGTGGGGGAAAATTCCCAATGTCTAGGCCTTGATCCGTCCCCACTGGGGTGCCCAAAATAAGGCGTGTGTATGAAGTGGAATCTCCGAGGATGTTTTAGCAAATTGTTTGAGATAATGTAATATGCATTACATATTTGCTTAGTTTGAATTTAACATTACATTGTCTTCTGCTCGCATGTGTTCTAACTTGGTATAGGTCCGATAATCTTCAGAGAGATAGATATATAGTTAATTTCGATGATCAATACTAATAACTTTTTTATTCTCGTCAGAGGAGTCCTATATCAATTGTCATTGCAGCTTATATACATCATAACTCAACTTTCTGATGATAAAAAGACTCTGAAAGGTATGTCACACGTAGTAGGTACTGGGTAACTGTAGATTTGAAGGCATATCCATTTGTTTTTTGTGAAAATTGTCTTTTCAAATATCTTTCAAATTCATATTTTTTGTAGGTTGGCTTCTTTTTGAGCAAGTTTTATGCTTGGGAGCAAAACTCTTATGGTCCTTCATATTTTCTGGAGAAATACGGTTCATAACCAAGAAAGAACTAGGTAGAAATAGAATTTTCATAGGAAAATTGTGACTGCTTGTTTTGAGGATTTCGATTTGTCATTTTATCGCGAATTGTAATCTTGGATGTTTTTCAGAAACCAAGAATTTAGTGTAGTAGAACAGTAGATAGCGCATGTTTTTATTGGATTGTGTAATTAATTGATTGTCATTTGGGAAAGAATAAATTTGACCTACCTAATATTTTTTTTTTTCATTTTTTATTGACTATGGCAACGGTTTTAAAATCGTTGTATTTATTGGTGATTGGCAACGGTTTTACATTAGGCAACGGTTTCTACCGCTGTCATATAATCGCAACGGCTTTAAAGTGTTGTCAAAAGTAGAGAGAAAACCGCTATGCAAAGACTGATGGCAACGGTTTTTTGCTAGCGCTGCCATTGCTTAGTAAAAACCGCTGTTTCAAAGAATAGGCAACGCCAAGATACACAATAACGGTTTTTGAAACCGCTACAAAGGAAACGACAACGGTTTTTCTACTTTCAACAACAGCTTTTCAGCCGTTGTCGTAGGCTTAAAATGTTGTAGTAAATGTAGTTTTGAATTCTCAAATGAATAAAAATTGCTTTTTGCGTCTTCATTTTGTGTCTCTATTTTTGCTGGTTCATTGCTTTTCTATTCCCGCAAATGCAGATCTAAAATGAACGCCTTTGAAAATAATGATGCCAACAGTTCATATGTTAATTTTGATTACCCCGTTAATCAAGCTGAGGAGGATGTTGAGGATGATTGGGAAACTCCTCCGAAACTGATGAGAATGGTTGAGCAAGAAGAAAAGGTTATTCAGCCACATGGGGAAACTGTTGAGATCATCAATTTAGGCACAAAGGGCGAAAAGAAAGAAGTCAAGGTTGGCACTTCAATGAAAAAGAGTGAGCATGAGAAGTTGGTTCAGCTCCTGCATGACTACATTGATGTCTTTGCATGGTCGTAAAAAGATATGCCCGGGTTAGATACTGATATAGTGGTGCACAAGCTGCCAGTCAAGCCTGAGTACCCTCCGGTCAAACAGAAGTTAAGGAGGATGAAGCCTGAGATGTCTTTAAAGATCAGAGATGAAGTGAAGAAACAGTTTGACGCTGGTTTCCTAGCAGTTGCCAAATACCCACAATGGGTTGCCAATATCGTCCCGGTTCCGAAAAAGGATGGTAAAGTCAGAATGTGCGTCGACTATAGACATCTGAATTGGGCCAGCCCCAAAGATGATTTTCCCCTGCCCCATATTGATGTCTTAGTGGATAGTACGGCACAACATTCACAGTTCTCCTTCAAAAACAAAAAAAAACAAAAAAAAACAAAAAAAATATATAAAAAAACACAAAAAAAAAGTAAAGGAGAATCCTCGATAGATGATGTTTCATACTCCAAAGATTACTAGCTCTGTGGGTTGTTAAGTTTGTAAAGAGAGATTTGGTTTGTCGCTATGGTGTCCTTGGATAAAATCATCACGACAATGGTAGCAATCAATAGTAAAATGATGAAAGAACTGTGTATAGAGTTTAAGATCAAACATCACAATTCCTCTCCCTACCGTCCAAGATGAATGGGGCAATAAGCAAATGCAATAAGAATATCAAGAGAATCGTAGAAGATGGTAGTAACCTATAAAGATTGGCACGAGATGCTTCCCTTTGCTTTGCACTGTATCGCACCTCAAGACGCACTTCAACCGGGCAACCTCAGAACACCCCCATTTCTACCCTAAGAATTTATAATAAAAATCGTAGTTTAAAAATTTATTTCTTTTAATTCATCCAAACGGATGCTACACTTACTTCATTTAAAACAACGACAAAATAAAACAAATTCATTTATTAAGCCAAGGCAATACGTAACACTTAGCAAGTGGGATGGAAATCCTCAAAATGCATTAAACTCTACCACATAATAAAACGATACATCTCGCAATGAAAATAAAAGATCTCGTAAACCAGTCACGCCTCAACAAATACATAATAATATCAAATAGATGGTTCAACAAACGAGATAAGACTACACAACTAGAAGTCTAAGCCCATCCCCTAGGTGCTACGTGATCGAAAGCGCATCGACTCGGGATGTGAAGGAATAAGACTTCACTCATGGTTACCTGTGGTAAATAACAACATAAGGGGTGAGTCTCAAACCACATAATAAACGCTATAATAAGTAGTATATCAGATCATAGCACTTAATTAATCACAACATCACATAAGACATTTATACAACAATCACAGTCACATCAGATATTAACCAGTAGAGCATTTATCAATCATGAGAATGAATGTAATGAGATGCAAGCATGCATGTGGTACCATCATCACTTCTCATAGCCAATTGGGCACGTCGCGACCGCAACCGAAAAATAAAACGTCGAGAACGCAGCCTACAAAAATGCATCGTCGCGACCGCAACCGAATGTATGCATGTGATTCCATGAACAACCAACATTCATAATTTTACTCAACATCAACACCATCTCTCACATCATCGTCATTTTTAGTTTTGGTCAATGGACCCATCGTCATTAACATCATCATCAACTCAGACATCATCATCTTCGTCATTTAATCACACATCATCATCTTTGTCCTAGGAAGTTTGCCATATAGACTAACACAACACTAGAGGACTAAAACAACACTTAAGGACCAACATAACACATGAAGGACCAAACAGCACATAAAGGACCAAAACAACACTCAGGGACTAAAACAACACCTAAGACACAAAATGGCAGCACCAGGCGCCAAAACCACCAAAACTGGCGCCCCTAGTGGCAACACACCACCAGCGCCAAAACAAGCAAAATCGCGCCTAGTGGCAACATGACCACCAGCGCCAAAAGCACAAAGAAATCGGCGCCTCAGGCAACACAGCACACAGCGCTAAAACACAGAAATCGGCGCCTCGTGGGCAACACACCCACACAGCGCCAAATCGGCAACACCGCGCCGTAAACGCAAATACGCATTTAGACACAAATTAAGATACAAACCGAGACACGCTCGCATACGCGCACACACAGCGCGCCTGGCAACTAAATCGCACCTACCTTAGACACAGTAAAGATTCGGCGCGCCAGGCAGCAACCATTTGGCGCCTCAGGCAAAGACCACACACGCACACATACATCGTTACACAACTTGGCGCCACACTAGCGCCTGGCAGCCACACATTGGCGCCAAGAATTTGACAGCCACGCACTCAAAGACACATGGCGCCACACTGCAGCGCCTGGCAAATGCAAATTGGCGCCCAGCACTTAGACACGCCACACAACCAACCACATGGCACCACACCAGGCGCCATAGGGCAGCCACACTGGCGCCCTGCACTTGAACAAAGCACACCAGGCGCATGGGCAGCCACATTTTGGCGACTTGCACCTAGACACCACATAGCACATGGCGCCTTACCAGGCGCCTTCACTTAGTCACAGGCGCACCAGGCGCCATTTTGGGCAGCCTTTGGCGCCCAACACAGCAACACCCACATACACATCACACACAAGAAAGACACACCACACTCAAAGCCATCCTGGCGCCTCGCACACACACACACAGTGCACAGCACTCCAGCGCCATTTTGGGCAAAGAATCGCGCCTGTGCAAGAGTAGCACACACGCACAAAGACTGCATGTGGCGCCATTCTCCCTAGCATTTGGTGCCCTAGGGTGCCTAGGGTTCCCTAAATCCAATTTTTCCCCAATTTTCCTATGATCAATCATCAACAACAATCCCAAAATCGCTTATAATCGTTCTAGCACTATCCAATACATGATTCAACACACAAATCACATACAATTCAATTTCTACACAATTCTTCCTAATTCACATAATCAATCAATCATGCAAAAACAACAATAGCATCAAATCGAAATCAATAAGGATCCTACAATCTACATACATCCTATTATAGACCCTACTATAAGGTAAGACTCACCCTTACCTTGATTATATCGAAGATGGAGTTCTATCTACGGAGTCACCAACAGATTCACAGCAACAAAGAAGCCCTTCTTCTCCCTTTTCTCTTGGTGCGATCAAACCCTCCTTCCTTTCTCTCCCTAGCGCCGATTTCACCTTCTTTTCTCTCTTCTCTCTTCGCTCCTTTCTTTCTTTTCTTCGTTTCTTTCCTTGCTTACACAAATTATGCGAATTACATCAACCCTAGGAGCCTAAGTCATTGGGCTTGGGCTCTTGGGCCATTCCATGCCATCCCGGTTTTACCGGTTGCTACTCCCTTCAATTAAAAATAAAAGACTATATTATAATTTAATATAACTAAAATAATGCAACACTTAAATAATTTAATCAAATAATTAATTAAATCATTTAGGGTGTTACAAAACCCCATTCTCTCTAGTAGTTATGGATCGTAAGCGCTTCTTCCCATTGAAGTTGAGATACCCTCTCTCCGAGTGCTCATGGAAACCAAGTTAGAAGAGGTCGAATGGGTTCAAACCCGCTTAGATCAGGCTTGAATCTCATAGAGGAAAAGAGAATTGCACTTTGTGTCATGGTCGATATACCAACAAAGAATTAAGACAACTTTTGACAAAAGGTTCGCCCTGGGCATTCAATGAAGGAGACCTTGTGCTCAAGAAGATCTTGCCCATTCAAAGTGATCCCCGTGGGAAGTGGACCCCAAGTTATGAAGGGCCATATGTGGTGAAGAAAGCCTTTTCTCGAGGAGAATTGATACTCACCAACATGGATGGTGAAGAACTCAGAACCCAGTAATTCAGATTCACCAAGAAATATTACGCTGAGAAAAATAAAAGAAAAAGGAGAAAATGAGCCAAGCAAGAATTAGCTCACTAGGTTGAAAACCCGAAAGGGCGGCCTAGGCAAAATTGAGCGACCCTTGGATTGAAACCCCAAAAGGGCGATCCAGAAAAAATTAGGGTCGTAAAAGTTGGACATAAAAGGAAAAATGAAAAGGGCAAGCAAATACCCAAAAGCTTGGATAAAAGGGTGATCAAGGCCGCAAGTATGAGCGGTTGGCATCGAACGCCCAGAGACAAAGAATGTTCATAAGATCTGCCAAGCCCCATTCTCTTCTTTTTCTTAGTTTCAGAAAAATTTCCAATGTACTCCTTTCAGTCAGCGTGACATTTTGCACGTCTGACTTCCATATGAATAAAAGTCCAAATTTTTCACTCTATCAGTTTGTTGTCTTATCATTGCTTTCTTTTCATTTCTGCTTTAAAACTACGTTTTATGGTAGATGATAAATAAATCATGGAAATGTGCATAAATCATAGCATTAAGATCATTGCGAAATTTTTGAAAATAATAACAAAAAGAGACGATCTTTCAGTCAAGTAAGCTCTCAAAAATCAAATAAGAAGCGCTGATTGCATTAGAACAAGAGGACGGAGCTCGGCTCTCGAATTCTTATCATAGATGATCGTTGTGTCTCATAACGCAAGTCCTGCGAGTTGGTCGGACCAGCAAAAGAAAAGCCAAAAGAGCAAAAGAAAAAAAAAAGAAAAAAAAGAAAAAAAAAGAAAAGAACAGAAGAGAAAAGAAAAGAGTTGAAAAAGCAAAAGAGCAATAAAACAAATAAAGTCATGAATTACATTCACCAAGCATAAAATCATGCAATCATCAGACATAGAAAATAATAATAATAATAATAATAATAAAGTAAAGAAAAGAGAAATTCAGACATTTGCATTACATTCACCATAAGAAAAAGAAAAAGAAAACAGCAATTATGGCATTTGCATTGCATGCATTGGTTCATTTTTCAGCTGCAGACAAGTGAGAGAGGATAAACACTTCGGTGTTAATGCTCGCCTTCAGATTCCAGAAAGCGCTCCCCCAGTTGGGAGTATAGAGGAGAGAAAAGAAAAAGAAAGAAAGAGAAAAGAGAAATAGAAAAGAGAAAGAGAAGAGAAACAGAAAAGAAAAAGAGACGAAAGGAAAGAAAAGAGAGCGCTCAGGCGCGCATTGCAGTTTGGAGCCCAAAGAGATCATCGCTTTTTCTCGCCTGTGTCTTACGTCGTGGTACGAGCAACGCGATGGACCGCAGCCCATGCGAGGAGCGCTACGTAATAGTTGTCAAGCCTAAGATACAGTGGACGCCGTGCATTGATCTGTATATTAGTTCCAGAGCTGATAACGATCCCCCCGGTCGCTCGAAAAGGCCAACAGGAAGCGTGCTCCTCAAAGCCACATCCAAACTCGGATTCGTCAAGAGTTCGTTTAAGGATTACAGGTTTTAGGCAGCCTGGGCATTTTACCGCTTTCTGCACGCAAGTGCCCATTTTACCGCTTTCTGCACGCAAGTGCCCATTTTACTTTTTCTGTCTGCACGTAAGTGTCCATTTTACCTTTTCTGTCCGCACGTCAGTGTTCATTTACCGTTTTCGCATCGACACGAAAGTGTCTATCTTTCCGAAAAAAGAAAAAAATAGAAGAGAAAAATAGAAAAAATGGGAAAAAGGAAAAGATTCGGGTTTTTCCAAGGAGACAAAATTGGTATAATTTCTGAATTCTTTATTTCTATTTTGCCTCGAAATATGTCTCGGCCAATTCATATTTCTTGCCAAAATCTAAATAAAGAGGGGCAGCTGTCATACCCTAATTTTGTCCGGCTTGGGTCAAAACCCTAATTTTCCACAAAAAATAATAATTTGTGAAGTGTGAAATCATTTTGTAGAGTGTGAGGAGCATTTTGCATGCATTCTTGGGTTTCAAAAAGTCATTCTATGGTTTTTAGAATCATTTTTAGAGTGGAAATGCATTTTTTTTTGGCAAAAAGCAAGTTTTTAGGTCAAAGGGTATTTTGGTCATTTTGCAAAGTAGGGTAATTTCTCATCAAGAATCATTGTGCACTTTTAAGGGAATTTATTTGGGGCAAATGTTTTGAGTTATATGTGTGTTTCGCATGCATTGTTGATTTTTGTACAAAAAGTCAAATTTAAAAAGTCAACAAAAAAGGGAATATTCTTCAAAAATGCAAGGAGAGGTTTTATATCATTTTTGGGCATAGTGATCTCATGAAAATGGCCCATTCATTTACATTCCTAGTATTTGGCCCAATATGGTTAGATTTTATGGAATTATCTTGAGAAGAATAATAAAAAAAAGGATATTTGGAAGGGTCTCACAATAGTACAATATGACAACTTGCAAAACTTGGGCACCACTCTCCCTCTCATTTTCGTGCCCCACAGCCCATTATCCCTCCTTTTTTGATTTATTTTCATTACTTGCAAAGTGTATCTCAATCATGACCCTCCATTCAAATTAAGATGCAAATCTCCACCATTCATTCATAGTTAATGGCAATCTTGTAATATGAAATTGTGGAGAAACATTTTTGGAAATTCACACCCTCTCCACTCCCCTCATGAGCTGCACATATACACCCATTCACTCCCTCATTTGTGCTTTCTCAATGCCCTCAATCCATGTGATTATCAATCCTAGCCTTTGATTCAAAATTAAGGTCCAATCCTAGAGCACAACTAGAATGCAAGGACCAAAACACCCTTAAACCTAATTCCACTCTATATATACCTTCATATCCCATCCTCTCATAAATCTTTGGCCTCTCATTTCTCACTCACAGGGCTCCAAAACTTCCACTGGGATAAGTGCATCACTACCATATGTTAGCCGAAAGGGGGTTTCTCCGGTGGATGACTGTGGTGTGGTATTGTAAGACCACAATACTAAAGGTAACTCCTCGGCCCAATTCCCTTTGGAGTCATCCAATCTTTTCTTCAATCCAGCGAGTACCACCTTATTTGCTGCCTCAGCCTGCCCATTTGTTTGAGGATGCTCTACTGAAGTAAAGGCTTGGTAAATGTTTCAAGTGTTACATAGATCGACCACTGATTCAGATGCAAATTGTGTTCCATTGTCTGCCACGATAGTTGCTGGAATCCCAAACCGACATATGATTTTCTTCCAGTAGAACTTATTCACTCTCTCCGCTGTTATGGTTGCTACTGGTTCCGCCTCTATCCACTTTGTAAAATAATCTACGGCAACTAGCAAGAACTTCACTTGACCTGATGCTGGGGGGAACGGGCCGAGCATATCAACACCCCAAACAGCAAACGGCCACACCGAAGGAACTGATTGCAGATTAGTTGGTGGAGCCCTAGGAATGCTCGCATGTTTTTGGCATTTGTCACATCGACGGACATAGTCAACTGCATCCTTCTTCACCGTCAGCCAATATTATCCGGCTCTGATAATCTTTGAGGCTAGTGCTTGTCCTCCAACATGACTACTGCACACCCCTTCATGTACTTCGCGGAGTATTTCTTGTGCTTTGCTGCTGGAAATGCATTTGAGGAGCGGCATAGAAAAACCTCTTTTGTACAGTTCTGACTCCACCACTGTATACTTGGTAGCACTTTTCATTAATTTTTTCTTCTCATCCTCCGGCACATTCAGTTCTTCGCCCTGCAGGTAAGCAAGAATCTTTGTCATCCAGCAATCAGGGTCAAATGTGGTTGAAAAGACCTGAATTTGATTGATGTTGGGTTGGTTTATTGTTTCTTGAATCACTGAATGGTTATTGTTGGGTTTTTTAGTGCTTGCCAATTTTGCCAATATATCGGCCCTGCTATTTTGTTCTCTAGGTACATGTGTTAGCTCAAAGAAAGTAAATTTAAGTTTTAACTCTTGTACCTTGGATAAATATTTGGCAAGCAGCTCATCTTTGGTGCTGAATACACCAGTGACTTGGCCGGTGACTAGAAGAGAATCACTGCGAGCTTTCAAGTGCTTTACTCCAATATCTACAAATTAAAATCATACCGGCAATCAGAGCTTCATATTCCGCCTGGTTGTTGCTAGCTTTGAAACCGAATTGTAATGATTGCTCGATCAGTACTCCGTCCGGTCCTTCCAGTGCTACACCGGCTCCACTTCCTCTCAAGTTGGATGACCCATCCACTAACAAGGTCCAACAAAAATTGGAATGAGATTGGGCTATTGATTCTTCGCCTGCCATCTCTACTATAAAGTCGGCTAAAGCCTATGCTTTGATCGCTCCTCTTGGTTCATACTTGATGGCATACTCTGATAATTCAACCGACCATGCTACCATTCTTCCCGCAATGTCCGGCTTGGAGAGTATCATGAAGTATTGTCGGAGCTTTCTAGACGCTAGAATGACTGCATAGGCTGCTTTTTCAATCTTTTGGTACCTTTGCTCGGCCCCCCATTCGGCTGACATAGTAGATTGGACGCTGTTCCTTAGAACATTCCTCCACCAAAACTGCGCTGCATGCGTGATTTGAAACAGCCAAATATACCAGCAAAGGAACTCCCGGCGTGGGACGTGTTAGGATTGGGGGGTAGCTAAGTAATCCTTTATGACTTCCAACACTTCTTCACATTCAGCCGACCAATGGAATTGGGCATTTTTGCTTAATAATTGGAACATGGGTCGTATTTTGTCAGCTGCACGTCCTAGTAATCTTGAGAGTGCTACTATCCGACCTGCAAGAATTTGGACCTCCTCTGCATTAGTTGGACTACGGGCTTCTCTGATTGCTCTGCATTTAGCTGGATTGGCTTCTATTCCTCTATGGGTTAACACATAACCCAAAAATTCACCGGCTTGTACACCAAAAGAGCACTTGTCGCTATTAAGCCGCAATTCATGTTTCTCTAATAGAAGAAAGGTCTTCCAAAAATTCGCCAAATGGGACTCCTCGGTTTCTGACTTGACTACCATGTCATCGACGTACACTTCGATGGACCGCCCCATCTCTGCCTCAAAAACTCTGTCCATTAAGCGTTGATACGTGGCACCTGCATTTTTTAATCCAAAAGGCATTACACGATAACAATAGTTAGATCTAGCAGTCATGAAAGCTGTTTTTTCTTCCTCTTCTGGATTCAAAAAGCATTACACGATAACCGGAGTAGGCATCCATGAAACTCAGAAGCTTGTAACCGGATGCACCATCCACCAATCCATCGATGCTCGGGAAAGGATAAGGGTCCTTAGGGCAAGCCTTATTCAAATCTGTATAATCCACGCACATTCGCCATTTACCATTAGCTTTCTTCACCATCATCGGGTTGGCTAACCATGTGGGGTACTTGACCTCTTTCACGAACTCCGTTGTGATTAGCTTGCTTGTCTCTTCTTGTATTGCTTTGGATTTTTCACCGCCCTGCTTCCTTTTTCTCTGGGCAACAGGTGTCACCGATGGGTTTAGTGATAACCTATGACAAATAAAGTTGGGATCAATACCTGGCATGTCTTGGGGGACCATGCAAACACGTGAACGTTGTCAGAAAGGAATTGGATTAGTTGGTCCTCGAGCTCAGGCGTTAGCAGGTGCCAATCTTCGTCTTTTGATGCTGAGTCGGTCCAATGATTACCTCCTTCAATGTATCTACCGGCTTTGGTCTCATTTCCTCCTTAGCTGGGTCATATAACCGAGGATCCAAATCTAAAAAACTGCAATTGAAGTTAATTCCTTGCTTGCTTTTCTTTTGGACTGCTTTCACCTTTACACTCTCTGCATAGCATTTTCTTGCTATGATTTGGTCCCCCTTCACCACTCCTATCTTGCCATCGGGGAGGGGAAATTTGATGCATAGGTGGGGATAAGATACCACTAGTGCATTAAGCGCCGACCTTCCTACAATCATGTTGTATGATGATTCCGCATCGATAATCATGTATCTCAAAATCATTGTCTTCGCGGATTCCTCCTCTCCAAAGGTTGTTCTGAGATCCATATAGCCACGAACCTCCACCTGCTCTCCTGAGAAACCGACTAAAGTTCTAGGATAACTTTTCAACGCCTCCACCGGTAGTTTCAAACCTTCAAAGCATGCCCAATACATAACATTTGCTGAGCTACCTCCATCCACGAGCACGCGCGCTACCGAGTATCCACTGGTGGTTACTGATATTACTATCGGGTCATCCGAATGAGGCTTAACACCCTCGAAGTCCTGCACATCAAAAGAAATTGCGGGATATTCGCGCCGATCCACAAACAGATATGGCCTCTACCGCCGAAACCGACATTATGGATCTTGCGTATCTTCTGCGGGATGAGGATGTGGATCCCCCTCCAGAGAATCCGCCAGATATGGTGTTAACCCTTCCTTTTTCCGCGGTCTCATGTTCACTGTGTTTGCCTCTTTCAGTCTTTTTGGTCTACATGTTTGATTGGTGAACTGGTAGTTTTGAAGGAGCTACCGCCTTCTGCTTCCCTTCCTCTTCACCTGCTTTGACATATTTTTTGAGCTGCCTACGTTGAATGAGCTACTCAATTTGTTGTTTGAGGGTCCAACAGCTGTCGGTATCGTGCCCTTCTGTCCTGTGATACCTGCAATAAGATCGTGTGCTCTTACCCATTACGCCTACAAAAGGCGATGGCCGGCGTATCAATCCCTCATGGAGTCCTTCATCCAGGATGACTGACGGTCTAGCTTTTAAGGGAGTGAAGGCTATATCTGCATTTGGGGGACGGGTGCGACGTCCTTTAGATTTTGCGTGTGCGTTCTTATTGCGCCGATCGTAAGGTACATGTCGGCTAGGTGGTGATCGCCTTGGTGACGCCACACGCCTCGACGGTGTCTGCGTGTCCCTCTCCTCCTTACCGAGTGCAACATCATCTGCTTCAATGTGCTTCTCCGCCCGGACTCTGATCTCGTCCATAGTCCTCGGCTTCCACAAAGATAGGGCTTCACTGTAGGTTCCATTACGGATACCCTTCATGAAAGCCTTCACAAAAAATCGTTCGTCTAGGTCATCTACTAGAACGGTTGAGTTGTTGAAACGCTCCAAGTAAGAATTCAAAGACTCTCCGGACTCCTGGCGCACGTCAAACATATCTTCAGCCATCATCTGCTTTTTCTTGTTCACCGAGAATTGTTGAACAAAGCGGCTAGCAAGATCATCAAAACTGGTTACCGAGTGCTCTGGCAACCCCTTGAACCACTTCAGCGCCACATCGGCCAAAGTTCCAGCAAACATCTTGCAACTGATAGCGCCATTTCCTCCACTAATTATCATTTGTGTTTGAATCGCATCAACATGGCTTAAGGGGTCCCCGGTTCCATCATACGTAGCAATGGATGGCTCTTTGAAGCGGAGTGGGAGCACAACAGCTCGTATGGCAGCATAGAATGGTTGAAATGCTCGCAGGGGAGTCCTAGTTGCATCAATCACCTGAGCGAAATGTCTCATTTCCATGAGTTGAGCCTACAACTAAACTTCCCTTGCTTCTAAAGCTTGAGAAAGAAGAACCTGCTCTTCATTCCGACACGCCTAATCTGCATTATGGGCCTGAAGTGTTTGAACAGCTGCGAGCAACTGCTCAATATTGGGATTCGTAGTGCTGGATGAGGGCGTAAAATGCGTTGTATTTTTGGTATTTACCATAATGTTGACAATGATAAACTGTGTGAAATTTCAAGATGTGGGACACAGGAAAGATGTGGGCGCCAATGTTCCTAACTATTTTTGAGAATAGAGACAGTCAAGAACACAAGAACAATCTCGCGTAGGATGTAAAATTGTTCAACCCTTTCATTAGCCTCTTTGGGCGGAATATATAGAGATATGGTCATTAATGGCTAATATTTGGTAGCCGTTACAGAGTAATGGTATTGGTTACATAATAATGAGTCAGTTACATTAAGTAGCGCCGGTTGATGGGTGGACCGGGCATCCTAGGAGAGCCGACTACGGAAGACTTGGCCGAGTGTCTTGTTGAGTGCTTTAGCTAGTCTTTGGCGAGATCACATCCAGTCCCTCAAGCCTTGCCTTGATCCCGCGGTACAAAAAAGTGATACTCAACCTGTCGTGAACAATTATATATATATATATATATATATATATATATATATATATATATATATATATATATATATAGTTATATAAAATTATATATATAATCTATAATTATATGTAGTCACTACAAAAAAAACCGTCATTAGCGAGGGAATATTACGTCGCTAAAGTGACCAATTCCCTCGCTAATTGCCATTAGCGAGGAATTAGCGAGGACCGCTCGGCCGCTAATTCCTCCTCGCTAATGCAATTAGCGAGAGAAATACTGTTCGGCCGCTAATTACCCACGCCACGTCCCTCGCTAATTCCTCGCTAAGTAGCGAGGGACACATCAATTCCCTCGCTAACTGACACGCCTGAACACTTAACTGGTGACTGCCACGTGTATACATTCCCTCGCTAATTACCTCGCTAATTCACTCGCTAAAGTCCAAAAAATTAATTTTTTTAAAACTCGCTTATTTATTAATAATAACTAATTAAACATAAAATACCTAAATCAATATATAAATACAAAATTTCTAAAATGTTTCATTCAAAATCCAAAGTCAATACAACACAAAATACTCAAATGTAAAAAAATAATACAAAGAGTACTAAAAAGACCAGTCATCGACTCCTCGGATGGCTCAAAACTCGAAACTCGGACTCATCGACTCACCAAGTTTCTCACAGCAGTGAGACGCATACTCACTTGAGGCCGATAAAGCTCCATCATCCTCCTCATGTCATTCTCCATCTTTTGCTCCCACTCTCGCATTTGCATCTCCATCATTTGTCGCCACTCCAGCCTTTGCCTCTCACTCTCTTCCACATTGCGTAGCATGCGCTCCTCCTCCATCTTCCTAAATCGCTCTCTCTCCGAATGATTGAGTAGAAAATGGTGGTCGCCTTCTAGAAGCTCTAGTGGGGTCAAAACCAGACGGGCTCATTAATGGAGCCAAGGGCCCTGCACCATACACAAGCGACCCTTTGTTCCAACACGCTACTTTCTCCCAATGTGCATTCGAGAGAGCTATCAAATCGGGAGTAAGTTGACTGTGTGTTTCAGGTTCCAGTTCCCTCGAGTCTCTCAACCCATCTCTTGAGAATGGGCCTCTGCTTTGTATAACCACAAAACATAGCATAATTAATGCTCCATTCATTTTAACAAAGCAACATATATGTATATATAATACAATTCAAGATGTGTATTTACTCGAGTAACCTCGCGCTCCTCAACAAAGTGATCTTGAGTACCCTTCCTTACATGGGTAAACTCAGAGCTCAAGCAAGAAGGGGAGGGCGTCCCAACTTCTTAGCCTGTAAAATGAAAAACATTTTCAACATTTGCTAACTAATTAAGTAATGTAAAAAAACACACAGATATTTAAAATAATTTACCAATCGAATAGCATGTTGAGCCTGGCTTATGGACCCAACACAGTTAAGCGAGCCGCCCTTTTTCGAGTTTCTATTCGCCGCTTTTCGAAATTATGTTTGAACTTCTCTGTTTCCCAATGTTCCTTGAAGGCATTCCAAACATTTTCACCCATGTAAGGAGGCCTCACATTTCCACGCCTCAACTTGTACAACAAATCCGACAATTGTTGACCAAACCTCAGGAGAAAACACCTCCGGACCTCTTCATCATACTGTTGGTGCCATGTCACTCTATTCTGTATTAAGCATAATGAAAGTATGTATTAGTAATAATATTAAACATTACCAAACATTAAATTAAAACTAACAATATATATAGGTACATAATGACATAATTAATAGACACTTACTCTAAAAAAAGCCAACAACTCATCCTTCACTTTGTCATCAACTTTACTCCACTTTTTATGGTAAGTTTGAAAATATTTCTTCTGGATGACATATGTGATGCTGGATGAAGCTGCCTTCGACGGAACAAGTCTACATATATACGATAAAAATATATCAAACAATCAAATATATATATATATAAGTTGTTGCATAATTAACTTAAATTAAAAAAAATCCAACAAATATAATACTTACGTGTTACCATATGGATAAATGATGTAGAGCTTTTTGTTGTTGATATAAACCACCTCCACTCTCTCGTCATCAACCACCTCCACTCCCGGCTCATTAGCACCATCACCACCAACATGATCATCCTCCGATGTACTCACATGCTCAGTCGATGTGCCTATATGCTCAGGTGGCGTATGCCCAGCTGTATGCCCAGGAGGTGGGGGGAAGAGTCCACCAGATACTGAGTCAGTATACCCAGTGGCATATACGGAGTCAGATACCTGTAGGTGGCATATGCCCACCAGATACCCAGGAAGTGGCATATGCCCAGCTGTATACCCAAGAGGTGGCATATGTCCATGTGAGGGAATATGAAACCAATTGGGGCCCGATGGAGAATGGGCTGGTGGGACATCCGAGGTGGTAGTCATGGGCGGACCAACCAATGTACTCGACCTCATATTTCCAAGATTAATTACCACCTCATTATTAGCACTACGATTACGCCTCCTCTTGGGCTCCTCTTGCTATTCCCTTCCTTTATCTTGTCTCGGTGGGTCAGAGCCTCCTCCTGAATCCATTTCTATGAAAAAAAGGGAACCCACAACAATATATAATATTACCAACATTAATAATACAAAATGTGATACTAACACCATTAATGATACAAAATGTGATACTAAAACAATTAATGATACAAATGTGATACTAACGACATTAATGATATATTCATTAACAAGTTTCATCCAAAAGACAAAGGTAATACACAAGAACAATAATGATAATAACAACATAAGACTAATCTAATTATTCATCTTCTTCATCTTGATTCTCTTCTTCATCTTGATTCTCTTCTTCATCTTGCTCATCTAATTCATTTTCTTCTATCACTTATAATATCGCTTCAACTTCTTCAACATCGATGCGATCATCACGTAAGGGGTGAACCTGTTCAACTTCAATTACCTCATTTACTCCGGACATTTCATCCACGATAAGGAACATCATCCTCCACATCACCGCTTCAATGCGACCCGTGGTTTTGTCTTAATTGCAACACACCATCCTTTACGAGTTGATGGATATGGAACATAGTACACTTGTCTCACATTTTCTCGCCATAATAAATGGATCATAGAGTTGATACCTTCTATTCATTTGAATGTCCACCGTATTACATTTTGGATTCAACTTTGTTCCTCTAACCGATGGATCAAACCATACACAATAAAACATGACTATTTTCTTTTCATAGTCCAAGAATGGGTATTCAAGTTGATATATGTGTTGGATCACACCGTAGTAGTCATTTTCACCTCCTCCTGCTTCCCTTTAACATATACCCCACTATTAATTGTTCTTTTCCCTCACTCCGATTGAGTGTCAAATTTGTAATCATTAACTAGGTACGTGTGCCACTCGGTGACCTCAAGAAAAGGACCATCGCCTAAGTTCCTCAAGTGTTGGATTAGGGAGTTGGTTGTGCTTCATAAACCTAAGTAACCATATATGGGAAAAATAAGTCATGTCTCATATCTACTTTAAACATTTGACATTAACACATTATTTGATTTACTTACTCTAGCCTTAAACCAGATTGGAAAACTTTCATGTATACTGACGTAAGATTCTTCACGGGTATACCCTCGATCAATTGTAAGAATGCAATGAAATTGTGTAATTGAAAGTTGATCAAACCATTATTTAACTTTATACTTTAAACGTCTATAATATAAAGACTAAATTGGAGCATACTTACTCGACATATGGTTTAACTTCAATTGCAATTGATCAAGACATGAACATGTGCCGATAGATGTTCTTTGTCCGATAAAGTATTTGGTTGACTTCTTTCCTAGCGGCGACCGTGCTTGCTAAAGACAGGATAAAGTGAGCGCATGTCTTTCTTCTTCAACCTCCCTTTCATTTCTATTATTTCTTGACAACATAAAATTGTTGAAATAATGTGAACGAAATAGATGGTTTCACGGTGTAAAGTAAGTTGCATAAATCGATCCTTCAACTCTAGCTTTATTCTTCACTAATCGTTTATAATCACCCATTAATCTACATATGAACAATTAGTCATACTAATTAATTAAAATAGTCGTACTAATAATTTTTTAATTCAAATGTTGAAATAGATAATTACCTCTCAAATGGATACATCCACCTATAATGAACTCGTCCGCCAAGTCTTGCTTCATATGCTAGGTGAACTGGTAGATGCTCCATGGAATCAAAGAAACCGGGAGGAAATATTCTCTCCAACTTACAGATGATGAAAGGAATATTCTGCTCCATCTTAATGAGATCATCCATTCTCAATGTTGAAGAGCACAAATTCTTAAAAAATTGACTCACTTCAATAAGTGGTTCCAAAACACACTTTGGTAGTGAACTAAAAGCAATTGAAGCAAACACTCCATGAATACATGGCAATCATGACTTTTCATCGCATACATCTTCCCAAAGTTCACATCGGTACATCTTGCAAGGTTAGAAGAATAACCATCCGCATCCTCAATCCTTTCAACCATCGACAAACATCTTTCACTTCATCAGTGTTAGACGATTATTTGGCTTTTGGTTTTAACATCTTCCCATTAGCCATTTCCACCAAATTCAAATCGGATCGATATTTGCTACAAGAAAAGCGTAATCCAATCTAGCCTTATTATTGTCTTTAGTTTTATCTTTCACATTCATCACATCATAAATATGTTATCAAAGAAATTCTTCTCAATGTGCATAACATCGAGATTGTGCCTCAACAGTTGTCTTTCCAATATGGGAGATTCCAAAATATGCTTCTTTTTGTCGATTATGCACTTGTCCATAACCATGCGATCTCTCAAGTTCGCCTACCTCGACTGACTTGTGGCAAGTCCATAACTCGCTCCATATTTCACCTGTGTCACCAAAGGCGGTGGTCCATCTTCTTCAACTACCTTGTTCTTGAAGCCCTTCTTGTTCTTTCTAAATTTATGATCTCAAGCGGTAAGAATCTACGATGCGAGTCAAACCAAGAAGTCTTGCCCCGTATTTTAGCGAAAACGCCTTGTGTGTTCCATGCAATGGGACATGCCAATTTACCGTGAGTCCCCAACCGGACAACATACCATAAGCGGGAAAGTCGTTAATTGTCCACATCAACGCCGCTCTCATCTTAAAATTCTCTTTCCGTCTTTGCATCATATGTCAAAACACCCCCACAATCTCTTGAGATCATCAATTAGAGGTTCCAAAAAGATATCAATGTTAGCTTTTGGATTATTTGGACCAGTGTCGAGACAAGTCAAAAACATAAACTGTTTAGTCATGCACATCTCGGAGGAAGATTGTAAGGGGTAACAATGACTGCCAACAAGAGTAGGGGAGAAGATGATGCTTGGATATATGGAGTAAATCCATCGAGCACAATCCAAGTCGAACATTTCGTGGGTGCGAGGCAAAATCAATGCACTAAATCAAAGTGTTTCCATGCTTCACCGTCGGATGGGTGGCGCAAAATGTCCGAGGTACCCTATTATCATAATGCCAAGTCATTTTCTCACAAGAATTCGGTCGATGCAAACATTCTTTGCAACCTTGGAATTATAGGCAAATAGAACATCGACTTCACAGAATGGGTTTATAATTACGTTTTGCCCCTTTACGAACATGATACCTCGGCCGTCCACAGAATTTGCATTCAAGTAGCTCACCGTCATTTTTACCAAACTCGTTGTTGTAATACAACATGTGTCCTTTCTCACAACAATCAATCTTCTTAAAATCCAATCCCAGCTTCGAAACTAACATCTTTGCTTCATAATAATTGTTTGGCAAATTATCCTTATAAGGTGTTGCATCCATCATCATTTTAGTCACATAGTCTAAACCCACTTCAGAAATACTACTCATGGACTTGAGAGCTAAAAGCTTAACACACATAGATAATTTTGAATCTGGCGAGCCTTCGAACAACGGTTTGTTTGAATCTGATAACAAATTATAAAATCTCTGTGCTTCTTCATTTGGAAGTTCTTCATGATTGTCATCACGAGGCTCATCAAATGGCACATTCACCCCAAGACCATCACAAATCATGTTATTCATCCACTCAATATTTTCATTACGTGAAACACCAACACCAGAATTGCTTGAAGCTCCAACTTCAAAATTTGGAAGTTGTTCTCCATGGTCAGTCCAAATCCTATAATTAGGCCTAAACCCCCATTGATACAAGTGGCATCTGATTTCCTCATCAGTCCTAATAGGTACACCGTCGCATTTTAAACATGGACATCTAACCCCATTTTCCTCTCTAGCCAAATCATGTTGCCACGCTACCACAAGAAATTGTTCAACCCCAACAACAAAATATTCTTTCAAACCCGCTCTTCTCGAATATAACCGATCATACACCCAATCACGATTAAATTGATATGAATTCATCTACACACATTTTAAAAACGTGTTACATTCCCATAACATTGCCAATAACATATATCAAGTTAGTGGCATCGATATCATCCCAGTGGAGATGATTTCGAGCCGAATATGGGGGTCAAGGACAGCACAAAACCCTTTTCCATCCAAGTAGTGAAGGAAGTTATTTCGAACTCCCAACCTTACCAAGTTAGTATTGTCTCGCAATTATCTCAATGGAGATGATTTCGAGCAAAATATGGGGTGTGAGTGAAACAAAGACCTCACCCTTTTCCATCAAAGAACACACATCAACTAACCTAGGGTTCATCCAAAAACACTTAAACACTTTTCACACTCAATTCAACTAACATTTCACAATAACAATTAATCCTAATATTCAATTATAACTTACAATTCACACTCAATCCTTAATTATAACTCACAACAATACTCAATTCTAATACATAACAACAAATTTAATTTAAAAACTAACCGCTATTAGATTTACGTCCTGGTCATGGTGGTTCTATGATCGTGCGCACTCGGTGCGGTGGTGAAACTTCAAACACCAATATCCAATCCTAACCAATTTCAATTTCAAGGAAAAAATAAATTAAAACAAATTCAATAAAAATTAAAATTAAAACAATATCATAAACAATTGAAAATCAAAACTTACAATAAGAGGTGGTTGTGGTGGTGGTGGTGGTTGTGTGGTGGTGTGTGGTGGAAGAAGATGGAGAGAGTAAAAGGGAAATGAGAAATAGTAAGAGAGAGAGCTAGAGAGGAGATAAATAGGAGGAGCTTTGGTGGTGGTGGTGGTGGTGGTTTCGTGGTGGTGGTTTCGTGGGTGGTGGTGGTGGTGGTTTTTGGGTGGGTGGTGGTGGTGGTGGTTTTTGGGTGGTGGTGGAAATGAGGTGAAGAGAAGAAGAGTGAAAGGAGAGAGAGAGAGAGACAGAGAGAGAGAGAAGAATTGGGGCGTGGGTGGTGGTGGTTGTATGGTGGTGGAGAGGGTTTTGGTTTGAGAAGAATTGAGAGAGAAGAGTGAAAGAGAAACGAAGTGAGAGTGAGAGAAGAGTGAGAGATCGAGCGTCGCTCGGTTGTGGTCAAAAATGTGCCACGTGGCGACGGATTTAGGGACGGAAAAATCGGTCGCTAATCCGCGAAACCGAGACATCGCACTCTTGCTGTCGAGTAAATTTAGCGAGGACCCATTAAATCCGTCGCTAATCGCTCTTGAATGCGTGCAAGCGCAATTTGAAATTAAGCGCGTGCATTTAGCGACGGCCATCCGTCGCCATCGCCTTATTTCCGCCGCTAATTACCTAATTTGCGAGGACTGTTTTCCTCGCTATGTCCGTCGCTAATTTACGAGTTTGTGAGGACCTAATATTCCTCGCAACGCCCTCGCTAAATGACGCGTTTTTTTGTAGTGAGTTACATATAATCATAAATAAAAATATATATAATATTTATAGGTGGTGGTGGTGTTTGCTTGCGGCGAAGCATCGCGGCGGCGGCGGCGATTCTCCAAAGAACCATGCGGGCGCGCGCTCCGCGACGGGAGGGTGGTTCGCGCGGCACTCCGGCGGCCGGCGGCGGTGGTGGTGGTGGTGGCGCTCGGTGATACTATTATATATAATATTTATATAATATATTTTATAATTATCCAATGGTTATGATTTATTAGTTATTGTAATCCATTGGATTTGAAAAACTTAATGGATGGATCATACCCATCCACAAACTCAACTGGATGGACCCAATCCAATCCATTAATTTTTTTTTTGTAATAGATGGATTGGATGGATTATTGTATGGATTGGATGGATATCCAATGGATAAATGGACTAAATTGACACCTCTAGTCTCAACCATGGAAGGAGAGACGATTAATACATCAACAAACAAGTGTTACAGATAATGTAAAACTTCACGCCACATAATTTGAGACACTCGTAAGTTGAACGGGTGTGGATAATGTGCATTGTGGAACGTTAGAAACGTTGTGTCGATGCATTTACAACCAACAAACACAGGATGTGATCGACGTTAGTTGTTAATTCTTAGTCGAATAACCATTTGGCTGAGGCATAATTAGTTGTTAGTCAAAGTTGGTGTTCAATTGAAAATTAGCCTACGACTTTGCACATACATACATACAAAAATACATTATTTGCTTGTAAATATATTAGACACACATCAATCGAATACAAGTTTATTTTCAAGGAATTTGTCATTCCTTTATGCTTTTTTACTTATCATGTTCTCCGTAGTTCAGTAGAATCAAATACAAAATGGTTTAACCAAATGGTCTTTGGAGTAGTTGACATACCCAGAATTGAGAAACACAATTCTCTTTCAGTGTAATCATTTGAAGTAAGTGAATCATTGTTGAGAGTTATTACCTGAATCCTCTACTAACTTTCAGCCGTCAACTACATCTAATCTAATTCTTGAATCACTTCAAGCTCCATATTCAAAGGTTTTGTTCTTGTATTAGAGGTTGTGTCATTTGTAGTTGTCGGCTCCTTAAAAGGACTGTGGGGAATTTATAAGGTGTCTCCTTCTCCTTGGAGCATGTTCATCACAGTTTTCATTGACGGGCGATGCATAGGATGCCATTGGATACACCAAAGTCGAACTATAGCCAACTTCTTTGCAATTCTAAAATCTCCTTCTTCATCTATAGGGATTTGTATGTCTCTCCATCAAGCAAATTGTGAATCCATCTGGATACAACACTTGCAAATTTTCCTCATCGATCGTTGTGTTGTGTTCTTTCTTCCTCCAACCATCACCAACAACAATATTCCATAACTATATATATATATATATATATATATATATATATATATATATATATATATATATATATATATATATATCGAACTTACAAGAAACGTTCCCAAAGTTTCTAGAAAAACTTCAGTGCCATGTACCACTATGTTCCTCTAGCTACTGATCATGGAAACCGTCCTTTGATTTTTTGAACATAACTTAGCCAAACCAAAGTCTGTAATTTTTGGGGCAAAATTGTCATCTAGCAAGACATTATGAGGATTGATGTCAAAATGAAAAATTCTTTGATCACAACCTTGGTGAAGATACTCGATGCCATTGGTTATGCCTTGTGCAATTTGTTGCATCTTATTCCATCCAAGGAAAGTATCCTTGTTGATCAATGGTGAAATGAAATTTTGCAATGATCCTTTTGGGAAAAAGTCATAGACTAAAGCACGGTGAAATCCATCTGCGCAAAAGCCAAGCAATCGAACAATATTGAGATGGTGGATTTTACCCATAGTCCCCCACTTCATTTATGAATTCGTTTCCATCTCCCTCTGTGTTGTTGAGCATCTTCACAGCAACTAGAATTTCAGTGGATAATTTACCTTTATAAACAGATCCATGCGCACCTTCACCTAACTTATCCTTAATTGATTTGTGATTCTTTTGATGTCAGCATAAGAGAATCTGGTTGGCTTTAATGCTTTGTAATCCTTCAAAAAGTTTTCAATTCTTGCATGATCTTCGCCTTTCAACTCGAAATGGCGATATATTCTGTTCTGTACCGTATCTGAGGATCTGCCGATCCGAGATAGTTGGTAGGGGATGAGATTGATCAATAACAATTACGTCTGAGGTTGATGATCCGAGACGAGATGGGGTGTACCTACAAAGTTACTCCGATGCTAAAGTCAGTAGCTGAAGAGTTATTGCAAGTTTATGTGGTAATTAATGCGTACCTCTTTGTTAGCAGTAAATGTTGTATTTATAGGGTCAAAGGGCACTTGAGTGTGATGATCTGAACCGTTCAATAAGGAGGCGTATTGTGGGCCGTTTGATGAGTGAGTACGGGCCTTGGTTGTTTCGAAGGCCCAATCATTTTTGTTTTGAGAAGTGGGGGTGTAAATAGTATGACCATGTTTACACCTTAACAGTTGCCCCCAAGTCGGTTTGACTTGTTGGGTTAAACTAGACTTGAACCCTGCCGAAATGAATTATTTTACCGACATTAGAGAAACTGAGTTTGCTTTTGAGCCAAAAATGACAGTTACCGATCTTCGGGACTTGATTTCAAAAGTTTGGTGGTGCTTCAAATTTTTGGAACTGTTTGATGATTTTTCTTTCACAGAGTAATAAATGCTTGCTTTGAGTGATGTGACCGTTTAAGGATTCGAGGTGTTTCTTAATGATGACTCTTCGTTTTGCGCGCCAAGCCAATTGATTAAGTGTGTTGTTTCGAGAGTGAACAGTGGGTCCTCCCAAGACCGCTATAAATAAAGGTGAGGGTAGACCATTTCTACTCTTTGGTTCCTCGCTTGCTCTGAGTACCGATCTAGTGATTTTGTTGCTTTCTGATCTCGCTCTCTTTATTTCAAGGATTCTTCTTCATCATTTATATTGAAGCTTCTTCTGAGGTTAGTAACTTGCTTTTAGATTTGCTTTTCCTATCTCTGTTTTCAATCTTTTCCTGGGCTGGATCTTGCCCCCAGCCTGCAATCTTCTTTGTCAGGGTGGGGGTTGTCAGGTCGGGTTCCGACCCCTTTCGAGAACACATCACATGTGAATTACCCTGATAATCTGCCCCATCCCTGTAGGTAAAAACTGGCGAAGACCAAGCAAAAAACTCGTGCTGAAACGCTCAGACTTATTGATCAAGCCGAGCAAGCTCGTCAAGCCCGTCACCCCGATATCGGCAAACTAATGGCGGCGAGATCACAGACTGACTCTCACCCAATCGAACGTGAAGAGGTAGCTGCCCCGGAGATTCATGAAGAAGAGAACTCTGGACCGAGAGGGAGTGATAGCAAAAAGGTTTCGGATGGAAAGTCGACAGCCTCACCTTCTGCGCATAATACACCGGTTTATGAATCTCGGATAGATATAGGCTCGGACCCAAGCTTCTCGGATGATTCTGATTCGGATACGGAATCTGATGGAAGGAATGGTGATGATCGGTTTGACGATCAGGAAGATGTCTCGACCGAAGACATCGACTTGGAAGACAGTGATGAGGAAGAAGAGGAAGCTCAAGAGGATATGGACGGAAGCTTTGAGCTGCTGTATGGGTACGAAGATTCCAGCTGCACTAATGTCGACATTCCTGTAGATCCTCCCTTAGGAACTCCCCGAGATTATTTGTGGGTGTCTGAATCTCTTCGGGGTGTAAGATCGGTTATGACCTCGGATGTTGATATCAGCAATTTTTCGAAAAGGCTCTACTGGAAAGATCCAGAAGGGTGGCGTACTTTTGGGATGGAAGAGGACGAGCATGTGGCCACTTACCCCGCCTCTCTTAAGTTTATTATTTACTGGACTACCTTGGCCCATATGAGAATCCGCCCCCCATTTACTGCTTTTCAACAATCTGTGCTGGCGAGATTGGATCTCGCCCCTTCACAACTCCACCCAAATGCCTGGGCCTTTGTACGTGCTTTCGAGCTCGTATTCCTTCTTTTGGGTCGGCCCCTTTCTCTACAGCTTTTCCTTCACATGTTCGAGGTCAATAAACGAACTGAGAAAAATAGTGGCAAACCCGCCCGTTTGGAACATGTCAGCCTCCGATCCAGAAAAGAGGCAAGCTGAAAAGTTGGCCAAGATCGAGGCTTCTACTTCATCCCAAAACATATCCGAGCTTCAGGAGTTGATAAGAGAACTCACTGAGCAAAAGGATGCGGTTGTGGAGGCCAAGATGCAGGCAGTTGAGCTCGGGCAGGAAGGAATAATGGAAGCTTTTAACAATGCACTTGATCAAGTTGCTGTGGTTATTCCCGATTTTGTTGCCGATCCCGATATTTTTAAACCAGAGTTTTCAGTTCATGATGGGCATATTGTTGAGTTCGACCCAGTAACCGATCAAGTGTCTAGGGTCGTCTATCCTTCCAAATCGACCTAACTGTTTTATGTTTTTATTTCTTCGAACTTTAGGATCCGGCCGTAACCGGGATATTTTGTAATCAAATTATAAGTTTGTTTATTTCCATAGCTCGTTTTGTGTGTGGATACTCCTCGGATATCTTGTAGTAACCTCGTCCATTTTTGTTTTTGGGGTAACCTCGTCCATCTTACTCCCCTGTTTAATCTCAGTTCAGTAGATTTCATTTAAAAGATTTTTCTAGTGAGCAAGATTAAATAACAACGTTGTAACAACGGAATAGAATGCTTTGAAAAAGCTAAGTCTATTTAAGCAATATCGGAATAGAATGCTTTGAAAAAGCTAAGTCTATTCAAGCAATACCGGAATAGAATGCTTTGTAAAAGTTAAGTCTATTAGTAAGAGAATACATGTACTGTCGAAATAGATTGCTTTGAAAAAGCTAAGTCTATTAATGTCGGGGAAACGATTTCCGTATGCTAAGAGTCATACACCATCCTTGGAATTTAACTGTAATATTTCTTGAGCTTGGTGGCCTTCCAAGTTCTTGGGATCGTCTTTCCTCCTAGTGTTTCTAGCTCGAAGGCTCCATTTCCAGTTCTCAAAATAACCCGATATGGACCTTCCCAATTCGGGGCTAGTTTGCCTTGCGACGCATTCTTTAGACCAACGTCGGCCCTTCTCAAGACGAGATCACCGACATCAAAATCTCTTGGGATGACTTTCTGATTATAACGAGTTGCTACCCTCTGTTTGGTAATTGCTTCTTTAAGGGACGCGTGATCTCGGACACCTTCTACTAGGTCCAGTTCTTCTCTTAAAGCCCGACCATTATCTTCAGGTGATTTCGGGTTTGAAGTCCTCCAAGTTAATTCTCCAATTTCCACCGGGATGACTGCTTCACTTCCATAGGATAGTCGGAACGGTGTTTCTCCAGTGGAGCTTTGGGGAGTAGTTCTGTATGCCCATAAAACATAAGGGAGCTCTTCAACCCAGTTTCCCTTGGCATCGTCTAACCTTTTCTTTAAACCGTTGAGAACTACTTTATTTGCTGATTCTACCTAACCATTTTTTTGAGGATGCTCTACCGAAGTGAATCGATGTTTGATTCTTAAATCAGACATTAATTTCCTGAATCCTTTATCAGCGAATTGAGTTCCATTGTCTGTGATTACCACCTCGGGTAACCCGAACACAGTAATAATCTCTTTTACGAAAAAGATATACGATTTTTGCACTTATGACGGACAACGGTTTGGCCTCAATCCATTTGGTAAAGTAGTCTACCGCCACAATTAAGAATTTGATTTTCCCTGGGTCCTTTGGAAAAGGTCCTAGAAGGTCTATCCCCCACCATGCGAAAGGCCATGGGGAGGAGAGAGTTGTGAGACCGGTAGGAGGTGCGACATGAACGTTTGCATGGATCTGGCACCTCAGACATTTCTTAACATAATTCCTTGCATCAGCTTCCATGGTCGGCCAAAAGTATCCCGCCCTTAACACTTTCCTGGTTAAGGACCTACCACCTAAATGTTGGCCACAAATTCCTTCATGAATTTCAGCCAACACATAGTCGGCCTCCTCGTGTTCTATGCATTTTAACAAAGGTGAAGAAAGTGCCTTTTTATAAAGGTGTCCATTGAACACTGCAAAAGAAGCTGCCTTTCTCCGAACAATCTTGGCTTTTCCGGGATCAGAAGGTTCTACTCCCGATGTTATGTAGTCGAAAATGGGAGCAATCCAAGTTTCGCTTTCACCTACCACGTACACTGATGAAATCAAGTGTAAGTCGTCTTCAATACTAGGTTTGCTGAGGATTTCTTGTATCACCGATCGGTGATTTCCCAACGTCTTGGTGCTCGCTAACTTGGAAAGAACATCGGCCCGAACATTATTCGTTCTCGGAACGTGCTTTATTTCGGCAGAATGAAATTGGGTGAGCAATACTCTTACATGATTCAAATATTTTTGGAGAATCGGCTCTTTTGCTTCGTACTGTCCCCCGATCTGGGAGACAACAAGAAGTGAGTCTGTATTGAGATTTAACCGAGTGATTTGGAGGTCTAAAGCCAACCGGAGACCCGAGATGCATGCTTCACATTCTGCTTGATTATTGGAGGTTGAAAACTTGAAAGTGAGTGACAACTCTATAATGACTCCTTAAGGACTCTCAAGGATTATACCTGCTCCACTCCCCTTGGGATTGGAAGATCCATCCACATGGATTGTCCATATCTCATCTTCTGATTCTGCTGAAGTCATTTCTGCCACAAAATTGGCTAATACTTGGGCTTTCATTGCTGGTCTTGATTCATATTTGATGCCGAACTCGGACAAGTCCACAGCCCACTTTCTTATCCTTCCTGAAAGATCTGGCCGATGTAAGATTTGTCGGATTGGGTGTTTAGTTCGAACAACCACTTGGTGAGATACAATGTAAAGTCGGAGACGTCGAGTTGCTATTACTAAAGCCAAAGCAATTTTCTCAATTTTTTGATATCGGAGTTCTGGTCCTTGCAAAACTTTATTCACAAAGTAAACTAGACTCTGCCCCTCTTCTGTTTCCCAGACCAGTACTGCTCCCAATGCTTCGTCAGATATTGAGAGGTATAAGCACTACTAGAAAAAAGGCTTTTTATATCGGTTAAAAAAGGCTTTTCATATCGGTTCCGTAACCGATATAGATAAAGGGGATATTAAAAACAGACGCTTTCTATATCGGTTAAAGAACCGATATGGAAAATGTTTTTATATCGGTTCCCGATAGAACCGTTATGGAAAGTCGGTTTTAAACCTATAAAGCGCTTTTTTTATATCGGTTTCTTAGTTGAACCGATATTGAAAATCACTTTTTATATCGGTTATTTAAAGGAACCGATATGAAAAGTCTTTTTTTTAAAAAAAAAAATAAAAAATTCCTCAATCGGATATACAGCAAACAACAAAATCACAACAAATACAATATTTATATAAAAATACAAAGATCTCAAATTATACTCAATATCCATATCCAAATACAAAAAACGAATCTAATACACACTATCTATATTTCTCCCCAATGATCATATCAATACCTACCCCTTTCAATGCTTTGCCCTATAAATTTTTTTGAGTAATAATATATTTATGATACACAACCTACAAGATTTAAAATGAAGGTAAACAGATAAAAAAAGTTGATCGCTGCCATTGTATACCATGTCAATAGCTGCTGCTGAACCAGAAGATCCATCAGCAGCTGAGGAAAGCTCAGCAACGCTCAGAAACTTTCCTTGGCCCAACTTTTCATTTGTTTGACAAGCGTGTAATACACCATCTTTGCTAGCCTCTCTTGAAGCAATTGAACTTTCCAAGCTGACAACAAATTGGGAACAGAATCAACATAGGGAAACATAGCTGTGAAACATAGTAAATGCATAGGCTATGAGACAAACCATGAAGTTCCTTGCTGTCTCTTAGCCTCCAGAGTGGAAAAAACTGAGGGATTCTTCAGATTACTAGTTTGCTCCCCAGATGGATTTTCCTGAACACAGTAAGAAGGTTACTTTGATCAATCTCAACGGCATTAACAACTTGATACCAAAAATTTAATAAAGATGTCAACTGAATAAAGAAAATGTTAGTCATAAGTTGGGAATATATAATAACCTTTACATTTTCCTTTCCTGATACAGTTCGAAACCTAGACTTTTTGGCAGCAAATACTTCATCAAGTCGTGTGCCAGTGTACGTGGGGACCCTGAACATTCCTTGTTTTTTAATTCCATTAACCACCTCAGTGGCACTGCAAACATAAACGAAGCAAGCTCTCAGCAAATTATAAAACGATAAACCGGAAGAGAAGCAAAAGGCGCTTACTTTATGGAACCGGCAGAGGAAGGCTGAGATTCATCAGTGATGTCCACGACATTTGCTCGCGTCAACTGCTCTCCCTGCCAAGTATGTATAGAATATGGATATCAAAACTTTTCCTCTACCACAATTAAATGTTTTCAACATGAAAGTAAAGAAATGATTATTCGAAATATGGATAGGGAGCATTAACATATAAAGTCTATTTCGATCAAAATGGGAAACTAGAAGATGTAGTGCACCGTGACGAATAACTGAGATGCAACTAATCACCCCCAATAATTATATTTCAAGAAAATCATCAGTGCATCATCTAGCATTCTTTATAAGTACTTGAAAAAAAAATACTCCAGAGAGCATAGCCAAGAAATGCACAAAGCAAGTAATTCTGGGATTAGAAAAATGGAATTGCATAACAGATGTATAGCGACTATATAAAATAATGCTTGAACATGGATAACAAATTTACATTGCATTTCTGTTAAAGATTCCAATAAATAAAATAAGATAACAGAAAGAAGCATTTGAATCGAAGTCAAAATGCATAGAAATTGATATCGGGAGCTAGGAAACTTACCCTAAGTTCCGATGGTGTCTTTCTTTTAGCCATGGATCTACCTTTTAGAGGTCCGGTGGGGATTCGATGAGAGGTCGGAGGGTTAGAACTCGGCGTTGCTACTTGCGCCATTCTGTTTTACTTAGCACCACCACAAAACACATTTTCAAGACTGATTTACAAGTTAGGCGTAAAAAGTATTCACGATAGATTCTACTAAATCGCAACTTGCAGAATTGAAGAACAATTTAATATGGTTAATGCGAAGCAAGAGTTTACCAATTCTGCAGTAGCACTAAAAACAATTGCACATGTATTCCTCATTACATAAAATAGCATAGCTGCTTGCTTGCTAAGCCATTGTCGATCAAGGCAAGCACCCCACAAAACTACATCATGGTCTAGGATCACAGAAAATTGCTCAACCAAGAATTTAAACCATGAAAATTGCTATGCTCAATATTTGGAACAAGAGCAATCAAGTATAGAGCGTATGAAGTTCTGCATACCAGCCTTGAGGAAGATAAATGAAGGCAATTACACCCTTTGAAAGTAATCTCCATCTCTACAATTTAAGCGGACCCTTTCAAGACCAGACTTCAATCAAACCTTTGCCAAGATAAACTCCTATTTTTGTTCTCGGATTCATTCCACAAGTCAATCCTGCCAATTAAGGTGATTAAGCCATCAACATGATATATGATACATTAGTATTGGCTTCAACCTTGAGGGTTTTAGTACGATGTATGAACAGATTCACAAACAATTATAATAAACATGAGGTAATGCGTATGATAATAGACATTAAGCAGGATGATGTTACCTTCAAAGCATCACACTTAAATCGATCATAGAGGTTAGTATGAAGAGCTCTTCCCTTCCCTTCCAAAATTATCTGCATAAAACAAAAGCTCATTTAGAATATGTTTCTCCTTTATATTCTTAAATCCAAAGTTATTTTGTCATATATACAGAGAATGAACCACTTACCAAATCAGCGTCTTTTCTTTGCGGACGTGACTTTCAGAGTGACTGTCTTAAGTCTATACATGGACTACCACACCATTCTCAACATAGGGATTTATTAGAAGTTAGAGTGGTTTAAGCACACAAAGAGAAAACAAAAACGACATATTTGTAGTTTTACTCAAAATAATGGATACAACAGTTATGACATTAGGTCATACTTTCTATTAAATGAGTAATACATAAATTACTTAAACCACAATGTGATAATACTACACCTGAAAGAATGAATTCAGAGGATTTTAATATTACTCGCCTCAACAAGAGATTTTTAAAAAAAGTAAAAGAAAATAAATAAATGTAACAAAGTTTGTCATTGAGTTAGATTACATACAAGACACGGAAGGAGAATACAGTTGCCTATGTTTTCGGGAATACTTCTGTTAGACTATTGTTTCTCACATCACTACAAAATAGAAGGATGAAAATAGTCAAAACCATTAGGAAATGCACATTTCAAGGGCCTTGAATAAAAAGAAAGTTTTTGTGCAACTTACAAATACCACAACCAGCTTAATCGGCACATGTCCAGTGACAGTGAACCGACTAAATTGTTCCTCGCAAGCCCTATTATATGAAAAGAAAATGCAAAATTGAAACAAATAAACAACACTTATATAATTCACGAAATGATAATTTCATTTATGTATTGGTTAGATACTTACAGGTATTAAAGACCTTCATTCCAAAGATATGAGCCTTGGTATTTCGCCACTAAGGTTATTTTGTGCGGATCTCTAGAACATATATTCCAATACATGAGAAACTAGGCACAAATCTCTAATTAGTATTGTGAGGAGGGTAATGAAACATCTAAAAATGACTTACGAGTCTTCAAGTTTGGAATGCGAGACAATGTTGAAGGAATTGGTCCAATTAATGATTATTTTTCAAAACCACGAAATTGCGGTTTATTAATTAATACACAAAAGAAATACAAAAACTGTCATGAACTCATCCGAGGATTAGCAAAAAAAAAAAAAAATTAATTAATTGCAGAGAAATGCTAAGAAACACTAACAGCTTTCCAGTTGCTTGACTTAGAAATAGAAAATGGTATGTCCCCTCTTATTTCATTAAATGACAAGTCCTCAAAATCACAATGAAACACATCCAAATTCCAAGTGAGTCACTTTGTAAATCCAAGACTAAAAGAATAAATGAATTAAGTTCTTCTCGATTGAGAGAAGTGAAACATACAAGGCTTTCAATGAAGAAACGATCACCAATCTCATCCAGTATACGCCCCGATAGCTTTGTTATCCTTTAAGTCATCAGATATCAAACACATGGCAAGCAAATTAATCAACCAAAACAATAAATATGAAGTCGGGCATACCTCATCCAAGCTATCAAGGACGGATAAAGGAAAATACCCATATATACGTGAACAAAAACATCCGAGCTTCAAGTTTATTTGGAATCATTTCAAATGCAAGCAGATCCGAACTCGAATCGCCAAAATTTAAACCCCTTCTCCGGTGGAAATCTCCTCGCGACAGCGCAAAGAATGGAGGATCAGGTTAGGGTTTCGATATTCGAGTTGTCGTAAATTTGAGGCTTGAGGCGCTGACTGAGGGAGAAGATGAAGAAGAACGATGGACTGGTAAAGTGGTGGAGTGGTGGAGGGAGAAGATGGAGGAGAAAGATGAAGGAGAGGGTTTTCGTTGCGCAGTGAGAGAGAGAACCGTACGTCGAGGGTTTTGCTTCGGTGAGAGAGAGAGAACCAATTGTTGCAATAGTGAGAATGAGAGAAAGAAGGTAGCGAACAAAAATGTTTAGGTTTTTCATATCAGTTTCAACAGGAGCCGATATAGATAATGTAAATTAGAGTTTCCATATCGGTTAGAGCCTGAACCGATATAGAAAATGTGTTCATAATTTCAAAAATGCCACCGCCTCTTTTTTCATATCGGTTATTGTGTGAACCGTTATTAATTGCCGATGTAAAATCCATATTTTCCACTAGTGAAGTATAATATTTCCTCGAATTAATATTGGAGGCTCTGATAGTACCTTCTTCAGTTGGGTGAGTGCCTCATCCCGTTCTGACGTCCAGACGAATTCGGATTCTTTCTTCAAAAGTTTGAAAAGAGGTAGTGATTTGAAAGCGGCATTCGAGATAAAACGGGATAGAGCAGCAATCATGCCATTCAATTTTTGAACCTCTTTCTTTGTGCTTGGAGCTTTCATCTCGGTTACAGCCCTGCATTTGTCTGGATTTGCCTCAATACCTCTTTCAGTGAGGTAGAATCCCAAAAACATCCCAGCTTTGACACCAAATGTACATTTTTCCGGATTCAGCCTCATCCTGTTTTTTCTTATCTCGGTAAAAAATTCTTTAAGATCGGTAACATGATTATCTGCTTGGTTACTTTTTGCGATCATATCGTCCAAGTAAACTTCCACAATTCGCCCGATCTGGTTTTTGAACACTTTATTCTCTGATAAGTCGCTCCTGCATTTTTCAACCCGAAAGGCATAACTTGGTGACAAAACCCTAATTTTGCTGTTGCTTCAGTCTTTTCTATACTTTTAACCCGTTTGCGCTGGGCAACCCACTTCGTATCGGGGTATATAGATAAGTGATGATAGGCGACTTCAGGTGGAATGCCGGGTGTCATACCCCAATTTTGTCCGGCTTAGGTCAAAACCCTAATTTTCCCCAAAAATAATCAAATTAAAAAATAAAAAAAAGCATCATGCATTTCATTTAGGTTTCTAAAGTCATTTCAAAGTTTCTAAAATCATTTTTGGAGTTGAAATGCACTTTTTAGACAAATTAGGGTTTTTTAGTACAAAAGGGTATTTTGGTCATTTCACAAATAAGGGACAATTCCTCAAAACAAGTCATCCAACATGCATTTCAAGGTACTAGAGGTCACTACTAGGGAGAAAAATCAGTTTTGAAGTGGAAATGTGTTTGAGCAAAAACTAGGGTTTTTAGAGTGAAAAAGGGTATTTTGGTCATTTCACAATAAAAGCGGTTTTTTGTCCCAAATCCTTGGATAATCATCAATGATTTATTTAAAGGATATTTGTGCTCCATTGTGATTATTTTTGTGATCGACAATTAAACCTTTTGGTCTAAAAACCTAGTTTTTGGATAGAGGGGTAAAATGGTCTTTTCCTTTGAGGTGGGGCAAATAAATCAATTTTGGGATTGGTGAGATCATAAAATTCAGAGCCCAATCATTGAATCATGGGATATAGCCCAAAATGGCATGAAGTAGGAAGAATAATCTAGAAGGGAATATTCTACACTCTTTTGAATTTTGAAAGGATAAGGATAGTCTGATAGTACAATTTGCAATTCCACTCACTCTCCATTCCCTTAGCTGCGAATAAACAGCCATATACACCCCATTTTCATTTATTTTTATTGTTTGCAAATTGTGTTAAATCATGGCCATCCATTCAAGTGTGAAAATCAATCATCACCCTTCATTTGAATCAAAATGGCACTTGTGTAATAAGCTTTATGGAAAATTACATTTTTGTAAATGAGTTTATCCTTCACCACCCTTCCTAAGCTGCGCCCTCAGCCCTCTCTCTCCTCACTTTATTGCCCTTAATCCATGTGATAATGCATCTTGACCATTGATTCAATTTCTTTCTCAAATCCTATTGATTTACAAGAGATACATTGTCACAAATACCCTTAAGTTTTCACTTCATATAAAAGCCCAAAAATAGGAGACCTCACACACACTCTCTCATTTCTAACCTAGCACTCATACTCAGCCTCCATGCTCTCCTCTCCTCCTCTCAAAATTCGAACCACCATCATCAACTCTCCTTCCATCTTTCCTTCATTCTTTCACCATCAAAACTCCATAATTCTTTCATCATTCAAAAGATCTCCTCATAAGCTTCAATAATCATCCAAGTTTGATCAAAGAGAGGCTATTTGCGTGGGGTTTCAAGTTTGTTGAGGTTGTGTTCTTCAAGTTCTTGCTCTCTTTTTCATTTCCTAGTTATTTTGTGAGGTAAATAAATTCTCCTTTGCATTTTCTTCACCTTTCACCATGTAGATCTCTTCATCTCTTCTCTCCTTCTCGAAAGAAGCTTTGAGGACTTGTTTCAAACATTATGTACAAGGACATTGGGAGCCTTGGGTGTTTGAGACAAGTCCTTGGCCTTGAAGGAGAGATTCTTATGTTTGTTTGCATTTCTAATCATTTTTAGCATGTTTGCATCATTTTCATGAAATAAAGTGCCACTTTCCTCATGTTTTTGCTTTGGCCTTGGGTTAGAAATTAGGATCCTCATGTTTTCTTGCCTATTTCATGTGTCAAAGTTGAATAAGAATGGTATATGGGACCAATAGTGCATTCGGGTTTAGGTCCCTAAATTCGGGTTTCATCATCTTTTATTTTCTTTGATTTTGTGTGTTGAATAAATGATGAAATGATGATTGTTTGAGTGTGATATACATGTGTAAATCTTAGGGTTTATGTGTGTGTGTCTAATGATGTGATTTGGTTGCAAGAAATTTGTTGAATTTGAGCCTTATTGTGTATATGTATGTTTCACCATAAAGCCATTTTTGACCAATTTACTTACTCAAATTTGTTGTTTGATCTTGTTTGGTAAATTAATTGTTGTGAATTGTGTTTTTTTTACTTTTTACCTTTTAGTTTTACCATTCACTTAAGTGTTCCTAAATAGTAAAAAAAACATTTTCTTACCTTTTTCTTACCTTTCACTTAAAACCCTAAAAAAAAAAAAACATTTTACCTTTACCATTTACCTTCACTTAAATAATTCACCACCTTCACTTAAATAAGTTACCATTTCATTAATAATTTACCTTTACTTTTTACCTTTCTTAAATTACAAAAGACCCAAAACATTCTCTAGTTTACATTTATAACTTTTCAACTTTATAAAATCAACCCAAAATACTTTTTTTACCACTTTTTCATAAGACTCTAAAAACACCAAAACATTTCACCATTTCCTAAGAATAAGGTAACTAAATTTTTACCACTTTTTATGACACACTCTCACACACTTGCACTTAAATAAAACCTTATTCACTCTCTTGCATTCTCATTTGCTTGTATCTCTTGCATACTCTCTTGTTTTAATCTTCATGCATTTTCATATATTCATATCTCTTGCATATTCATTTGCACTCTCACTTGTTAGTACCTCATGCATCCTTACTTGTTTATACATGCAATAATGATGTGCCTTGCATATTGTAATTGTATGTTCATGCACCCACATGTTAGCTCAATCATGTATTCAATTGGTTCATTACAATTTGTGGATATTCTTTATGATTGCTATGCTTGTGTTCTTATTGTTGCCTTGGTTTGGACTTGAAAAGATTTGAAATGTTCTATTTCTTTTCAAACTTGAAATCACATGTTTTTCTAATAAAAACCCTAAGGCATTTTTTTTTCGTAAACAAATCATTGGCCATCACTGCCGCTGCTTGTTTGATCGTCAATGATGGAGTTACTAGTGGTAGTCACTCGAAGCCCTTGCTTGTTTGACTATCACGAAAACTCCCACACCTTAATCAAATACAAGTTAATTTAAAAACAAAAAAAAACAATATGAGCCATTAGTGATAATCGTCACTACGACTCATCCTTTTCCAAAACAATTTCAAAAAAGATAATAAAAACGTTGCAACTTGTAATCACTTGAAGCAATTGCTCGACCGATTATCGGTTCCAACACTTTTCTTTCAAGTTAGTAATGAACGCCACTCGAAGCCATTGCTTGCTTGGTATTCATGAACGCTGAGTCATATTTCCAAAACTCAAAAGATAAGATAAAGACAAAACACAGATTTTCTCAAGATTAAGAACCAAGAACTACGTGGCTTTGATCCTCATCTCATCGAGGGTACGTAGGAGCGGGTCACATCCGTCAAGCACTCTTTTAAAAATCTTAGTTTAGTTTCACTTTTCAAAGATCCCAAAAGATTTCTTTCTCCCTTGTTTTCTAAAAACTCTTTCAAATAAAAAGGAAAAGAAAAGAAGTAGAACGATTTATTTCAAATCAAACAATCCAAACCACACATCGAATTAATGGTTCCCTTTCGGTAGAAAGGAGGTGTGGGGTGCTAATACCTTCCCCACACCTAACCGACCCCCGAACCTACATCTCTAAGTTTTCGAAAGACCAGTGGCTTTCCAAAAGGTTTTTCTAATATTTTCCTTAATAAATATTAGTGGCGGCTTCATTGATCGATTTCTTTTAGAAAAGTTGTAAACGAGGAAGGTTCTCCCTCGGGGACTTTTTCGGGCGCAACACCGGGCATATCTTCGGCCGACCAAGCAAACAGATCAGCGTGATCTTTCAAGCATTGGGTCAATTCTTCCTTGATCTTGTCTAGGAGACCAATTTTCACCGTCCTTTTGGGGTCGTCTCCTAAAACTACCTCGACAAATTCACCATCGGGCTTTGGTCGTTCTAGCTTCTTCTCGTATTTTAGAGACAGTGTGCCATCATTCTCTTCATCTGAGCTATCAGGGTCATAACGTGCATCCAAATCCGTCACATTGACTTCGGAGAACTTCATCTTAGTGTCTCTTGCAGAGGCTTCTTTCGATGTAAGTTCGGCTTCCTCTCTTGCGGCGACTTCAGCTTTGAGAAGTAGGTAATAACATCATTCTGAAGACTCTAAGTCAGCATTGACAGTTATGATTTTGTTACACTGAGAATGAAACTTCATTTTCAAATGTACCGTAGATGTAACAGCTCCGAGCTTGCCCAACGTTGGTCTTCCGATGATGCAATTGTATATTGATGGGCAAGGTAACACCATAAATTTCGTTAACACAGTACGAGTTAAAGGTTCCTCCCCAAAAGTGACTCTCAAGTCGACATAACCCATTGGTCTGGTTCGGGATCCATTGAAACCAGAAAGATCCGTTCCGCGATATGGGAATAGTTCCTTTGGTGAGATTCCAATATTTTCTAACACATCAAAAAACATAATGTCACAAGAGCTGCCTTGGTCAATCAGGATCCTCCTTATTTCGGTTTCAGCCATCACCGCCGAGATTAACAGTGGAATGTCTTCATTTACCTTCCCGTCAGCAGGTCCTCGTCTCCAAAGGACAAAGGGGGACGAGTTGCTAAAACTTGGGCTGACGAGGTGGAAGCTACACACTAAATTTCTTTCCATTTTCTTTTAATTGTCCTGGTTGTTGCTCCCTCAATCTCTCCACCTGAGATTACCATTACAACCGGTCGTCCCCTGTGTCTCCGGGTGTCTGGTTCCTCTTTGTAATCTTCCATGATGGTTTTTCCTTTCACGTCGTCAATGTTCTTCTCATGTTTGACATCTTTGTCTTGCTGGTATGGTTTTTTGACGTACTGTCCGAGCTTTCCCTTTTTGATAAGGTCTTCAATATCGTCTTTCAACGCGTTGCAACGATTTGTGTCATGGCCGACACTTTGATGATAACGGCAATACTTGTTACTTCTTAATCCCGATCCCGGAGCGATAGAATCGGGATATCTTACCTGCTTAAACTCATTGTTCTGACATTCTTGCAGTATCTTCTCCCTGCCACAAATGAGTTCGGCGTAGTGCTAATGTCTTCCGAGCCTAGGTTTGAATTCCCTAGATGGGCCACCGGTCTGGAATCTCCGAGTATTTTCTGTGTTCGAAATTCCCCTATCTGTCTGAGGCCTAATCTCTTTGGATTGGTTGGCTCCGTGCTTAACAAAGAACTTACTTGCTTCATCACCTTCCTCGTGATCTATGTACTTTTCTGAAAGTCGGAGGAACTCCCCTAAAGTTGAGGGTTGGTTTATGCTTACATCTGTTTGGAATAAAGTGCCTTTGCGCAAACCCTGGGATACGAAATATAGACAAAAATCCTCATTCAAACCGTGCACCTTCCCTACTTCAGCGTTGAACCTCACAATAAAAGATCGGATAGACTGATCATCTGTTTGGTGTACTGCATGCAAAACCATCCATGACTTCGGCCTAACTTTGGAATGTGCAAAACTTGCGGAAAATAGCTTGGAGAGTTGCTCCAAGGATGAGATCGAGTTCGCGGGGATGTCCCTGAACCATATACCTTCGGATTTATCAAGGGTGAGGGAGAAAAGTCTACACATTATCTCACCTGGGGCGTTCTGATATTGCATCATTGTCTCGTAGTACTCTAAGTGAACATCCGGGTCTCCGAGTCCGTCGTAGATTTTCAAATGCTCTGGGGGTTTTTCAAAACCGCGGGGAATGGGGAAATAATCTATTTCAGATGTAAACGGTCCTCTTCTCGGGGCTGGAACTTCCTGAGTTGTCGCTTGGATCGGAGGTTGCCGAGGCTGATATCTAGAGCGGTGTTGCCTTCGCTCCGGGGTTCTTCTAGTATGGTGATGACGACGTTCTCGCCTCTGAGGTGCCTCTCGGCTTCTAGAACGTCGCCTTTGTGGTGAGGACGAAGCAAAAGACGAGTATTCCTCCTAGTGTCTTCCGTGATTCCAGGGGGTGTCCGAGGTTCTTCCCTTCCCGGTCTTCTCGGGGGGGAGCGATGAAAGTGACGTCGTCTTGGAGGAGAACGATGTCGCCTTCGTGGCTCGGGTAACCTACTGAGCTCTTCAGGTTCTGCTACCGGGTTAACCAAGGGAGCATAGCACTGTGGAGAATTCTTGTCTGCAATATCCCGAGCTCGGTATACTGCAATCTCGGCTTCCAACTCTGAAATCCGGAGGCTCCGAACCTGGTCAGCCTCATTGTGTTGATTTAAAATTCGGACCAGCTGCTGTACGGCGTCCAAAGGAACTGGAAGGACTGCAGGAGGTGAGGGAAGTCGGGCTCAAGTCGAGCATCTATGATCAGCATTTTGATCCGATATAGATTGAGTCACTGCTACTCCTTCCGTAGTTCCCCCTAGACAGGGTTGATTTCAAGCTGGTTGAACGACACTCGCCAAACGTAAACCAGATCTTAATTCAGGGGCCATTATTGATCAGAACAGAAGGTGAAAGTATTTGAATTCAAGATACTCCCACTGTGGTCGCCAATGTTCTGTACCGTATCTGAGGATCTGCCGATCCGAGATAGTTGGTAGGGGATGAGATTAATCAATAACAATTACGTCCGAGGTTGATGATCCGAGACGAGATGGGGTGTACCTGCAAAGTTACTCCGATGCTAAAGTCAGTAGCTGAAGAGTTATTGCAAGTTTATGTGGTAATTAATGCGTACCTCTTTGTTAGCAGTAAATGTTGTATTTATAGGATCAAAGGGCACTTGAGTGTGATGATCTGAACCGTTCAATAAGGAGGCGTATTGTGGGCAGTTTGATAAGTGAGTATGGGCCTTGGTTATTTCGAAGGCCCAATCATTTTTGTTTTGAGAAGTAGGGGTGTAAATAGTATGACCATGTTTACACCGTAACATATTCTAAAGCTAGCATAGAACACAAGTACCAACACAATGGTACCGATGATTGCAGCTGCAAATTAACCATAGAATATAATAAACAAAAGACAAAATGACTCCAAAAGTTTTTTATTTAATTTTAAGTTTTGACTGTAAAAATATTAGTTATATTAGTTATAAAAAAATCATTATAAATCTATCGAAGATTGTTTTCCTTAATGGTTTTCGTCCCTATAATAGAGATTGTTTTTGCTTTTTGTTTCTATAATGTTTTTATATTAGTTATAGTCCCCGAAGTTAGGGACCATTTTTATTATTATGTAATTTGGATAATTTAAAAAAAAGGTGTAGCACCGTGAGTCACCGATCTCAGTACTACTCTCGTTCAAATTCGTTTAACTTGAGAGTTCTAATGGGACCGATGCATTAGTTATTATGGGATCATTTTTATTTAAGTCTTTGAATCATGAATAATATGAGGTATAATAATAATAATAATAATAATAATAATAATAATAAATGGTATTTATACCAAAGAGCGTTTGGATGAGATGATAAAAGTAATCATGGTTCTAGGTTCAAATCCAACCATAGGATTGCATCAGCGTAAAACTCTTGAGGGTCAATTGTGGTCTTACCTGTATTGAGGGTCAATTATAATTGCGCGCAGAAGATGCCCGTTTTTTTAAAAAAAAAAACAGTTATTTATTGCAATGGCATGGAATGGAACAGATTAGTAGTAGACAGTATATTTGTCCATACACTGAACTAAGCTGGAAACGACAGAATTTATTAGTTCATCTATCTTATATGCCACATCACATGTTTAGTAGGTGAGGGTCTGATCTGATGAACCTTGCTGTCACAAAATGGTAGTGGGTTTCCTTTTGTAATCTAAAACTTCTCATTCAGCAGGATTTGCCATGGCAATTGCGATCCAACTCTGCTAAATCCTTGTTTCTTTGCATACTCTCTCTGTCACTCTGTCCATTCTACGCGTTCACGCGTATACTCAATGGGGTCACCACTATATATAACTACCCTCCCATTTATTTAGTTATCTAATAGTAGGTGCAGCAAAGAAAATTTACCTCCCTTTTTTATTTTCTCTGCATCTGTTTCCTTCCTTCTTCATTTCCTTTCTTTTACTTCATCTATATAATGGCAAAGAAATTTAAGTTTCTCTTTTTCACATGGATTTTGTTTTTCCCACTCACCCTTCTACTCAAAACACACTCTATAAGAGTGGGAAAAGATTAAAAGATCAGTCAAAGCGTCTTGAAACTCAATTATTCTTCACAGATCCATCAAACGAAATAAGTGAATTCATCGGCTTTGGATTACATCACTAAACCAAGTGTTTAGTGATGGTAACTAAATTGTTTGTAACCTTTGGATCTCTCATTTAATTTCCAATTGAGATCCAACGGTTGTTTTTCAAAAGGTTATATATGTACTTTCATCCATAAAATTATATTAACTAGTTTATTTTTTGTAAAAAACAATTAGCACCGTTCCATAATGTATGCCATTATTTTCGGAATATAATTTGGTGATCACCTTTAATGCTTTGATGATATAACCGTTCAATTTATTATGGCATGCGTTTTAATGCTTTAATTTGGTGATCACCTTTAATGCTTTAATGCTTTGATGATATATCACTTTAAAATTTTAAATCACCTCTACTTTGATCTTACTACTACTTTGATCAAATTAGAGACTTGTTTTTTGACGAACTGATTAATTAGAGATTGATAATTAACAAGATTTTGCGCGTGTAAGAAAAATATACATGACATTAAATATATAGAAAAAATTCATATAACCCGATTTTAATGTATAGAAAAAATTCGAATATATCCGATCGATTTCCTATTTGATATTAATATCCGAAGCCCTGTAATTTGATAGCTAGAGCAATCCAACCAAAATTGTTTAATTACGTGGCTAGTAGTAAACTAGCAGAAGTTATGTGACTTCGTGGTTAGAATTTAAACTAGCCGAAGTTATGTGACTTCGTGGTTAGAATAACCAACATTGTTCTGTACTGTTTTTTTTTTTTTTTGCAGTTCAGGATGAAAATAAAAACGACATGATTGTTAATAGTGCTAAAAGTTCTACCCATTGCATTTTATTTGATTTGAATAACATTTTTTGTGTTGTTAGTTGTACATGATTGTTTGTCAGATATGCTCATATGTGTGAAATGGCTAATTTGTTTCAGATACAAATGTGCTTGGTAACGATGAAATAAACGACGATATGTTGCATCCAGATACTAATGTGGGTCGTGGCGACGACGAAATCGATGATGTTGTGGTTGCATATGAGCGTCAGGGATCCAAACCCGGTTGACTGCAACAATTCTTTCTGAAGTCCTTCAATTCCATTCAGTATTGTGTAAACCATATGTGGTTTACATTTATGTCTGTACCTCGTAGCTTTAGCTTCCCCAGCACTCTCAGCCTCCTTTTTGTTCCCTTTTTCCATCATCACTGAAAATAAAATGAACCAGAATAAGCAATAAAATCGAGAGTTTGATGTTTTTAAGATACAAATATAAATGTTTAAAAATTGAAGAGGAAATGTATCATTTTTGTTAAATTGAAAGCAATAATAATCACAAAATTAGAGAACATTTTTGATAAATTGAAAGCAATAATAATCACAAATGTTTAAAAATTGAAGAGGAAATGTATCATTTTTGATAAATTGAAAGCAATAATAATCACAAAATTAGATGACAAGTTGTTCCCTTTTGATTTATGGTGACAAGCTGTTCCTGGTAAACACACCCTTCACACATAGCTACACAAGCTAGATAACATTTCAGATTTATTTCGGTTCTGAGAGCTAAATAGTACAAGCTATACAAAACAGATATAACAACACCTAAGAAACACTAGATTCACCAAAGTAAATCCAATCATCTTCGAAACCAAACTCTACACAACCCCATCCGCATATTGTAACACAAAGGTTCACATAGAGCTATTACTAGCCACGATATGCCTAATGATTGAATATTCAGTAACTAACCATATTAAAGATGAAGATTGGTTATTCTTTGACTAGCCATAATATGCCTCATGATTGGTTACTTATGTACTACTAGTTTCACAATTACAAAACATACACATTCCATGTTTAGCAATAGAAAAATATTATTGAAAACACTAAGAATTTAGATGCTTGAGAGAGAAACGTTTAGTGGCATAGAATCCTGCAGAGAGTAATAATTTAGTAGAAGTTGGAAATCACAAAATATGGAGCCCGATTGGTCATTCTAATACTAGCCAAAATATCCCTTGATTCCTAAACTAATTCCTACAAACCAGACCTACAAAAACCAGATAAATAATAAATTCACCAAGAAAATCAAACAGATTCCTAAATTGATAAAAATCAAACCGCAGATCAGACAACCAAGTGCTACTAAAGGATTAACCACATGACTATGTAACAGTGGTTACTGAATTTCTAGCCACAGGAGCATACGGGACTCTGGTTAGTCCATAAAGTGTGAGTCTAACCGCATGAATACGGTACTCTGGTTAATCAATCACTAACCGCAAATTTATCAACATTGGTTAGGTGTCAATGTCAACAACTTTTGCAAACACACAATCGTAAAAACGTATACAAAAATCTATGTTTTTTCATGTTAGAGTTGGTTTAATTACAGAATCCAGCGTCCCAAGAACAAATAACTAACCTTTTCACAGCTGCGAATTGGTTAGAGACCGATTGCGACGACGGATCGACGTGTGTGTTTGGACCGAATAAGTTGTTTGTCGAACTGCTTTCAAGAAACAAAAATAAACGAAAGTAATGTGAATAGGTAATGAAGATGTAAACAGAGATCATGAAACGAGCAAAATCAAAACAAATGCGGAAAAAACCAAAACGCACCTTGCGATGGGTAGATTCCCGTTTACGCTTCGTTTCTTCTTCCTCCTTTCTTCTTCGCTTTTATGCGTTTCTCCTTCGTTCTTCTTCGCTTTCTGCTTCTTTCATTCCTTCGTTTCTGATTCAATTTTTCTTCGATTCTTCTTCAAATTTCTTGCTGTTTTCCTTATCGTTCTAGGGTTGGATCGATTTCGGGGTTTCTTTGAAGAATAGAAGCGCCGTTGGTCGATTTCTGGGGTTTTCTGGGGCTGGATCGTTTTCTGGGTTTATGGGTTTTCTGGGGCTGGAACAATTTTTGGGGCCGGAGTGATTTTCGTTTGATCTTTTCTTGTGTTTCTGGGTATACTGGTAGCGATTTTTGGGGCGCTGATATTGCCCTTTTTTTTAAAATTGAATTCCACATTAAATGCCAAATAATTAGGGAAATAAGAAAGTTGCTGATTTTTGAAAACTTATAATTTTATTGTTTTGTGGTTACTGATTTTTGAAAACATATAACATGGTCCCATAATCTGTGGTTACTGGCAAAACGCGGTCAAACAGTTTAGTGCAGAAGGCTAAGTGCCACGTAATGATGTCGTAGCTAGAGTCAACCATTATCGTGGCCGTAATCATATGCATACTTGTTTTTCAAATCTTTTTCCCACAACGAAGAGCAATTAAAGAAAGTCATACTGTTTGGATACTAAAATTGGAAGGGAAAATGTGAGGGGTATTTGAGTCTAAGTAAGATTTGCGGAAGACAGTTTTCTGTATCATAAGCTTCTAATTGACGCGATTTGAAGTTAATGTAAGTAACGACAAGTTTTATGGAGATTGGATTTGCTGGAAGTTCAAGAATCATCGAGTTATCTTCCGTGCAAGATACACTGAAGGGACATCTAGAGCTGTGCAAAAAAACTGTTAAACTGAACCAAACTGCTGAACTGAACTGAACTAATCCTTAAAAAACCTAATTATTTGTTACAGTTTGCAAACTGAACTGACAGATTCAATTCAGTTCAAGAACTGAACTCTTATCTCAGTTTAGTTCGGTTAGCTACTGTGAACTGAACCACCAAACAAGAAGCTAACCGAACGAAACGAAGTGCTTCTTTTACGGAACGAAGCTAAGACAATGCTTCTTTTACTGAAAGAAGAAACCACCGAACGAAACGAAGTGCTTCTTTTACTGACCGATTTTTTTTTTTGTATGGAAAAGGATTTGTCGACTACAGCTATTCCAGTATTGATGATAATTTTATTGATATATTGAAAACAATAATTTTATTGCATATTCAGTTAAAAGATATTTTAATTTTAAAATAAAATAACAAAAAAGTTGTTCACGTGTTTCTGTCCCTTCTGTCAAATTTTCATTCTTTTTTCTTTTTAACAATATTTTAATTTATTAAAGTTGTAAAATTTTGTTTAAAAAAAACACATTTTGGATAGTTTGGATAAGGACGGTTCGAACTTATGATTCGAGCGGTCGGTTTCAAACAGATTCAAAAATAATGGTTCAAAATTTAAATAGTTTGGTTCAATTCGGTCAAACTGTCTAAACAGTTCGGTTCAGTTTAGTACAATTCTCCTTGTGAACTGAATTTCCTTATGAACTGAACTATGGACAACCCTAGGGACATCCAATGGACGAACCAGGATCCATAAGTAGCAGCATTAGCAACGTTAGCATAAGTTGAGAACTTTGATTGCAAAGCATTTCAATCCTTTTTTTTTATCTGTGTGAGGTTGGTTTTAAGTTTCATTTATGTTTGTTTTTATAATTATATAAGTAGAATTGAACCACAAATTGAAAAAAGATCCATAATGTGCATTGCAACGTCGTAGATAGTAGCACCAATCATATGGTTGAAAGTCCAAGTCGATGGCTCTGGAATTATGTGGATTGGCGTGCTTGAGGGACTGAAGCTTTGCTTGAATAAGGGGTTGAAGGCTGTTGTGGTCCAAGTCGATGTCGAGGTTGCTCAGAGTGTCATTCAAGGCAAAAACTTTGGACACTTCTGAGTGGAGTGAGTAGTGGCGTGTCTACGATTCTGACTCAGGATGGTCAGATATTTAACTTAGCAATATATTAGATTATCTCTAAAAATAACGATATAATTATTCTAATTACACTGATGATCTACAAATAATATGATTTCGTGATTTGGATCACAACTCTTCTAAATTAATTTCATTGTTGTTCTCAACTATTTTCTTGAATAGGATTTAGCTAAAACACGATGAATAACAGAGAAGAATAGGAGTATTGTCAGAATGAATTCCAGATCCCTTTCATTGGTCTCAAGGACTTATATTTATATTACAAGGCGTAATTAATGCTCATAAAGATCAATTGTGCAGCGAGATCTTAGGCGAGATTCTCAGGCTTTCCTAATATATTTCGCTGGATTCCCGCCTATAGCCGGGTATGAGAGAGGCGTCGGTCCTTCGGGCAAGGGGGAGTCCCTCGCTCTGGGCCGCCGACGAGTCCCTCGACTCTTGAGGCGAGACGTGGTCTTCGGGTTCCAATCCTCGTCTTCGAGGCCCAGTCGAGTCGGTTGGGAAGCGATGTGTATCCAAGCCTTCTAGAGTGGTCGGCTGGAAACACAGTCCCTCGAGCGGTGAGTGCTTTGCATGAAGGCGCTCTAAGGTATCTTCGTTTTGTCTTGGCGTTTATAGTCTCACGGCTGGGGTACTCTGATGTTACCAGTCGTCTTTGTTTTTAACGTCTTGGACTTTGAGTTCATAGGAGTTTTTCGAGTGCTTGACTTGGTCAGTTTTGTGCATGAGTTTCCGTTACGTCTTAAATGAGAGTTTTGGGAGTTTCACCCCCTCTTTGCTATATAAATAGAGGGTTCTTGGCTTATTTTCCTACATTGCTCATGGCTTCTTTGTGTGCTTCGTGTGACTCTGAGATTGCATCCCCTCCTTTGAGTCTTTTGAATAACCCCATCTGTTGTTGTTGGCCTGTGGGGGTTGTCAAAAGGCTCAAAGTGGGGGTTATTGATCTCCGCGAACTTTGGCTCTTCCTCTTTGCAGGTGCCTCGCCTTCAAGTGTTGGGGTTGTTCAGAAGACTCAAGAAACGGCTTGCCTGGTTGCTTGGGTGGTCGTATGCCGAAGGTGACACTTCAGTCGTTTGTGGGGAGTTCTGCCATAATTGGCAGGCAATCCTCGTGGCGGCTTTGGGTTGCTCTCTGGTTGGATGATGGCGGCTCTCCTAATGGAAGCTTGAAGTTCTTCTGCTTCTTCTTCCGGTGGCCGATTCAGAACATCATATATAGCATGTTGGGCAAGACCAGGCCAGGAAGCTCATCGAACTCTTCTAGGAGCGGGGGTACCTACATCAGAACAATGAGGAAGGCCTCGGCCACAAGGGGCCGAAGGCGTATAAGTAAATCATCTTATTTGTAATAATTTTAGGAGAATGTAACTCTATTTTACTTTTGCTGTAATTGAAAACTCATTGAATGTAAGAAAGCAAGTATATTAGCAACGGAAACCTTCCCTTTTATTTCTATCGTCCTTTTACGACCGATTACTTGTGTTGCGCCGTTGAACATCCTTTTTGTTTCTTCGTAACCGTGCGTTCTTAGTGCTCTTCTTTCCGTTCTTTTCATGACCGAACGTTTTATGGCCGAGCATTGTACCTCTTTGTGACCGAGTGTCTTCTGATTGATTGGATGTGATGTGATGTTTGATTGATTTTGGCGGGAGTTGTCATAATGACGTCATGGGGAACTGTGGTGACTCTTGACACTCCAGTGGGGAAATGCCACGTGTTGCGCCCCCTTCACGCGAAATTTGAACCGTTTTTGATCTTTGTCGATGATGTTTTCCTGTTGCTTTTAGGCCGTTGGATCATTTTTCTTACCAGAGCGGTTTTTAAGTTCGTGTGACAATTCACTTGAACTCTTTTTCCTTCGCCTTCTTCCTTTCTCGTAGCCGTTTCTCCCTCGTGTTCCTACTTCTTAGGCCACTTCGACTCATTCGCTGTTGTTCCTGTGATTTGTTGGGGTCTCCATTCACAACTGCATTTCGTTTCTCAAGTACAAGACCCTTTGTCTTCTCTCTTTGTGTTGTGCGAAAAGGTGATGTGCAAGTGTACACAATCGCAACAAGTAATATAATGATAAGAAAAGATCGTTCCCACGAGGATTGTTGAGTTTACTTCTATATTTAAATTAGTAATTTAGCTAGTGAGTACATAAATAACAATAACAAGTTGTCAAATCATTAATGTTATCAACATAAAGGTACAAAAGCAAATAAGATAGATTATAAGTAGAAATTCGAGAGTGAGAGTAGTTGGAATGCTCTTTGCTAAGTAATTTCCTGTAAGTAAGCGCTATAGCGTCTCACGCTATATAGCGTCAAGCCAACTGCTGCAAATGATTTTGTGCTTTTCAATCACTAATGCCGTGGTTTCATTACAAGATGCCTATGTCTAGGTTCTAAATAAGTTCACCCTGTATAATAAAGAACCCACGACTTTTGCCCTATGAACTATTGCCTTTCTATGTCTAGATTTAGCAAACATTGGTTAAATGTCTTTAAACAACTTTTCGCTCATATCAATCTTTGAGTTCGAATCATGGACCATGTCCGTACTCCATGAATATACCTATTTTAGCCGATCATTTCTAAAACAAGTTTGAAAGAAGTAACACACAAAGATTGAAACGCATAAACGTGAAATATTATATACGCGATACTAAAGGTTCATTACAAAGCTCTAAGCATCCAACTACAAGAGAGTCACTCATGATGAGCAACAACACAAGAAATACAACATAAAAGTGTTACCTAAAGCCATAAACTGAAATCACCAAGAGGTAGAAAACACTCCAAATGATGACAGCTCCGTGTTGCCGCTATAGCGCTTGACGCTATAAGCGTCTCTCGCAGACAACTGCAGAAAAATCTACTCTTTATTGTGAAAATGGAGCTTGGGCGAAAATGGAGTTTAAGAGTTATTTCTAACTCTCCTCTCTTCTGAACCAACAAAACCAAGCTTGAAGATGAAGTTTTAAGACTTCAATATAAAGAAAATATCTCTCAAAAAAGGTGAAAAGCCATCCCACCAACTATTACCAACTACCATTACAAAATAGACAAGTGTCCTATAAAGCAAAAGGTGGGTGGTCGATGCAGAACTGCCTCTCACCGCTTCTACGGATGATCGACACGCTTTGGAAGCTACCGCAGGCCGCTTTTCCGCTTTCTCTCTCATCACCGCAGAATCCAACGCTATAGCGTCTCGCCGCTATAGCGCTAATCTTTATAAACCAACAAACACATTAAAAATAACAAGAAAGCACCAAAAGTGCCAATTTGTCACATAATCAGTTCTAACCCTCTTTTACACTAAACAACATATATTTACTTAATTAAACAACAATATTACTTAAGAACTTGAATTAAGTTAAGTAATAAGAGCATAAATAACTCATATAAATATGAGTTATCACACCCCAAACTTAAACCATTGCTTGTCCTCAAGTAATGACGCTTGACAAAGAACAAACAACACAACATCGAAGAAACAATGACATAAATTAGCCGCACAAACAACACAATAACAATATCTCTAAAAAAAAAAAAAAATTATTACTTTAGAACTCACATTTATTTAAGTCTTGAAAGCATGAATAACTCTTATTGATAAGAGTTATCACTCCCCCAAACTTAAACCATTGCTTGTCCTCAAGTAATGACTATTTACAAAGACAATCAACTAATAGAAAATGCAACAATGGCAAGATAGAAAGGCAAAACCATTTGCTTCCTAAATCAAACCTGTTTTTCCAAAAATGTTCTTAATGGGCCAAACTTTCAAATTCACACCCACACACACACACGCACCATTGTTTTTCACAACATCTAGAATTATTACTTGCTCATTTGTGAGTGTGTGATCTCTGACTCATCTCAATTCCTAGCTAGATTTAGATTTCTCTTAGCCTCGGAAAGAATGTCTTTCTTTTGGTGAAATCAAAGACTTTTTCAAAACAAAGAATAGACTAACAACTTCACACAAGAAATGAGGATTTCAAACATGACAAAGGGCTTGATTAGGTATTTCAGATCTATGGTCGATGATTCTAACTATTGAATATAAATCAAAGAACGTTATAACGTTTGATGCTATAACGCTTGGACTTTGATGAACATAATTCTTGGATCGCAACCCCTCATTCTTGAGCTCCTTTAGCATTTATTCTTTTTTCCTTTTTTTTTTCTTTTTCTTTCTCTCTTTTTTTTTTTTACATGTATACATTTGCTTTTTGGAACAGCTCAACTTTTGTTTCGGGTAGTTACAGCCATTACAAAAGTATCTATAATACATATGAGTACAATGAAGTCCTAATTCACTAACCACCCTAGGATCTTGATACCTAGCCTTTATATAACTTGTGCACCCCCAAACTTAGCTTCAAAAGCTCTTCAAGGTTTTTATTCAAGATTTGATTCCACCTTGGTTAACCAGGACTAACTTAAGCATCAGATAGTCCTTAGCTAACTAAGTTTCTACTTAAGCACATAGATTTTGTGTAGCAGCAGCAATACGACTAGTCATCAATCAAACAAGGCTACACTACACATATACACTTAATCATCATTAAATTTAGCCCAAGAAGATACACATTCTATTATTGAAAGACTAGGAATTGCAACTGATCATGCTTTCTATTCAACAAACATAATATTAAACATATAATATTAACATTTTACACATAACATTAAACACATTTAAGGTCCTCCCCCAAACTTAAGACTCAGCAGTGTCTTTACTTCTCATGCAATTCTAATGGGAGAGGCCTTTTGGACACTACAATACTGAAATTAAAAACATTTAACACAACATACTTTTTGAAATCATACACAATTTGCTAGATGTTATTACAAATGCTACAACATCCAACAAGTTTATTTGGAAACAATTAACACCACAACACAAAATAACACAACACAACACAACACAAGAGGGAAGAGTTACTGGTTGGTGAACAAAACACAATTCTTTTCTTGTTCGGTTTAATTTTGTTGCGTGAGATTGACGCTATAGCGTCAGTGCTATAGCGCTTCACAATTAAAGCTCACTTCATCAATGCAATTGGTCACTACGCAACATCAAAATAGAAACAAAAACAACAAATATTAGAATAAAAATTCTGGGTTGCCTCCCAAAGAGCGCTTGGTTTAAGAGTCCTCACCGGACTTGGAATTCAAACCCCAAGTTAGGGTGGATAATAGACAAGAAGAAAATATCATCCTTCCGCTTTCTCTTTTTGGTCGAAATCCCATGTATTTGGCATATGGAAGTAAGTGTTCCCATGCACCAACCAATAAGCACTTAGGATAGGAATTTCCTCTTTCTTGAAAAATTTGAAGCTCATTTTATGGAGGATATTTTCTTCAATTACCAAAGGTTGATTCTCAATTGTCACATGACTCTTTTCATACCTCAACCTTGGATTTTCTTTCTTGTCACTATTTTTGAATTTTTGTTTTTCTACAACTACACTATTTTTTTCTTTTTCTTCCACCATTTCCAAATGACCACATTCAAGTTCAAACTCTACACTCTCTTTTTCTTCCTCTTGCTCGACCACATATTCAATACAACTCTTTTCTTCTAGCTCAACAACTTCTTCAACACAACTCTCTTCTTTTATATGCTCCATAATTGTGTTAATGTGAGCCTCTATATTCTTACATGAAGCTTCAAAGTTGTCATGATACATCTTCACATAATCAATAGAATGAGCTAAGAGTTCTTTGAAATTATCTTCATTTTGCTCAACCACCTCTTCAATACAACTCTCTTCCATATTATTGCATGACACTTGAGAGTTGTCTCTATCCACTTTGATATCCTCAAGGAATTGAGCTAAGAGTTCTTTTAATTCAAAGTTGTCCTCATGCAATCCTTCGGTTTGAGCTTGAGAATATGAATCTTGCTCACACACAACATTTCCCATGCCATAATCCATATTTTGGGCTGTCATGGGCATGAAATTTGTCTCATAACAACCCCTTTCATGTTCACTCCCATGGAAATCATAATTGAAACCTTCTTGTTGAGCATTCAATTCATTCATTTCTTGCATAAAGTAAAAACTCTCATGGTCCATGGCATCAAGTGGATTTTGTTTTTCTTCACAAAACACTAAACACAAATAGTAACACTAAAAACAACCAAGTGAACACACTACAAACATAAAGCACAATGCAAATTAAAAAAATTTGCTGAAAAACAGAACACATTAAAAAAAACTAACTAAACTTACTAACTAAATAATAGAAATTAACTTTCACAATCCCCGGCAACGGTGCCAAAAACTTGTTGTGCGAAAAGGTGATGTGCAAGTGTACACAATCGCAACAAGTAATATAATGATAAGAAAAGATCGTTCCCACGAGGATTGTTGAGTTTACTTCTATATTTAAATTAGTAATTTAGCTAGTGAGTACATAAATAACAATAACAAGTTGTCAAATCATTAATGTTATCAACATAAAGGTACAAAAGCAAATAAGATAGATTATAAGTAGAAATTCAGAGTGAGAGTAGTTGGAATGCTCTTTGCTAAGTAATTTCCAGTAGTAAGCGCTATAGCGTCTCACGCTATAGCGTCAAGCGCTGTTTGCAAATGATTTTGTGCTTTTCAGTCACTAATGCCAGGGTTTCATTACAAGATGCCTATGTCTAGGTTCTAAATAAGTTCACCCCTGTATAATAAAGAACCCACAGCTTTTGCCCTATGAACTATTGCCTTTCTATGTCTAGATTTAGCAAACATTGGTTAAATGTCTTTAAACAACTTTTCGTTCATATCAATCTTTGAGTTCGAATCATGGACCATGTCTGTACCCATGAATATACCTATTTTAGCTGATCATTTCTAAAACAAGTTTGAAAGAAGTAACACACAAAGATTGAAACGCAAAACGTGAAATATTATATACGCGATACTAAAGGTTCATTACAAAGCTCTAAGCATCCAACTACAAGAGAGTCAGCTCATGATGAGCAACAACACAAGAAATACAACATAAAAGTGTTACCTAAAGCCATAAAACCGAAATCACCAAGAGGTAGAAAACACTCCAAATGATGACAGCTCCCGTGCCGCTATAGCGCTTGACGCTATAGCGTCTCTCGCAGCACTGCAGAAAATCTACTCTTTATTGTGAAAATGGAGCTTGGACGAAAATGGAGTTTAAGAGTTATTTCTAACTCTCCTCTCTTCTGAACCAACAAAACCAAGCTTGAAGATGAAGTTTTAAGACTTCAATATAAAGAAAATATCTCTCAAAAAAGGTGAAAAGCCATCCCACCAACTATTACCAACTACCATTACAAAATAGACAAGTGTCCTATAAAGCAAAAGGTGGGTGGTCGATGCAGAACTGCCTCTCACCGCTTCTACTGTTGATCTCGACACGTTTTGAAAACCTGCAGGCTGCTTTTCCGCTTTCTCTCATCACCGCAGAATCCAACGCTATAGCGTCTGCCGCTATAGCGCTAATCTTTGTAAAATCAACAAACACATTAAAAATAACAAGAAAGCACCAAAAAGTGCCAATTTGTCACATAATCAGTTCCTAACCCTCTTTTACACTAAACAACATATATTTACTTAATTAAACAACAATATTACTTAAGAACTTGAATTAAGTTAAGTAATAAGAGCATAAATAACTCATATAAATATGAGTTATCACTTTGCATTTTCGCCTTCCTCGTTTACTGCTTGGGCTTGTCCCCCCCTTTGCGGGTTTTGCTTTCTGTGCATCACTTTGGTCTTAGTGTCTGCCTTTGCTGCATTGTTTTTTTGCAAAATAGAAATGGTTTCTGTGATAGAAAGAAGTAGCGAGAGTGAGGGAGAGGTAACCTCTGAGTATCGGTGTCCCAATCCTAACTGTGCCACAACTGTCAAATGTGGTTATTGCTTTTTGCGTGAGTGTCATCGTGCAGTGAGAGAACTAGGCGAACTTTTTGACAGTGGTTCCCCTTCTGATTTAGCAGGATCAGCTTACTCCACGGTTATGGCTGACGAAGGGGACTCTGGTGGCGAGAATCATGGGAACGACGAGTATTCCTGGATAGATCAAGAGGTTATTTATTCGTACTCAAAGCTTCGTATCGAGGCTTCGTTGGTGGATGTTCGGCAAATGTTGTGCCACCCTGCGGACGAGGGCTCAGCAACTACTCGCCCGGTTTCGTTGGATGAGGCCGTTTTGGATGAATGTGTGCCTGGTGAGGATGTCTATAATTATGCCTACTAGACTTGGTTTGAGCATTTGGGAGTTCGGGTACCCTTTCCTGCTTTCTACTGCCAAGTTCTGAAGATGCTCAACGTGGCGGCGACCCAGCTTCATCCTAATGGATAGGCTCATATGAGGGCGATTGAAGTCCTTTGTGAGTGCCTCGGCGAGGAGGTGTCGGCGTGTAAATTTACGTACTTCTTCAGATCATCAGTTAAAGATCCAATACGTTGGGTTTCCTTGTGTAATCATCAGCGTCGGCCCTTCATGGCGCTATACAGGAGTAGCTACAAGTTCTTCTTCAAACACTACTTGTTTCGGCTTTCCCCGGGTCCGAAGTGTCATCTGATGTTGGTGAACGAGGCTATGGATGAACGGTTTCCTTTGAGTTGGACAAAGGATCCAAAGGATATGTTTTCTGTTGAGAGGAGGGCTTTAAGTCCGGTTGAGAAGGTAGAGGTAGATCGATTGGATAGTTGGGTGACGAAAACTTCGGGCATGCTGAAGTCTTCTATGTTGTTGACTCTGGTGGACGATGCCGAGTCATTGATTGAGTACTTAAGTAATTTCTTGCTCCCCTATTTTTTTTACCGTCTTCCTTTCAAGTAACTTTGGGATGTCTACTCTCAGTGTTGGCGAGCGCAAGAAATATCGGGAGAAACAAAAGCAGAAGCAAGGATTACCTTTGGGGTCTTCTGTAACGCCCCAGATAATTTAATTATTTATTTAAATAAATTATTTAGGTATTTTATTGGTATAGTTATATTAAAATAAAAATATGGTATTTCATTTAAATCAGGGAGTGGTGTTAGTAATTAAGTAAGTGGTAGAAAGAGGCCCGTGACCCAAAAGCCCAATGATATAAGCACTAGGGTGAGAGCCAATTGCTCATTTAGAGAGCAAAAGAAAAAGAAAGAAAGAAAAAGGAAGAGAACGTAAGAGAGAAAGAGAGAAACGGTGCAAGGAGAAAGAAGGAGAGGAGGAGAAAGGCAAGGGTTGCAATCTTCCAAGGCTAGGAATTGTGATCATCTAAGGCTAAGGTAAGGGTGGGGTTCTTTCTTTATAATAGGGTATATGATGGGTGTTATGTGGGAGAGTAGGATTCTTGATTGAGTGTAGGGCCTACATGATGTTTGATGAAATGTTTTTCGTGGTATGTACAATTTATTGGTGTTGAAATTTATATTTGTGGATTGTTTATGGTAAAAAGTCAAGATAGAGAAAGAAAGGGGTGCTGGCGCCGCCAAGGGCGCCATCTGGGTGGGTTTCTGGCGCCTGGGTGCGCCACTGTGGTGCTTGTGTGCGCCACTGTGTTGCCTGTTGTCTTTGCTCGTGTCTCGATCAGGTTGTTCGCTGTTGTCTTTGCTGCGTCTCGATCTGTGTTGCTGTTGTCTTTTTGCGTCTCGATCAGGTTGCCTATTGTGTTGTCTGCGTCTCAGTCTGTGTTGCTCGTGTCTCGATCCATGTTGCCTGTTGTCTTTGCACCGCTTCTCGATCTGTGTTTGCTGTTGTGATGCTGTGTCTCGATCTGTGTTACTGTTGTCTTTGCTGTGTCTCGATCTGTGTTACTGTTGTCTTTGCACTGTGTCTCGATGCCTGTGTTGCTGTTGTCTTGCTTGTGTCTCAGTCTGTGTTGCCTGTTGTGTTGCATGCTGTGTTGCGTTGCTGGGTTGCCACTGGGCGCCAATTCTGTGTTGCATGTGTTGTGTTGCCTTCTGTGTTGCCACAGGGCACCATTTGATGTGTCATGTTGCGCTCTGTGCATGTTGTGTTGCCTCTGGGCACCAGTTTGCTGTGTTTTGTGCGCCATGTGTGGCTGTGTTGCAACTAGGCGCCAGTTTGCTGTTTTTGTGCGCCCTGTGGCTGTGTTGCCACTAGGCGCCAGATTGCTATGTTTTGTGCGCCCTTTGTGGTTGTGTTGCCACTAGGCGCCAGGTTGCTGTGTGTTCTGCGCCCTGTGTGGCTGTGTTGCCACTAGGCGCCACTTTCTGTGTTTAGTGTGCCCTGTGTGTATGTCAGCGTGTTCTTTGCTGGCGCGCCGCCTCTGCATCTTGTGTTGCGCCTAGTGTTGCCTTTTGGTGCGTCTGTCTATGTTGTGTTGTTGTGTTGCTGCTGGGCGCCAGTCCCAGTGTTGCGTGTTTGTGCTGTCGGGTTCGGTGTGGTGTGTTGATGTTGACTCTGTAAACCCTTTTGGTGCTGTTGGTGTTATTGGTGATGTTATAACCGGTGATGTGCCTATTTATTTGGCTAAGGTGAGAGGTGTTGGGTCTATGACCATTTGTTGTTGTTGGTGTGGTTGTGTCAATTACATGACTATGATTGGTGATTGTTTCTGGTGCATTGTTCATGGTGTCGCATGCAATTCATATGCATTAAGTGGTGATATAAGGCTTCGGCCTTCGAGCTATAGGTGATGATGATGATGCTCAAAAGTGGTGATGATGCCCATAGTGGCTAAATTTATTGGTGATGAATGGTACCACATGCATATGCCCGTTGGTGTGGGTTGCATCCCATGCATTTATTCATATCATTGGTGATGTTTCTTGGTGGTTGTATGTTGATGTTGTTGTGAAGTGGGTGATATAGTTGCCGTAGATCTAGCATATTACTTATCATACATGCTATTATATTGTTAGATATCTCACCCCTTCTGTTTGAATGTTACCCCTATGTTGGTAACGTGCTGGTGATTGCGAGTGAAGGTTCGTCTACCTTCTCCATTGAGTCGTTGTCGCCACTGCACGTAGCACTTCGTGGGGCAAACACTAGTTTATTTAATTGTCTTTTAATTATTCGATTGCTGAACTTTAAATTGATGATGTTATGGTTGTACTTTCAACTGCGTAGTGACATTTAAATAGGTGTTTTTGAGGGTTCGTCCTATTTATGACATGCTATGTATCATGCTATTTTATTTGGAACATCCTATTATCGACTTGTGATGTTTTATCGGCGTAAATGTAGCATCCCTTGTGGGTGAAGCGAAAAATGATTTTTAAACTCTGATTTTGTGTTAAATTTAACGGGTAGAATTGGAGTGTTACATCTTCCTCCTCTCTTGTTGTGGTGCCGAATCCTTCCCGATCTGGCCAAGCTTTGCCTGTTGCCAAGAGTTCTCCGAAGACTTCACAGGTTGCTCCAACTGTTGAGACTACTGTTGTCATTCCTGAGTCAAGTGGTCCTCGACCTGCCCCTTCTTTGGAGGCTCTTGCAACCAAGAAGCAGAAGACTAGTGCAACAATTGAGCTTGGGTTACCTTAGCGTGGGGAGGGGACTATTGACGTTGCTTAGAAGGATGTGCTGAAGTGTCGGAAGAGGGCTGATGGACCTGCCGATGCCCCTATCTGATCCACCTTCGATTCCAGGTACCCGCTGGACACTATGCTTAATGTGTCTACTGGCATGGGAGATGTTGAAAGGGTCGCTATGCTGGGGATTCGGCAGACACTGGTGCCGGTGAAGTCTTATGGCCATTATAATCCGGTGCTTGCTCATCTCGTCAAGGATGCTTATAATAAAATTGTTGGGGAGCATGGCCGTTTGGAGGGGACTTGAAAGAAAGCTAGTGCGGAATTGGAAGTTTGCAAAGCTGAAAAGGAACGTTTGGAGCAGGACCTTGGGAATGGGATGCTGAGAAGGTTCGTCTTGAGGGGATAGTCTTTGATTTAACTGCGGCGAAGGGAAAGTTGGAAGAGACCTTGGAGAGGGTTAGCAAGGAATTGGAAGAGGCTCGAGCTGAGGTTGTACGCAGTAAAGGTGTGCTTAAGGGGATTTCAGATTTTTTCCCTAAGCCGCCGGTGGATGGTGATCCGATTGCTGCCGTTGACGAGGTGAAAGCCTCGGTTGCTGAAAACTTTGACAGGGGCTTTGAGAGGGCACTGGAACAACTAAGGGTGCTTTATCCTAAGGCAGATGTTGACAAGTTTGACCCTGATAAGGTTGTTATTTATGGGGAGCTTGTAGATGAAGAGGCTGCCAAGGGGATGCCTGCAGATACTACAATTGCCGATGCTTCAGCTCCTGACGTTCCCACCGAGCCTGTCTAGACCTTGCTACCGTTGATGCTTTTTTGAGCAACGATGAAGTTGGGCTAGTGCTGACTGATGCTGGCGAAGACCGGGAGCAGAGCCCTTAGATTTTCCTTTTCTGGAAGTTGTGGACAATATTTGGTTTGTAATATATTTTAAAGTTACATTCGTTTTGTTGTTAGCATGATTTAAGACCCCTCGGCCCTAAGGCCTTTTGCTTATGTTTTATTTCTATTTACTCCACTTCTTTGTTTTATTTCTTCTCTTTGTTGTGCTCTTCGCGTTTCTTCGTTCGCGGTTATTTTTAATTGTGTGTTTTCTTTGGAAACGTCTTATGTTGTCTTCAGCTTATTTCGCTGGTTGCGCGAATGGCCTTGTTGGTGCCCAAGGGCTGTATGTCGGCTTTCGGCCAGTCTGCACCTGTCGTCACTTGGTTTTCATAGGTTTCCAAAGTGTTGAGCACGTTGACTCCGTCGGCGAGCGCGTTAGCTTCGCCCACACTTTGAAAAGATCTTACACCGCATCGAGTGTGTTAGCGTCGACGACAGTTACTTCAGCCTATGCGATTCAAGCTCCCTTTCGGTTTCCAGCGAAGCATGGGTCCACGTCGAACCGAACTGGTGTTCCCAAGGGTAGTGTGTGGCTCGTCAGCCCCACTCTCACATGTCAGGACTTTAGTCTTCGAGACGTTGCTCGCTCCTTGCCTGTCGAGACTCGTTATTGTGGCACATTTTTTATTTTTGAGTTAGACATTGTTTGAATCAGAATCATTTCTCTTTATTCATAATGGAGATGGAGTACATTTAGGGCTTTTTATACTGCCTCATACAAATGCTACATGAAGTGAATAATGGAAGATGATGACAACCGATGCTTTGTTGCTTGCTTTTAACTGTAGTAGAACCGGAGATTGGCAGCATACAATGACCTCGGGATGTTGCCGCCATCCAATTTTTCCAGCTTGAAGGCTCCTTGGCCGATGACTTTCTCTGTCAGGGCTCTTCTTGGACTAGGCTCTAGCACTTTTATTGGAATAAGGGTGTCACTGCCATAGACCAACCGAAAGGGAGTCTCTTGAGTGGAAGACTGAGGCGTGGTATTATACGACCACAATACAAGTGGAAGCTCTTCTGCCCAACTTCCTTTGGCCTCATCCAGTTTCTTTTTGAGGCAGTTCAGGATAAATTTGTTTGCAGCCTCGGCCTGCCCATTGGTTTGAGGGTGCTCGACCAAGGTTAATGCTTGATAGATGTTCCATTTTCTGCAGAGGTTAGCCACTATATCGGAGGCAAACTGGGTGCCGTTGTATGTCACAATAGTGGCTGGGATGCCGAAGCGGCATATGAGTTTTCGCCAGTAGAATTTCTTCACCCTTTGAGCCGAGATGGTGGGTATGGATTCAGCCTCTATCCACTTTGAGAAATAGTCAATGGCCACCAACAAGTATCTGACCTGTCCGGCCGCTGGGGTAAATGGGCCGAGGATGTCAACTCCCCACACGGCGAACGGCCACGGAGAGACGACTGCTTGAAGGTTGACTGGTGGTTCTCTTGGGATAGCTTCATGGCGCTGACACTTGTCGCATTTCCTAACATACTCTGTTGCATCCTTTTTGAGGCTCGATCAGTAATAGCCAGCTCTAAGGGTTTTTGCTGCAACGACCTGTCCCCCTATGTGGCTGCTGCACACTACTTCATGTATTTCTTTCAAGACTCCCACAACCTTTTTTCCTGCTAAGCACTTGAGGAGGGGTGTGGAGAATCCTCTTTTGTATAATTCGGCCTCAATGAGGATGTACTTGGCTGCTACTTTCTCTAGCTTTTTCAATTCTTCCTCCTACAGTTGCAGCTGTTCTCCCTGCAGGTAAACAATTATATTGGTCATCCAGCTCGCCGGCTCAATCTCTGTTGAGAGAACCTGAATTTTATTTATGTTGGGTTCAAACAACGTTTCTTGAATCACCGAGTAGTTGTTGCCAGGTTTTTTCGTACTAGCGAGTTTGGCCAAGATATTGGCCCTGCTATTTTTCTCCCTAGGGACATGAGTTAGTTCAAAAGAAATGAATTTAGATTTGAGGTCATGTACCTTATTGTAGTATTTGCCGAGTAGCTCGTCCGCTGAAGGCATCAGTGACTTGTCCGGTTATGAGGAGGGAGTCACTTCGCACCTTCAGGTGTTTGACGCCAAGGTCGGCTGCAAGCACCATTCCAGCAATGAGAGCTTCATACTCCGCCTGCTTGATTGTAGCTCTGAAATTGAATCTGAGAGATTGTTCTAAGAGGATGCCATATGGTCCTTCTAGACTAATTCCTGCTCCACTCCCTCTGGTATTTGAAGAGCCATCCACGGAGAGCGTCCACGAAGGATCGGCTGTTGGAGTAGCTTCTTGATCTGCCTCCACTAGTTCGGCAACAAAATCAGCAAGGGCTTGTGCTTTGATGGGACCTCTAAGCATGTATTTTATGTCAAACTCCGACAGCTCCACAGACCATGCTACCATTCGCCCAGCAAGGTCTGGCTTTGCCAGGACTTGGCGGATTGGTAGATCTGTTTTGACAACAACCGAGTGGCTCTGAAAATACTGCCTAAGTTTTCTTGCAGCGAGGACGACTGCGTAGGCAGCCTTCTCTATATTTTGGTACCTCTGCTCCGCCCCTCTCCACATTCTGCTAGTGTAATATATTGGGAGTTGACTTCCCTCTTGTTCCTGCACCAGGACTGCACTACAAGCGTCTTTAAAAACCGCCAAATACAATAGTAGAGGTATACCTTGCTTTGGGCCAGTAAGGATAGGAGGTGCCGCCAAGTAGCGCCTGAGTTCTTGGAGTGCTTGCTTGCATTCTTCTGACCACCTAAAACTTGCATGAGTAATTGGAGTAACGGCTTCACCTTATCTGCCGATCGCCCCAAGAACCCGGAAAGTACCCCTATCTGGCCTGCCAGAATTTGTACTTCTTCGGCTGTGGATGGACTTCTGGCATTGATGATCGCCCTACATTGGGAGGGATTAGCTTCAATGCCTCGGTGAGACAATATGTAACCCAAGAACTCCCCTGCTTGGACTCTGATACACTAGTAGCTTGAAGACTTTGGCCAGATTGCTTATGTGAGCTGGATCTGTGACTGATTTCACAACCATGTCATCAACGTAGACCTCTATGGTGTGTCTGATCTCTTCTTCAAATATCCTGTCCATCGGACGCTGGTAGGTTGCGCCGGAGTTCTTCAAACCGAAGGGCATCACCTGGTAGCAGTAGTTGGAACGCCCGGTCTTGAATGCGGTCCTCTCTTCGTCAATGTGGCTCATCCTGATCTGATTGTAGCTAGAGTATGCATCCATGAAGCTGAGTAGCTTGAAGCCGGAGGCTCCGTCAACAAGTCCATCATTGCTCGGCAAAGGGTAGGCGTCCTTTGGGCATGCCTTGTTGAGATCAGTGTTGTCGACGCACATCCTCCACCTACCGTTTGACTTTTTTACAAGTATAGGGTTCGCCAACCACGTCAGGTATTTCACTTCTCGGATGAACTCAACCGCCAGTAGCTTGTTTGTCTCTTTGACTGCTTCGATTTTTTCCAATCCCTGTTTTCTCTTTCTCTCCGACACAGGATGAGCAGAGGGGTTTAGTGATAGTCTATGACAGACGAAGTTTGGATCAATACCTGGCATGTCCTAAGGGGACCATGCAAATATGTGGACGTTGTCTGAAAGGAGCTTGACAAGCTGATCCTCGACCTCGACCGACAGTCTTGTTCCAATCTTTTTCTTTTGGTGTTGTATTGGGCCGATTACGACTTCCTTCAGGTCATCGGCTGGTCGTTGTCTTTTCTCTTCTTTAGTGGCGTCATACATCCTGGGATCCAAGTCAAGGAAGCTGTAGTGGGAGCTCTTTCCCTTGCTTTCTTTCTGAATTGCTTTGACATTGGCGCTTTCTGCATAACATCTGCGGGCCATTGCTTGATCGCCCCTCACAGTACCGACTCCCCCGTTTGGTAAGGGATATTTGAGGCAGAGGTGAGGGTATGAGATTGCCGCCATCATTGCATTGAGAGTGGGCTTGCCAACAATTATGTTATAAGATGAACCTGCTTTACGACCATATACCTGAGCACCACTGTCGTGGCTGACACTGCCTCTCCGAAGGTTGTCCGCAAGTCAAGGTAACCACGGACTTCAACCTGTTTGCCAGTGAAATCGACGAGTGTGCCTGGATAGTTTTTTTAACAATTCTTCTGGTAGCTTGAGATCTTTGAAACACTTCCAATACATAACGTTGGCAGAGCTTCCTCCATCTACCAATGCTCGGGCAACTTTGTAACTGTTGGTCGTGATGTGGATCACGATGGGATCATCAGAGTGGGGCTGGACCCTGTTAAAGTCTGTCATATCAAACGAGATCGGCGGGTACACTTGAGCTGGAGCTTCTACTCACTTCTACATCACAGGGGAGGGAAATTCGAGATTTCCCCTACAATCTTGTTGACTATCATTATGACTAATGAGCCGCAAGATATTTATGGCAGATTGGTTAGCAGAGAAGAGAAAACATGAATCATATGGTTCAAACTAAGTCATCCAAGTCAACGGCTAAAAGTCTTTGTGACAGAGAAAGACATTTATGTCACTATCTTTAATTATGAGTGTTCCGCACTCATGCTAGGGTTGTTCGCTGGTTCGCTTCATAAGAGAATCGCACTAAAAACTAAACCGAATCAAACAGATTTGATCGAATCGAATCGAATCACAAGCGTTAACAGTTCGTCAGAATCGAATCAATCTGTCTTAATAGTTCGATTCAAAGATTGAGTTTGAACCAAACTATTTAAATTTTGAACTATTATTTTTGAACTGTTGAAACCGAATTGCCCGAACTGTTAAGCCCGAACTGTCCTTATCCAAACTATCCAAAATGTGTTTTTTTTTAAAAAACTTTTACAACTTTAATAAATTAAAATCTAATATCTATTTATACAAACAAACAACTTACAAAATTACAATTTTAGACATCTTACTTTTTTGACACATCACCATTTTTATTTTATTTATAATTTTTTAATTCTACCTTTTCTTCATTTCTCACTCACTCTCTTTCAATCTCACATTTCCCAATATTTCCTACTTCTTACACATCTATTATTAGTGGCCCCACACCCTTTATTTAAAAATATTTCTTTTCCCAATTTTTTTTAATCCACTATATAATCTAATATATTTAAATTAATATTAAATAATCTACAATTTATTCCTATTTACTATCTAACCTAATATCTAATATCTATTTTTCTATTTATACAAACAAACCAGACTTAATCTATTTATACAAACAAACCACATTTAAATTACTCAAACAAGTCTCCCTATTTATTTGACAATTCATCTGACTAAGGACAACATTGTAATTTACTATCATACTTTTATCAAATTTCTTCTCTCAATGGATTTTCTTCTCACTCCCACTTTTTTCCAACTTTCTCTTACCTTTTTTTCTCAAAATTCAAATTAAACTCATCAACTTTCTTTACCCACTATCTACTAATCTAATATCTATTTATACAAACAAGTCATACTTAAATTACTCAGACAAATTTCCCTATTTATTTGACAACTCATCTAACTAAGGACAACATTATAATTTACTATGACGTTCTTTTTCAAATTTATTCTTCCAATGCACTTTTTTCTCACTCCCATTTTTTTTAACTTTCCCCTCTTTATTTTTCTTCAAATTTTGAAATTCAAATCAAATTAAATCTACTAATAAACTAAAATAATCAATCTAAACTACGAGATAACTGCACTAATATATTAAAACACGGGATAACTTCACTGATATATAAAAAAACACGATATTAATATATCAAAAAAAAGGAAAACTTAATGACTGAAATAGTAATATTTAAAACACACGGATAATCAGATCGATATATAAAAACACACGGATAACTATACTTGATATATAAAAGAACACTGGATAATTGCACTGATATATTTGATAATCTACTATCTATCTTTTACTATCTACTATAATGTACTAATCAACTAAAATAATCAATTGAAACTATGAGATAATTCCACTGATATATAAAAAACATGGGATAACTATACTAATATGTAAAAAAAACACAAGATAACTGCAATGATATGTATAAAAACACAGGATAACTGCACTGATATATAAAAAACACTTCATAGAAATATTTGATAATCTACCATCTATCCGTTACTGTCTACTATAATCTATTAATCAACTAAAAATAATCAATTGAAACTATGAGATAACTTCAATGATATATTAAAAAACACGTGATAACTTTATTGAAATATAAAAAAAAACACGGGATAATTGCAATGATGTATGTAAAAACACGATATAGCTGCACTGATATAGTACACGGGATAACAACACTGACACTAATATATAAAAAGAACACAGAATAAATGCACAGATTGTTTTTAAATAATATTTTTATATTTTTTTTTCTAATTTTTTATTTGAGACTCATTTTTTAACTACTTTAAATTTGTCTTTTTTTCAGGAGGTGATGTCCAGACTATTTAAATTATGTTTAAATTCATTCATGAAAAAAATATGACAGCACCCGTGCGTATGCACGGGTATGCTACTAGTATTGTTAAAAAGAAAAAAGAATGAAAATTTGACAGAAGGGGCAGAGACACGTGAACAACTTTTTTGTTATTTTATTTTAAAATTAAAATATCTTTTGACTGAATATGCAATAAATTATTATAATTCCTTTAAAGTATTGTTTTCAATATATCAATAAAATTATCATCAATACTGGAATAGCTGTAGTCGACAAATCCTTTTCCATACAAAAAAAAAGTTTTCGGTCAGTAAGAGAAGCACTTCGTTTCGTTCGGTGGTTTCTTCTTTCAGTAAAAGAAGCACTGTGTTAGCTTTGTTCAGTAAAAGAAGCACTTTGTTTCGTTCGGTTAGCTTCTTCTTGTTTGGTGGTTCAGTTCACAACAGCTAACCGAACTAAATTGAGATAAGAGTTTAGTTCTTGAACTGAATTGAAACTGTCAGTTCAGTTTGCAATCTGTAACAAATAATTCAGTTTTTTAAGGATTAGTTCAGTTCAGTTCAGCAGTTTGGTTCAGTTCAACAGTTTTTTTGAACAGTCCTACCAACAGCGATGGATGCTTCAGGGATGCTTCGCTTGCTCTACCGGTGGAGAAAGACAGTTTTGTTCTGATCACTCATAAGTTACAATACAACTAATCCCTTACAATAACTGCTATACATACATGTTTCGTTCCTTGAACTTTCACAACACAACTATTGGAAGGTTTTGAGGACCGATCAGCAATGTGCAGAGGAAAAGCCTTCACCTATTATGCGGGATTAATGTTGTTATTAATCCTGCAACTCCAACAAATATGCGCCTCAACTAACAATTATAATCGAAGTTGTGCCCCTTCTTCCTGTGGTGAAGTCACAAACATAAGCTATCCCTTTAGATTGAAGGATCATCATCCAGAAAATTGTGGAAATCCTAAGTACGAGTTAGCTTGCGAAAATAACCGCACAATCTTAACTCTGTTTTCGGGCAAATACTTTGTGAAGTCAATCGATTACCGAAACTTCACAATGAGAGTAGTTGATTCCGGCATTCAAGATGGAGATTGCTCCTCCATTCCTCACTATTCCTTATCCAAACTCAGTTTCACGGGTTATTACGATTATGTCTACGTTGGGGTTACATACGAATATGGTGACCACGTAATTTACTTGAACTGTAGCAATCGGGTGATGGACGATCCACTGTATATTGATACATCTCCCTGCATCAACCACAACTCCACCGGTGGTCATCTCTATGCTATCGCTGGTGGCTTGCCGGCTGGGAGATTAAAACTTGATTGCCACGTCAAGTTAATTACTTTGACGTCATCACCAGCTGTGCTGGACTGTAGTGATGATCAACAACCAAAACAAAACCTCTCTTACGCACAAATTCACAAATCGCTAATCTATGGATTCAACCTTTCCTGGATGAATGGTCCTTGCCAAGATCTTAATTGTCCCAACAATGATCTATTTTGCAACGTCAATGAAGTCACCGGGGATCTTGAATGCGGAATTGATTATTGCTCTACTCCGTTAGGCTTTCAAGTCCGATGTGGTAAGAAGAGCGTCAATTTTCCTTTTTTTATCACATTTTTTTTTACTTTTGTAGATAGTAATAACGGGCAATTGGGTCTGCGAAACGAAAAATATTGAGATAAAAATGGTTTTGAAGATTTTGTTTAGAAAGAATAATTAAAAAAATTGAATTTGAAAAAAAGCTTATTTGTATTCGATAATAATATTTTAGAAGAAGATTTAGAAAAATTGATTTTTTGTTTGAGTATGTAAAAATAAAAGAATTTGTTTGAAACATTAACAACTAATAAAACCTTATTTTTTAGGCTAAATTGCATTTTTGGTTTTATCTTTGACTAAATTCCAAGTTAATTGGTCCTTCATTTTTTTTCCCACTTTGTTCTTTTATACTTCATATTTCTGCAAGTTTGATCATTTATCTTTTATTTTTCTCACTTTGGTCATTTATCTTTATATTTGTTTCTGTTTGGCCCTTTACACAAAAACACAGAAAAATGAAGAACGTAAATTGGTTGAGAAATGAGAAAATAAAGGCAAAACACGTTTTATAGATACCAAATTGCTTCTTCATAGTGTTTGTAATTTAAACGCTTTTCTAAACAAAAGGCTCAAAAATCGTTTAATTTGGTGCTCAATAGCGACATCACCTTTGTTAAGGTTGAAGATTTTTTTAACTAAAAATTCAAGATTAAATTTTTCGCAATTTTTTTCAAGTATGGTCAAATTTCATTCACTTTGGTCGCATATTGAATGAGTTGTTGAAGAAACAAGAAATTGAAGTATCCTTGGTGTTCTTGAACACATTCATAGTGTTTGCCATTTTTCTGTGTCCAAATAGAAACAAATACGAAAGATAAAAGACCAAAGGGAGAAAAATAAAAGATAAATGACCAAACTAACACAGATGCTAAAGATAAAGGACTAAAGAGGATAAAAAGATAAAGGACCATTAACATATAATTTTATTTTAATAACATTTCGGCTCAACCAAGTATCATTTTAAGTAGACATTGTCTTAATTTTATATGTAGGACATTTGGTTTGTTTGGGTTTAGGCATATATTAGGGTCTATATAATTGGCTTGATCAAATGTTAAAATGCATTTTAGAAAAAATGTAACATGTCTCAACTTGTAGCTTATCACCCCTATTGCTCCTATAAATAATATTAATATAAATAAGATACTTCGCGAGATCCATGAAAGATTTATTTTATATATAATTATAACCAAGGGTTTTAAAACAACAACCAAATTATTACCGAGATAAAGAGTGGTGCATAACACTTTTTTTTTTTTGGTGTAACACTTTTATTTGATATTTCCTATGAAATTTGATAGCTTGTATATTATTTTATTCTTCATCATTTCAGAACACTATCCCTCAAAGCAGCGCCTATTTGTGGAAGGTACGAAATTATCTCAAAATTTGTTTAAATTTAATTTATTTTATTTGTTGAAAATATAGAAACTTCTAAAATCAGTCTATATTTAAATTTGACTGTTTTTATTCATATGTTAATTTGTTAAAAATATTTGGGAGTGTGAGAGCTCTGAGAGGAGCAACAAGCTAATGACCAAGAGCAGTAAGAGGCATAACAAGCTAAAAAGAATAGAAAGTATAACATGATAAATAACAACATAACATTTTTAATCGTACTTCATTTACATTTAAAAACATTTAATAGCTTCCTCAATTTAAAATTGAAAAATAAGTCTTCCCTTCCCCTCCAAAACCCTAGCTACATCAAAACATATCCTAAGACATTGGGTATATGCATTGCCTCTTTTATATATCTTTCACTCAACTCATTGCTAGTTGTTTGGATCGGATCGGCACACAGCGGGGAATATCTTGGGGAGGCCCTTGTTATCTAGGATCAAGAGGTTGCTTGGTACTTTTACTTCCTTCCGCATCATTCATGTCTACCGTGAAGCTTACAAAGTGGCAGATGGTTTGGCTAATTTGGGTTGCACATTAGGGGATAGCCTTCACTCTTTCAACGCCCCTCCGGTTTGTGTAGAATCTTTAGTTCGTGATGATGTAATTGGAGTCTTTACTCCTCGGTTGGTTCCTGTGTAGTCCTTTTCTTTGGGCCTTGAGCCCCGTTTAATCTAAAAAATACCACTTGTAAGGGAGTTTGGGGAGCATTGAGATCACCGACTAGCTAATGAATACAACTACCAAGAGACTTGAATACACCATATCCACCCTAAAACCTTAAAGGATTGAGTATATGGGTCCCGTCTATTATATATCTTTCTTTTGAATCATTCATAGTTAATGTAGGACTATCAAGATTTGAGTTACCTGCATCTCGATATTTGATCCACTACCACTTGTTGGCGAGACTTGGAAGCACCGAGAGGAGCAATTAGCTAATGACCATAACTACCAAGACACTTGGACACACCATCTTCCACCCAGCACACATAAGACATTAGGTATATAAGTCTCCTCTCTTATATATCCTTCATTTAGCTCATTCCTAGTTGAAGTGGAACTAACCACTAACTTATGAATTCCCAACAATCTCCCTCTTAAGTGCGAGTCCCTTGCATCTCTAAACTTGCATCATTGTTACCAACAAATTGAAGACGTCGCCTAACTCCACAATCAAGAAGACTTTAGATAGAAGGATTCATTTCCTGAATCCGCTCCCTCTCCCTATAGCAAGCCAAACCAGATACCCACTTGTTTGGGGGTCTTGGAGAGCACAGTAAGTAACAATAATCTAATAAACAAGACCACTAAGAGATTTCGAGGACATTTCCATAAATTAGAACTAAACATTTGCCAAAATTCAAGAAAAGAAAGAGTAGAATTCGTACAACATCACGAAATATAGAACTAGAAATTAATACATAAAATTGTTAAAGTAATCGAATACATTGAGAAAGTTTTAAATGAGGAATAAATAAGGATTGACAATTCCATGAGACGGTGATAAAACCACTTGAATCGACACCATAGAGGCTTTAATGAGATTCGTGATAGTTCAAAGAAGAAGGGGGGAGCACCTCTACTCTAAACTCTAAAATTTACCAAAATGATTCAAATATATTTAAGTTTAGCATATACATGAAGTTTATAAGTTGAATTTGGCAACGGCTTAGCTGAAAAAAGCCCATGAATACCTACTTTTACAAGCGTCGACCATACAAGTGAATCAATATAGTTTGTTAGCTGCACCTCCAAATTTAAATATTAAATCCCAATAAAAAGTTTTGAGGAAATTATTACTTCTAATATCTAAGCAAGTCTTTCTAATGCCTATCATATGACTACAAAGTGGGGTTTTCCTTTCTCATATGTTGGTCCACATAATCCCTCCCTCTTAAAAAAATATCATCCTCAAAATATATCTTCTTATCACTTCATAAAGTTGATATGAGAACATTTTCACTTTCCTTAGCTTAGGCAATGTGAGAAGAGAGAAAGTGCATTGTTTATGCGAAGGTTGAAACAGGACAAGTCTCTCAAGTATATTAGAAATAAGGCTAAAAGGTACTTTTAGTCCCTGCAAATGTTAAGAAAATCCAGTTTAGTCCTTATTCCAAAATTTATAAAATAGTCCCTGCAATTAGTAAACGTTACTACTTTAGTCCCTGTTGTTACTTTACTCTTAAAAAAGGAGGGACTAAACTGGATTTTCTTGACATTTGCAGGGATTAAAAGTACCTTTTAAATGGAATTGCAGGGACTAAAGTAGTAACAGCAGAGACTAAAGTAGTAACGTTTACTAATTGCATGGACTATTTTAAAATTTTTAGAATTGCAGGGACTAAACTGGATTTTCTTGACATTTGCAGGGACTAAAAGTACCTTTTAGCCTAGAATAAAACATGGAAGCATATAAGATATTTAATCAAAGCGTAGAATACAAAGAGGTCAACTAGTTACCCTTCATTTTTTTTTAAAAATTTTTGAAACTCAAGATGATTGCATTAAAATCATTACAAAGAGGTAAATCATTACATCATGATAATCATTACAACTCACTGGGGAGGGCCAAACTATAGTGCCTACAAGCAGGGTCGATCCTGAGATTTTTGAGGCCCTGGGCGAACTAATAAAATGGCGTCATAATTATAAATCACATAATTAAATGTCTAAATTTTAAAATATGAAAACTAAAAGTTTGAATTTTTGAAAACACGAGACCAAAAATATAGTTTAATCTAAAATTTATCAGTGCTATTATCATTTAATATCATAATAATATGTGAAATAATTTGTTAGTGAGTATTTATATGGTAACATTAATCAACTTGTTGAGTGGCTTTGTTATCATGTATGAGTATCATGTGACAATCATGTTTGCTTTCAAGCAATACTATTGTGTTTTTTGTGTAAAAGTTGTTAGTAGGTTTCATGCAAACTTGCAAATCTATTTGAAAAAAAAAACATTCAATTCTAAAGTAGTAGTTTTTAAAGAAAAAAAATAAAGACATAAGGTGACTTGTATAGTATTTTAACTAACACATAATCAGTTTACCTTTTTTTATTTTATTTTACTAGTTTATTAAAAGATACATTGTTAAGTCAAAAACAATTTACCAAAATCTTGTTATGGCACAGGGAACTTAACGCTAAGTGGCATATTCTTATGCATCTTGCTGCTCTCTCATTGCTTTAGGACACAATCGATCCTAGATTCTTAGGTTTTGGTTATCCTGAACGAACAAATAAAATGATGCCCTTTATTTAAATAATATTTTCATTGTATTTTTGTTGAAAACCATTAATAATTTGTTCATAATTAAAGTTTTTTAAAAATTATTTTCAACAGAAACTAAAGGGAGACTACTTAATCTAATTTGTGACATTATAAGGTTTTAACAATTTCAATTTAGATTTTCCTTTTTAACAGGAATAGTTAATATCATACTATATTGCTATATATCTGCAACCACTAGGAAAATAATTCTAATAACATAAAATCTTTATGTTAAATAATAACATAAATCTTTATTTTAAATATATCTATATATTACTAAGTAAAAGAATTTTTGGTGCCCTTAACAAAATGGGGTCCTGGGTGGTTGCCCCTCTTGCCCATGCTCAGGGCCACCTGTAACACCCCGGAAATAATTTAATTAAATTATTTAATTGAATTACTAATTTATTAGAGGTGTGATTAAATCAAGAGAAATTATATGTGTTATTCAGGAGGTGAAGCGAGTAATGGGGGTGGTGTTGGCGTGGAGGGCCCAGTGGGCACTGAGCCCACTGCTTAAACCCTAGGAGTCTAGGCGCAACTCTCTCATTTGTGCAAGATTGAGAGAGCTGCGTTTTGAGAGAGTGAGAAGAGAAGGGAGATCGACGCAAAAAGGAGAAGAAGGAGGAGGATTTTCTCAAGTTTTCTCGGTAAGGATTCTTAAACATTCTATTGCTGTTTTCTCCTTTCCTCACGTTGTAGCCTTCAATCCATGATACCCATTTTGTTGTTTCCTCATTGATCAAGAAGTGAGCGTGGCTACGGCTTCAAAGAGAGAAGGAGAAGCTCCGTTCGTGTGTTCTTTGGGTTTTGTACGTGACTCCTTCGTTGTTCACCCTAATATCCAAATTTAAGGTAAGGGTGAGCGTTTGCCTAACATAATTGGGTATATAGTAGGTTTTTGTGGGGTTTATGGGAGTCGATATTTTTGATGAAATTGATGATATTATTTTTGATGAAATTGATATGGATGATATTCGATGAAATCGATGGTATTGTTTTGTGGGAATTAATATTGTTGAAGAGCTTTTGATGTTGTTTTAGTGACGTTAATGATGGATGAGTTTTTGAGTAGTTGATGAATTTTTGATATCGTAAGAATTTGGTAAATCTTGATGAACCTTTGATGATTTTAATTGGTGAAAAATTTCGTATTTTTGGAGTTAAAATCGAGTTGGGTGAAAAATCGCACATTTTCGGAAAATTTCGCATAATACATCGTTATTCTGGGATCGGGCGCCTCACCGGGCGCTGAAGTGGCGCTTCACACGCCAAATGCAATGCCCACATTCTGCGTGTTTTACGTCCAATGGCGCCTCATCGCCGCCTCATGGCGCTTCATGCGCCAAAGGATCGCTTTTTCACCGTCTTTCATTTGTTTGTCACTTGTTTTTGAAAAATTCATATCTTTTGAACCGGAACCCGATTGAGGTGTTCTAAGATGCGTTGGAAAGCTTATTCAGAGGCCTAACTGAATATTCTATTTTTAAGGCAAAATAAAATGTTTATTGTTGCTGTATTTACTAAGTAAATGGTGCTGTTTTATGAAAATTATGATACTATGTTTATATAAGTGAATTACTATGAAACGTTATATTATTAGTACACTAATTGACTATGGCTAGACTGTGGTTTACCACTAAGGTCAGAATTTCTTTCACGATGTATTTGCTCTGTTTGGCTACCACGTGAACCCCACCAACTTTCGGAGATAAATTCTTCCGGAGTGGCCAATGCCTGTGGTGAGTTGTAACCTGGTCCAGAGTAATCCCATAGTCAATCAGTCTACTATTTTATGACACACTAAGCTAAAAGACAAATGAAGTATATATATGTACTGAATGATGATGAGGATATGTGTGTTTATGATGATGTACTATGAATAGCGATGTTTTTGAGATGAGTGTACTCGATGAGTAATTGCTTGATGATGATGAATTATGACTTGTGATGATTGATGATGTGTATACTCTATGAGTATAATTATAGTGATGATGTATAATGACCGTGATGATTTATAAAGGATACACTCTATGAGTGTTATATAACGATGACGAGGAGCACTCTGGGTGAGTTTTGGTGAATTGCACATGTGTTTCATAGAGTCTCATGGCATCTGCATTATTTTGCGATGTATAGGCTTCGGCCATTTTGCGATGTTTTGCGATGTATAGGCTTCGGCCACTTTTGCGATGTTTAGGCTTCGGCCATTTTGCGATGATATGGTACCATCATGCATATGCCCTGGTGGGGGGTTGCATCTTCATGCATAATCATGACTTTGTATTGTTGTTGTTTGTGATTGGTGCCGGTGTTACATTAGTGGTATCAGAGCAGTTCGGTCTGTCCGGCCGGTGGTTGAGTCGTTAAGTTGAGTAGCATGTGAGTTTTGTTACTCGTTTCTGGATTTCGTTTCTGTTGCAGTACTAGGTTGATATGGCCAGGAGGATGGACGCTGCTTTTCTTGAGGCCTTGCAGGCTATAGCGTAGACTGTGGGTACCCAGCAGAATGCTGAGGCCCGTAGTCTGGCTACCTTTAAGAGGGAGGACCCTCCTACCTTTAAGGGGAGGTATAATCCAGATGGTGCACTGGTTTGGCTGAAGGAGATTGAGAGGATCTTCCGAGTAATTGGCTGCAATGATGAGCAGAGAGTCAGGTATGGTACTCATACTCTATCTGAGGAGGCTGATGACTGGTGGTTGGAGACCAGTGAGAGGTTAGGGGCTACTCAAGAGGAGGTTACTTGGGCTGTGTTCAAGAGGGAGTTCCTGAGAAAATACTTCCCTGAGGATGTCAGAGGACAGAAAGAGATAGAGTTCCTTGAGTATTTGCGGGTGGTATGACGATCCACAGAGTATCTTTGCTAAGTTTGGTGACCTTGCTAAGTTCTATCCACACTACTCGAGGTCGTGCGCCAATTCTCAAAGTGCATAAAATTTGAGAATGGATTGAGAGCTGATATCAAGCAGGCTGTGGGGTATCAGAAGATCAGAGTGTTCGCTGATCTGGTTGACTGCTGCAGGATCTACGAGGCTGATAGCAATGCCCGTGCTAGACTTATGAGAGATCAAAAGAGTAAGTTTCAGAGCAGGGGTAAGCCATATGAGGTGCCTGCTGGTAAGGGCAAAGGGAAGTTTGTTGGTAAATCTGTTGGTGGGTCTAAGCGAAGTGGGGAGATGCTGCAGCCGGTGTTACTTGTTACACGTGTGGAAAGGTGGGCCATAAGAGTCCCGATTGCCCAAACAAGAATCGAGCAGTATGTTTCAAGTGTGGGAAAGAGGGTCACGGGGGCTCCTAACTGTGATAAGAAGGATAGGGTATGTTTCAATTGTGATGAAAGTGGTCACGTCAGTGCTCAGTGTCCGAAGCCCAAGAAGGAGAAGTCATATGGAAAAGTATTCGCTCTAGCTGGGTCTGATGTGGTGAATGAGATTCGAGGTACGTGCTACATCAATAATACTCCTCTTATTGCTATTGTTGATACTGGTGCTACCCATAGTTTTATTGCTGCTGCATGTGTTGAGAAATTAAGTCTCGTATTGTCTGATATGTTGAGGGGGATGGTTATCGATACTCCAGCTAAGGGTTCGGTGACTACCTCCGTTGTTTGTGCCAAATGTCCTGTATCTATATATGGTAGAGAATTTCTAGTTGATTTGATCTGCTTGCCGCTGAGTGGAATGGATGTCATTCTGGGTATGGATTGGTTGGTTGACAACCATGTTCATATCAACTGTCGAGAAAGGTCCGTGAGTTTTAATTCGCCTGAAGAGGAGTCTGGTTTGCTATCTGCGGGTCAGCTACATAGAGTGATGAGAGAAGAGGTTCAGCTATTTTCTCGGTTGGCGTCGTTGTCTGCCGAGAGCCAAGCAAAGATTGATGAATTGCCGGTAGTGCGCGAGTTCTCTGAAGTGTTCCCTGATGAAATTCCGGATGTACCACCAGAGAGGGAAGTGGAGTTTACTATTGATCTGATTCCTGGCACTAAGCCGGTGTCTATGGCACCATATAGGACGTCTGCGTCTGAGTTAGCAGAATTGAAGAAGCAACTTGAAGATCTATTGGAAAAGAAGTTTGTGAGACCGAGTGTGTCACCCTGGGGAGCTCCAGTGCTGCTAGTGAAAAAGAAAGATGGTAGTATGAGGTTGTGTGTAGACTATCGACAGTTAAATAAAGTTACAACCAAGAACAAGTACCCGTTGCCAAGAATTGATGATTTGATGGATCAGTTGGTGGGTGCTAAAGTATTTAGCAAGATTGACTTAAGGTCTGGTTATCATCAGATCAAGGTAAAGGATGAAGATGTCCAGAAGACGGCATTTAGGACAAGATATGGGCACTATGAGTATTCCGTAATGCCTTTCGGTGTGACTAATGCACCGGGAGTATTCATGGGATACATGAACCAAATCTTCCGTGCGTACTTGGACAAGTTTGTGGTGGTTTTCATTGATGACATTCTGATTTACTCTAAGTCAGAAGAAGAGCATGCTGAGCATCTGAGGTTGGTGTTGGAAATTCTAAAGAGCCGAAAGTTATATGCCAAGTTGTCCAAGTGTGAGTTTTGGTTGAAGACAGTCAGTTTCCTCGGTCATGTGATTTCTAGTGAAGGGATTGCAGTGGACCCTTCCAAAGTTGATGCAGTGTTGCAGTGGGAGTCTCCAAAGTCAGTTACTGAAATAAGGAGTTTTCTGGGGGCTAGCTGGATATTATAGGAGATTCATAGAGGGTTCTCGAAGTTGGCTCTGCCATTGACTCAATTAACTTGCAAGGGCAAGGCTTTTGTATGGGATAACCGATGTGAAGAAAGTTTCAATGAGCTGAAAAAGAGGTTGACTACGTCTCCAAAGGTTGACCCTACCTAATCCGGATGAACCATTTGTAGTTTATTGTGATGCCTCCAAGATGGGTTTGGGTGGAGTACTTATGAAGAATGGGAAGGTGGTCGCCTATGCGTCGAGACAATTGAGAACTCATGAGAAGAATTACCCCACTCACGACTTAGAGCTTGCTGCTGTGGTATTCGCTTTAAAGATATGGAGACATTACTTGTATGGATCGAGGTTTGAGGTGTTCAGTGATCACAAGAGTCTTCGGTATCTGTTTGATCAGAAGGAGTTAAATATGGGACAGCGCCGGTGGTTAGAACTATTGAAGGATTATGATTTTGAGCTGAGTTATCATCCGGGTAAAGCTAATGTGGTTGCAGATGCTTTGAGTCGGAAGACTCTGCATATGTCGTCATTGATGGCTAGAGAACTTGAGCTGATTGAGCAATTCAGGGACATGAGTTTAGTTTGTGAAGCTACCCCTCAGAGCGTCAGATTGGGTATGCAGAAATTAGATGTGAAATTAGTTGATCTGATGAGTGGGATTGGTCAATCTGGGAACGAGGACTTCAAGTTTGACGCCGTAATGTGTTGAGGTATCGTGGAAGAATTTGTATTCCCAAGATGAGGAAATGAGGAAGGCAATTCTTGAGGAAGGGCATAGGAGTAAGTTGAGTATCCACCTGGAGCGACGAAGATGTACCAAGATCTCGAAAAGATGTTTTGGTGGCCCGGATTGAAGAGAGATGTGGCGCAGCTTTGTGTATTCGTGTTTGACCGTCGGAAAATCGAAGGTAGAGCATCGAAGCTCGCGGGAATGATGCAACCGCTGAATGTTCCGTGGAAAGTGGGACAAGATCTCCATGGACTTTGTGGGATCAAGTTACCCAATACGGTGAGAGGGCATGATTCGATTTGGGTAGTTGTGGATAGATTGTGAAGTCGGCACATTTTATTCCTATCGGTATTAAGTATCCTGTGTCGAGATTGGTTGAAATCTACATTCGGTGATTGTGAAGTTGCATGGTGTTCCTTTGTGCATTGTGTCGATAGAAACCCAAGGTTCACTTCGAATTTTGGAGTAGTTCTACGTAAGGAGTTAGGTTCGAAATTGAGGTTGAGCTCAGCTTATCATCCTCAAACTGATGGGCAGACAGAGAGAACGATTCAATCATTGGAAGATCTGTTGAGGTCATGTGTTCTAGAGCAGGGAGGTGTGTGGGACACTCATCTTCCCTTGATCGAGTTTACGTACAATAATAGTTATCATTCCAGTATCGAATGGCACCGCTTGAGGCAATCCTTTGTATGGTCGGAGGTGTAGGACTCCGGTATGTTGGTATGAGACTGGGGAAAGCCTAGTGCTTGGACCTGAGTTAGTCAGAGAGACTACTGAGAAGGTAAAGATGATCCGGGAGAAAATGAAAGCGTCACAGAGTAGACAGAAAAGCTACCATGATAGGAGGAGGAAGGATTTAGAGTTTGAATCGGGTGACCATGTATTCCTAAGGGTCACACCTATGACCGGTGTTGGACGTGCACTGAAATCGAAGAAGTTGACTCCTCGTTTCATCGGACCGTATCAGATTACGGAAAGAGTTGGAAGTGTTGCATATCGGGTGGCCTTGCCACCTAATCTTTCGAACTTGCACGACGTGTTTCACGTGTCGCAGCTTCGGAAGTATATTCCAGATCCGTCTCATGTGATTCAACCAGATGATGTAGAGGTGCGGGATAATCTCACCGTGGAGACCGTGCCTGTACGAATTGAGGATTGGGAAGTGAAAACCCTCCGAGGTAAGAAGATCAATCTGGTGAAGGTTGTTTGGTTTGGAGCAACGGGTGAAAGCCTGACTTGGGAGCTAGAAGATAAGATGCGAGAGTCGTATCCGGAGTTGTTTGGATCAGGTATGTTTTCGAGGACGAAAAATTCTAAGTGGGGAGAGTTGTAACACCCTAAATAATTTAATTAAATTATTTAATTGAATTACTAATTTATTAGAGGTGTGATTAAATCAAGAGAAATTATATGTGTTATTCAGAGGTGAAGCGAGTAATGGGGGTGGTGTTGGCGTGGAGGGCCCAAAGGCACCGAGCCCACCGCTAAAACCCTAGGAGTCTAGCGCGAACTCTCTAATTTGTGCAAGATTGAGAGAGCTGCGTTTTGAGAGAGTGAGAAGAGAAGGAGATCGACGCAAAAAGGAGAAGAAGGAGGAGGAGGATTTTCTCAAGTTTTCTCCGGTAAGGATTCTTAAACATTCTATTGTTTGTTTTCTCCTTTCCTCACGTTGTAGCCTTCAATCCATGATACCCATTTTGTTGTTTCCTCATTGATCAAGAAGTGAGCGTGGCTACGGCTTCAAAGAGAGAAGGAGAAGCTCCGTTCGTGTGTTCTTGGGGTTTTGTACGTGACTCCTTCGTTGTTCACGGAATATCCAAATTTAAGGTAAGGGTGAGCGTTTAAATCTAACATAATTGGGTATATAGTAGGTTTTGTGGGGTTTATGGGAGTCGATATTTTTGATGAAATTGATGATATTATTTTTGATGAAATTGATATGGATGATATTCGATGAAATCGATGGTATTGTTTTGTGGGAATTAATATTGTTGAAGAGCTTTTGATGTTGTTTTAGTGACGCGTTAATGATGGATGAGTTTTTGAGTAGTTGATGAATTTTTGATATCGTAAGAATTTGGTAAATCTTGATGAACCTTTGATGATTTTAATTGGTGAAAAATTTCGTATTTTTGGAGTTAAAATCGAGTTGGGTGAAAAACTGCACATTTTCGGAAAATTCTCGCATAATACATCGTTATTCACGTGATTTGGCGCCTCACTCGGCGCTGAAGTGGCGCTTCACACGCCAAAGGCAATGCCCACATTCTGCGTGTTTTACGTCCAATGGCGCCTCATTGTCGCCTCATCGGCGCTTTCATGCGCCAAAGGATGGCTTTTCACCGTCTTTCATTGTTTTGTCACTTTGTTTTGAAAAATTCATATCTTTTGAACCGGAACCCGATTGAGGTGTTCTAAGATGCGTTGGAAAGCTTATTCAGAGGCCTAACTGAATATTCTATTTTTAAGGCAAAATAAAATGTTTATTGTTGCTGTATTTACTAAGTAAATGGTGCTGTTTTATGAAAATTGCGATACTATGTTTATATAAGTGAATTACTATGAAACGTTATATTATTAGTACACTAATTGACTATGGCTAGACTGTGGTTTACCACTAAGGTCAGAATTTCTTTCGCTGATGTATTTGCTCTGTTTGGCTACCACGTGAACCCCACCAACTTTCGGAGATAAATTCTTCCGAGTGGCCAATGCCTGGTGAGTTGTAACTGGTCCGAGTAATCCCATAGTCAATCAGTCTACTATTTTATGACACACTAAGCTAAAAGACAAATGAAGTATATATATGTACTGAATGATGATGAGGATATGTGTGTTTATGATGATGTACTATGAATAGCGATGTTTTTGAGATGAGTGTACTCGATGAGTAATTGCTTGATGATGATGAATTATGACTTGTGATGATTGATGATGTGTATACTCTATGAGTATAATTATAGTGATGATGTATAATGACTGTGATGATTTGCGAAGGATACACTCTATGAGTGTTATATAACGATGACGAGGAGCACTCTGGGTGAGTTTTGGTGAATTGCACATGTGTTTCATAGAGTCTCATGGCATCTGCATTATTTTGCGATGTATAGGCTTCGGCCATTTTGCGATGTTTTGCGATGTATAGGCTTCGGCCACTTTTGCGATGTTTAGGCTTCGGCCATTTTGCGATGATATGGTACCATCATGCATATGCCCTGGTGGGGGGTTGCATCTTCATGCATAATCATGACTTTGTATTGTTGTTGTTTGTGATTGGAGCCGGTGTTACACCACCCCTGCTTACAAGTAGATCTCCTAGCAAAACAAACCAAACTATGAGCAACCAGATTACTATCACACCTAATGTGTCTAGCTGTGCAGCCAAGGAGAGAATGTAACGGGTCTCTACAATCCTAGATGATAGGCTCAATAGCTGCTACCATGGAAAGTCTAGAAATCCAGTCTAGAAATCCAACCTCTCACAAGTACGCCACTTGAGTAACCAACCATTGAGATCATCTTGGAGAGGGGTACTGGCACTCAAGTTTGAGGCAAACAAAGTTAGCTTGGTCACATTACATTCCATAAAGAGGTGTCCATGGGTTTCCATAGAAGTATTGCACAAAGGACAAACTATATCAAGGTTAATTCCTTTCTTGTTGAGGTTGGTTTTGGAAGGAAGGATTCCCTTGGTGAGGCGCCAGAGAAAGTTTTTAATTTTGTTGGGGAGTTTTGCCTTCCACACTTCTTTCCATCCAAACCACTTCATCTTTGGAGCTAGAGGAACTAGGCAAACTTCTAGCCTTCACAGAGCACTTACCATTTTTTTCCACATCCAAATAAAATGGTCCTTAGGAAGCCTTAAGGACAGAGGAATACTGATGATCTTAGAAGTTTCTGTAGGATCAAGCCATTGGAAAATGTTAACTTTGTCCTAGTGTCTTCTATCAATATCAATAATTCCAAAAGACGGGCTCGTTCCTCCAAGATATTGACAGGCAACCTAGTGCTGACCATGGAGTTGTCTCCAAGCCAGTTATCCTTCCAAATTCTAGTAGATCTACCATTACCAATCACCCATTTGAAGCCCACAGTAGCTAACATGAAGTTTCTCCTAGGATTGTATCTACTCTTTGTTCTGTACTTAGCTGTCTTTTCCGGGTCGATCTGGGACTGTAGTCTGTAGTGCTCCTGGACGGGTTGGATCTCTGTGTGTTGAACGAGAGGGGGGGTACCTATAATGACACTCCGACACTCAAGTCAGTAAGAATTGTGGAGGTTGCAGGGTTGAAGAAAACGTACCTTATGTGGTTACGAGAACCACTATTTATAGAGTTTCGTGAGATGGCTCCGAGCCTTTGGATCGTTCGGATCATCTGAGCTGTTGAGGCTTATTGGATTGGGGCCTTTGAATGTAGATCAAAGGGAGATGGGCCAATGCTAGCCCAAGAGGCGAATGATGTGGTCCAAGAAGCGCATGGGCCTTATGGTCCATCGTGGACCTGGGTCTACGGTAGCTGGGTCGACCTGGGTCCAAGTGGCTAAGTGGGCCTTGTGGCCTAGTCCATAACACTCTTCATCATTTTCTGGATGATGGAACTCTCCCCCAGAAATCAACCTCCAGCAATGTTTGCCCAAGAGGGTATTGTCATAATCTCTAAAGCCATGAACCCCAAACCCCCCTTCCCTTTTGGCCTGGATAGCTTTCCACATCTCATCCAATGAATTCTTATATGTTCCTCCTCCTTTCCCAACCAGAACTTGGCAAGAATTGAGCCAATCTCTTTGCAGCACCCACAAGGAATTTCAAAGCAGCTGAGAACAAATTCTTCTAGATACGGTCCATGACTAAAGAAAAGATAGCCTTCTTAGCCCTCCCAAATGGAACAGAAAATCCTAGGCACCTTGATTGAGCTTCCACTACCTTTACTCCCATCATATCACATATCATCTGTTTGTCATGGTTTTGCATGTTGTGGCTAAAGGAAGGTTCAGATTTTTCAAGATTAACTACTTTCTGAGAAGCAAGTTGGTGGGTATGGAGGATTTTCATGATAATTGTAGCGTCTTCACAAATTTCCCTAGAAAAATCAGACTATCATCAACAAATAATAAGTGTGATATCTTAGGGGCTTATCTGGCAATCTTCACACCATGGATCTTCTTGTCCTCAACACATTTTTGGATCATACTTGAAGCACATCAGCACACAAGATAAAAGGATAAGGAGGCAGGGGATCACCCTGTCCAAGGCCTCTGTTAGGACGAAAGGAAGTGCTAGGATGACAATTTCTTCTTCTTAAGTCTTCTTCTTCTTCTTCTTCTTCTTCTTCTTCTTCTTCTTCTTCTTCTTCTTCTTCTTGAGGACGGACACCTGTCTAGTTATTTATAACATACGAATCCATAAGGAGATGAGTAGGAAAAAAAGAGACTACCATTTATAGTTTTATAGTTTCCTATTATTATTTGTTTCCTATTATTATTATTATTATTATTATTATTATTATTATTGTTGAACTTTAGTCTTCTTCATATTATCTAATATTTATTTGTGCCAAAAAATATTATCTAATATTTATTCACTTGACTACCATTTATTGCAGGTATTATAGTTGGACTTGGTGTAGGTAATATTTAATTTCATTGCATTTACTTAGACTTCTATGTATATTTATCGGTATTAATTATCTTTATGAGTATTTTTTATTTTTCTGAGAAAAATAAATATTTCCGGTTAGTAACACTAGTATAGTTAAGGGATACAGATAACACCAATTTTTTTAACAACCAACATTTAAAGATAAGAGCAATGCTTTGGGGTTATTATTTTGTTAACAAGTTTGAAGTATCGATAAATCTACAAAATAAACTGTGTTTTGGGGTTATTATTATATTAGGAGTCATTATACCATTGAAATTTTTCGAAGAAAAACCTCATTTTGAGGTGGACAGTGGATGCGACCGCCTCGAGGTTGCCCAAATTCAGTCGTCTAATGATGCATTGTTACGGCCATGGGCAGGTTAGAACTAAAAATCTTGTCTTGATTGTCTTGGAGAGCATGTCATCACCGTACCTAACTTGCAGTTCTAAGTAGCCTAGAGGCGTTGTATGGGAGCCGTTGAAGCTAGTCAGATCTGAACCGTCGTAGGCGGATAAGTCGGACTCAGTAATCTTGAGTTTGGGAAGCAGCTCCCTGAAAAGGATATCGGCGGAGCTTCCCTAGGTCGACTAGAATTCTTTTTACTTCGTTCCCCGCCACTACGGCATAGATCATGAGAGGTATGTACTTGTTCGCTTTTCCATTAAGCAGATCTGAGTCATTGAACGAGAGCGGTGGCGATTCGACTTGATTGAAATCAGGTTTGGGTTTCTCCGATCTCCATGGGATATCGTCCCATGATCACCTTGGCAACAGGGCGCTGGCATTGCGACCTCAACGCGTTCTTAGCCGAGTCGCTGTCATCTGAAGGGACCTTAGTCATTTTGTTGACTGCGACCTTTGCTTTTCGGTGAGAGCGCTCCCTTTGCTTCTCGTCCGACTTGAGGTATTGTTTCATCTTAGTCACTTTGTTGACTGCGACCTTTGCAATCCTCGGTGTCGTACACATGACTCCGATGGTACCAGCAATAGGTTTTCTTATTTGTACTATGCCATTGCAGGGTCGGCGCCGGCCACTTTACATCACTGAACTCGGCGTTGGTGCATTCCTGTAGAATTTTGCTCTTTCATGTATTCAAGGCAGAGTAGTCAGTGAACCTCCCTCTCCATTCCTTTGAGCTGGAGCCGTGGTCTTTTTTGTTATTTTCCTTTGTTTCTTTCCCTTTTACCGAGGCCAGGGGTGCGCTTGGTTAGTCCACCGCAGTTGCTTCCTCATAATCAATGTGGCGTTGGGCTCGCTTCAGGAACCAATAACCGAATTGACCGTTAGAGGATCGAGTCTAGGATACAATAACTGACATAAGCGGTTCAGAAGTCCTCGACTAAGGAACAACCAGACATAGTGAAGAGGTCATCAGATAACTAATACATGAACACTCATTGTAATTTAGAATCCGATAAGTTTGTCTCATAGAACTGGAATTGTATCTCATTAAATCAATCTATTGAATTTATTATCTGAGCACAAGACTATATCCAAAAGTAGTTCCAAAGAGGGAGCAAGACTCTTTTAGAGCTTTGAGGGAGTGAGACCCTTATACGATGGATTAGTCATTCGAGAAGACCCCACACACAAAAGCGTAGACCGATCAAACGAACCATTGTATTTATCACCCAGATTATCCTTCTTAAAAGAGCCCATCATCATGAATGATCCTTCATCTCCACGTCCACAGTCGAGATCAATTCCGCCTCATCCAATGGCTCAGAGCCATACCGTCCGTCTATAAATAGGGCACCAGCTCTGCGAGTCAGGTACGATTCATTCATTTGTACTTGTTAACACCTAAAATAAATTATGTCGTAGGCCGAGGGCTGAAACTCAAAGTTAAGAGGAGACCATGGCACCGATGCAAACCACCTGAAAAATTCCAAAAGATATTTGCTGAAGGAACAGACTCAGAGGAAAGGCTCTAGGAAAAAGACAATATGAACGCTTTGAGGAGGGGGTTGAGCTCGAGTAACAATAGATGGGGCCGAGGCAAATCAAGTATTAACCTATAGAGTGCCACAACCACAATGGCTAGGTTGCCTAAGTGCGATGGCTGCAGGCCGAGGATGAGGATCAGGCGAGGAACTATATGGCCGAGGTAAGGAAGACTTGCTTGGAAGGCGAGCAAAATAGACACGTGGACAAAACGTGGGAGAGGTTGAAGGTCATGCAAAGAGAAGAAGCCTTGAGGAGTGGAGCGAGGAGGTTTTTCATCCCACTAACTGTGTTAGTGAGCTCGTTGTTTATGGTTCCGATTTCTTAGAGCTTAGGAGCGAGATTAATTACACATTGATCTTCAATTGATCTAACAGTAGGCAAATGTAGGCTCGTATAGTGACTGACGACATCTCGCAGCAGTTCGCGCCAACAATACGTCGGCTCGTTTACAAGCACCACATTCATTGATCCCTAGCTCAGGGAGGGGGCGGATCCCGAGACAATGTTCTTCTCTTGGCTCATCCTCGCCTCACGTGCCAGATCACCTCGCAGGTGAAAACTCCTCAAGGTAGGAGCAAAGGTCAAAGAACGCCAAATGACAACTAGAACCAACACAACACCGTCATTCTGGCCGGTCTCGGTGAAGCCCCTTCATTTGTGAGATCGCCGAATGTCACATTCTCAAGTTTCTTGAAAAACCCCCTCAATTAAACATGTACGATGGCTCAAGAGACCCCGATGAACATGTGGATACTTTCGACTTGATGATACAATATCATAATGCAAGCGAAGACGCCAAGTGAAAGCTTTTCCCCTTGTCTCTGACCAAGAATGCCTTGCATGGTTCAGAGACCTTGAGCTTGCTTCCATCTCATATTGGGATCACCTCATTCGAGCGTTTTCCACTCGATTTACTACCTTTCGACTCAAGCCAAAATTTGAAGGCGTATTAAAGGCGGTACGACTAGGGGAAAAAGAAACGTTGAGGGATTATATTGAGAGATACAACAAAGAAGCCGACCAAGTCTGCAACCTCGAAGACAGAGTTAGATTGCTCTTCATGAGGCATGGCCTTTGAAAGGGAACTCTCTTCCAGATCGACGTATGATAACTCTATTTTATATAGAGTATTTCATATGTTTAAACTTAGTATTTGCTCTCTTTCAAGTAATAATAAAGAGTTTATATAGTATTTAGTGTGATATATGATATCTTGAGTGATTTGAATGGTTATAGTTAGTTATAGGCCATTTTGGATATATTGTGGTATGTTTGATGTTTTTGTTGATGCGGTCTCGTCGTCATGCGCATCAATGCTCTCAGATCGATCCTGCATCAATTCTGCGCAACTTGATGAATAAGCGGCTGTTTCATATGCATCCACATGCAATGTGATGACCTCTGCTCGCTTCCACTGATGCCATCCAACAATGTATAGTAGGCGCCTACCATTCACACATAGCTATAGGCATAGCTTTGAAGAGTCATCAACATAGGGACACTTGTTCTAACACCATGGAACCGCCCTATATGATTAAGTCAAAGATTTCAACATGGATAAACCTCTGAAAGCAACTACAGCTATCATCCACTCAAGATGACTTCAACATGAAGGAAGGAAGCACCTCACTTGAAGGCTATAAAAGGACCTCACATCTTCATTTGGAAATATATCACAATCCATAAGTTAGATCAAAATTTCAATATACATAGTTAGTTTTTATATTTTTAGAGGAAGAGGAAGGAATTGACAAATCCTCCTTTACTCATTTTCATAGTGTTTGTATAGTGCTAAGGAGTAATGCTAGTGCATTGCTAGAAGACTTCATACAAAGGTTTTCAACATTTGTAACTTTACTCTTGTTGTTTCTCTTTTGTGATTTCTATATATATAAACATGGTCTATTCAGTTTATATATATCTTGCAATGTCTCTTGTTAGCTAAACCTTTCTTAGTTGGAATGTTCTAATCATTTAATGAGCTTTTAAGTAAGTATGTTGCAAGTATGTATGTTTGTACTTTAGTTCTTGCTTGATAATATTTTTATTACTTATTTTAAACTTGATCACTTAGAATAAGTATGAATTGTAAATGACCAGACATGGCTTACAATTAAGAACTCAAGAACTAATATGGGTGAGTGTTTTACATAAAGAAAACTTTGTGAAAACCATGCTAAGTCCTAGACATAGGATAGTATAGTCCATAGGATAATTGTGGGTACTTAAAATACAAGAGTGAATTCACTTAAGCAAAGTGATACTTGTTAGGAGGCAAGATTGGCACTAACACCCCTTTCTTTACTGCATAGAACAAGGATCATAAGAGTTTGTAATGATGATCTCAAGAAAGTGACCGAAAGGCACATAGCTAATGCAACAACATTCAGGTCAAATGCATCACATACTGCATCATACACTTTTGAGTAAATTACTTGATAAAGACATTCCAACTAGCTTTTCTCTTTTACACTATCAACATTCTTTCTTTGTTTTCTAACTTAGTTGTGATCATCAACCAAAATCCAAAATTATTTTATTACTTTGTGACTTTACACTTTATTACTTTATATCATTTAAAAGTGAGTTTTTCAATCTCTGTGGGTTCGATCTTTTTACTACTTGTTTTTGGACAAAGGTATACTTGCACTCAAGTGTATGTGGCATATTCCACACACCAAGTTTTTGGCGCCGTTGTTAGGGATTGAAGTAAATTCTTTTTAAAATTCGATATTGAGTAATTTAGTGTTGTATATAAATTCTGTTTTTAGAGTTTCACAACAACAAAGATACATGATAATTAGTATATGTACGTAACTGAAATGAACTCCGAATATAGTTTAGATTTAGAAATAGAAAGAAAATTCGAGAAGATTGCTAAGACTCCGAGAAAATGTAGAATCAACAAGCTTGCAACATGTCATTCAATGAAGAACAAAGCTCAAGGCTACACTCGGTGAGAGAGAGGCCTGGATCACAACATGCTCTTGAAGAAGTTCATAGAGAAAATCTCATCCACATGGATCACATAGGTATGATTAATGATAGAGATAGACCTATGAGGGATTATGCTCGGTTTGATCATCAAAACATGCAAACTAGTATAAACAGACCTCATATTGATGCCATGCATTTTGAATTTAAGCCTATGATGTTTCAAATGCTTCAAACTATTGGTCAATTTGGAGGATCTCCTCATGAAGATCCTCATTTGCATTTAAGGCAATTTCTAGAAGTATGTAGTAATTTTATTTTACCCGTGTCGGTGAAAATGCATTTAGATTAAGGTTATTTCCATATTCTTTGAGAGATAGAGCTAAGGCTTGGCTAAATTCTTTAGAACCTAACTCTATTCATTCATGGAATGAAATGGCTGAAAAATTTTAGGAAAATATTTCCCACCTATCAAAAATGCCAAAGTTAAGAAATGATATTACATCTTTTAGACAAAAAGAGTTTGAGTCTTTATTTGAAGCATGGGAAAGATGGAAGGAACTTTTAAGAAAATGTCCTCATCATGGTTTACTGTTATTATTCAAATGGAAACATTTTATAATGGTTTAGAACCTCAAACTAGAATAATGCTTGATGCATCATCCGGTGGAGTGTTATTAAATGGCATCATACAATGAAGCATGTGAATTAATTGATAGAATAGCGACTAATAGCTCTAGTTGGCCTACCGAGAGGGTAAGTGCCCAAAAGAAACCATCGGGGTACATGAAATTAATGATATATCTCTTACTATCTCGCTCAAGTAGCCACTCTAGCTAATTTGATGAAAAACTTCACTTCGCAATGCTCTCAAGCATCTAATGCAAATGCATCACCGAGACAACAGATCATTCAAAGATGAGAACAAGTACCTCCAGGCACACCTAGTTGTGTGTACTGTGGAGGAGGTCACTTGTATGAGGAGTGTTCTAGCAACCCTATCTCTGTAAATTATGTAGGATATAATAGGAATAACAACCCTTATTCCAACACTTATAATCTGGTTGGAAAGATCACCCAAATTTTAGATGGAACAACAATAGTGCATCTGCATCTAGAACTGCTCCAACTACACAAACCAACCCACCAGGATTCCCAGCTCAAAATAACCAAAGAAACTCTCAACCTACCACTGAGAATTCTCTAGAAAACATGCTTAAAGCATTCATAGGTGAATCTAGAACTGCTAGACAAACCCAAGATGCTTCCATCAAGAACTTAGAGAATCAAGTTGGTCAATTAGCCACACTTTCTGTATCAAAGGCCACAAGGTGCCTTACCTTCAAATCAGAAGCTACACCTTCTCAAACCAAAGGAAAAGAGCGAAGTTAAGGCTATTTCATTGAGAAGTGGTAAGGATTTGGTAGAGTTAATCGAGAAGGAAAGTGTAGAAAAGGGAGAAAAACCAAAAATCAAAAGAAACCAATGCAGAAGCATCTAGTGCTCTGCATCACAAGAAGTTCAAAGTCCACTACCTAAGTTAGTACTGAATACCCTCCTCCTCCTTATCCTCAAAGACCCAAAAAGCACACGAGGAGAAGTAGTTTGGTAAATTCTTAGAGGTACTAAAACAATTACACATCAATGTTAAACTTAGTAGAAGCCCTCCAACAAATGCCCAATTATGCAAAATTTATGAAGGATGTGCTTACTAAGAGAAGAAGATTAGGTGAGTTTGAAACAGATTGCCATGATCAAGATTGTAGTTTGCTTATGCAAAATAAGATCCTAGGAAATTGAAGGATCCAGGTAGTTTTACAATTCCATTTTCTATAGGAAAATCCTATCTTGGTAAAGCTTTATGTGATTTAGGTGCAAGCATTAACTTGATGCCTAAATCTATTTTTGACCAGTTAGAAATAGGAAATGCAAAACCAACCACTGTGACACTTCAATTAGCTGATAGATCAATAGCCTATCCTGAAGGTATCATAGAAGACATCCTAGTTAAGGTAGACAAATTTGTATTCCCTGTAGATTTTGTTATCCTTGACTTTGATGTAGATAAGGAAGTGCCTATTATCCTAGGTAGACCATTTCTAGCAACTGGTAAAACCATAATTGATGTGCAGAAAGGTGAACTAACTATGAGAGTGAATGATCAAGAGATCAAATTCAATGTAATGAATGCTATGAAGTATCCTTCAGAGGAAACAGAAGAGTGTTCATCCTTATTCTCTCTAGATCAATTGGTAGAAAAACAATTTTACAAGCGAAGAGATGATCACTTAGCCAATGCGGATGCATTAGATGCACATGCATTGCTAGATCTTGAAATACTAGAAAAGAGAATCTACCAATAGAAAACTCTTGTAAGGAAGTATGGGCTAGGACTTATGAACCACTCAATCTTGAAGATCCAACTCTCAAGAAGAACTTACCTCAATAGAACAACCTCCTAAGTTAGAATTGAAGATCTTTGCTGAACACCTTAAGTATGCATTCTTAGGAACAAATGAGACTTTACTGTTATCATTGCTTCGATTTAACATCAAAACAGAGAGTGATCTCATTAGTACTCTCAAGAAGCATACCAAAGCTATAGGTTGGCAAATGGCGGATATCAAAGGAATTAGTCCTTCTATATGCATGCATGAGTCATTTTGGAAGAAAATTCCAAAAACAACATAGAGAGTCAAAGAAGACTAAATCCTATCATGAAAGAGGTTGTGAAAAAGGAAATAATTAAGTGGCTAGATGCTTTGGAATCATATACCCCATATCGATGCGGTGCTTGGGTAAGCCTGTCCAATGTGTACCTAAGAAAGGGGGTGTGACGGTGATAGCCAATGAAAAGAATGAGTTGATACCAACTAGAATCATCACAGGGTGGAGAATGCAGTATGGATTACGAGAAAACTCAACAAAGCTACCAAAAAGGATCACTTTCCTTTACCATTCATAGACCAAATGCTAGATAGATTAGCGGGGAAAGAATTTTATTGTTTCCTAGATGGCTACTCAAAGCTATAATCAAATAGCCATTGAGCCTAAGGATCAACACAAAACCACCTTTACATGCCCTTATGGTACTTTTGCTTTTAGGAGAATGCCATTTGGTTTATGTAATGCACACCGCTACATTCCAAAGATGCATGATGTCTATATTCTCATATTTCATTGAGCAATCAATGGAAGTATTCATGGATGATTTCTCTATCTTTGGAGAAACATTTCAAGTTTGCTTAACAAACTTGGAACAAATTCTCAAGAGATGTGAAGAAACAAATTTAGTCTTAAAGCGGGGAAAAGTGCCATTTCATGGTACAAGAAGGCATAGTGCTAGGACATAGGATTTCAAAGAAAGGTCTAGAGGTAGACAAAGCTAAAGTTGATGTCATTAAGAATCTACCACCACCCAATACAATTAAAGGTATCGAGAGCTTCTTAGGCCATCTTTGGTTTCTATAGAATGTTTATCAAAGATTTTTAAAAATCTCAAAACCATTATGTATGCTTCACGCAACATGATGTAGAATTTATCTTTGATAACTTTTGTATAGAAGCTTTTGACAAGCTTAAAAGGCATTGGTGACAAGCACCAATTATAGTAACTCCAGTTGGAGCGAGGCCATTTGAATTAATGTGTGATGCTAGTGACTTTGCGGTAGGAGCGATCTTAGGGCAAAGGTATGATAAGGTCTTTCATTCCATATATTATGCTAGCAAGACATTAATTGAAGCTCAAGCGAACTACACAAATCCACGAAAAAGGAATTATTAGTCGTGGTCTTTGCATTTGAAAAATTCAGATCATACTTAGTTGGCACTAAAATTATTGTCTATACTTGATCACTCTGCCATTAAGTATCTAATTTCAAAGAAGGATGCAAAGCCAAGGTGATAAGGTGGATTTTACTCCTACAAGAATTTGATCTAGAAATTAGAGACAAGAAAGGAGTAGAAAATCAAGTAGCGGACCATTTATCAAGGATTGAAGGAGAATCACTTGGTATACAAGGAGAAGAAATCAAGGAGAGTTTTCCGGATGAAAAACTATTGGCAATCACAATCAATGCAAAACATGAAAGCGCATTTGCTATAAGCAATGCAGGAGCATCAAATGCATCTGCACCATGGTTTCTTGATATTGTAAATTTCCTTGCAAGCAAAGTAGTACCGATGAGTATGACATATCAACAAAGGAGAAAGTTCTTCCACATGGTTAAACAATACTATTGGGATGATCCATTCCTTTACAAGATGTGTCCCGATCAATTAATAAGGAAATGCATACACGAAGAGGAGCAACAAGCGATTATCGCATTGCCATTCTCACACCTTATGGAGGACACTTTGGAAGCACTAGGACAGCGACTAAGGTATTCTGATCTGGTTATTTTTGGCCTACTTTATTTAAAGATTCATATTTATTGGTCAAAAAGCGTGATAAATGTCAAAAGAAGCGCAGAAATATTTACGATAAGCATGAAATGCCTAGAACAAATATTTTAGAAATAGAATTATTTGATGTTTGGGGCATGGATTTCATGGGACCTTTTCCACCCTCTTTTGGCAATTTATATATCTTAGTAGCTTTGTTGATTATGTGTCCAAATGGGTAGAGGCGATGGGGATTACCTAATAATGATGCTAAATCAGTGAGTAAGTTTCTGCAAAGAAATATATTCACTAGATTTGGAACTCCTAGAGCTATCATTAATGATGAAGGTTCACACTTTTGCAATAAGTTCATAGAAAACCTTCTAGCTAAGTATGGAGTTAAGCATAAAATAGCTACAGCCTACCATCCTCAAACTAGTGGACAAGCAGAATTATCCAATAGGGAAATTAAGAGAATGCTAGAAAAAATGGTAAGTCCAAATAGGAAAGATTGGTCTTTACATTTGGATGATGCTTTATGGGCATATAGAACAGCATTCAAAACACCCTTAGGAATGTCCCCTTACAAATTAGTCTATGGAAAAGCATGCCATTTACCTGTAGAATTGGAAAACAAGTCTTATTGGGCTATCAAGAAGCTCAATTTCAATTTGAACAAGGCAGGTAAAAAGAGAATGTTAGAGCTTGATGAGTTAGAAGAAATTAGGCAAACCTCTTATGAGAATGCTGAAATCTACAAAACTAAAACTAAGAAATGGCATGACAAGAAAATTCTCAGAAGAGAATTGAAAGAAGGAGGACTAGTTCTGCTATACAACTCTAGGTTGAAGCTATTTCTGGAAAACTAAGGTCAAGGTGGTCGGGACCATTTAAGTTGATAAAGGTTTATCCACATGGAGCAATAGAGACTTATTTGATAAATCCTCAAATCTTCTCTTCAAGGTGAATGGTCGAGAGAGTTAAAATGTACTATGGTGAACATGTGGTGAGAGACAAAATCACCACCCATTTGAAAAATCTCTAAGTGAAAAGAGGTAGTCAGGCTGACAAGACTCTTAAAACAAGCGCTTAATGGGAGGCAACCCATTGTTTTTAATTATTTTTTTGTGCAATTTTATGTTTTTAGTTGTTTTGCAAAATCACGAGAAACTAATGCAAATGCATCAAATGCACTGCATTGAGGAAAAACGTGCCTCGTGCATCGAAAAATTATAAACTTGAAGAAAATTGGTTAAGTGTGAATCATAAGGCTTCAGGAAGATCAAAGGAGGTTAAGTAAGATTAATGACACATTGGTAGCCAAAGCAAGACACTTGGCAAGATGCATGCGCAGCACGCAATGCTAACGGCTACCTAATAACTCCACTAACTTCCCTCTTCCCGAAAACATAAAGCCTTCATTATTCTGAATTACCCCTTCATTCGCAAATTCTCACAAATTCTCTCATCTGAAACACAAATCAATCTTCTCATTCTCAAATCCAATCTTTTCCAAAACACACAAGCAATCAAAAACCTAGAAATTCATTACAATGGTGAAGAAGCAATCAGCACAGAAATCATCAGGCAGGCAGGCCAAAACTCCCCAAAAAGAGAAGAAAGCCATGCATGCAGGATCATCATCATCAAGGAAAGGGAAAGCCAAAGAATCATCAATCAGAACTGATGACAATGTTCATCTATGGAACATGCATCTATTGCCCGAGAGAGGGTATGATTTGAAGAAGGCAAGCCCATCATTCATGTCAACAGTGGCCAATCTCAATTGGGACCACTTCGTGCTACCAAGAGGAGGCTATATTGAAGACATAGTGAGAGAATTCTATGCTGGCATCACACCACAAGAAGGAGCAGAACATTCCTACACTTCCATGGTGAGAGGTAAACTTGTACACTTCCATGCCAAGAAATTGAATGAACATTATATGCTGAAATATAATGGGAATGAATTTGAAAATAGAGTGGCAAATGCCTTTAAGAAAGAAATGGAAGAAATAAGGAGTAGGATTGCTATACCAGGGTCTGTTTGGGAGAAATTCACACCTAATGAGATTAAGCTTAGAAGTAATTATTTGATTAATGCATTAGGTAATTGGCATCTGTTCATAGCTAATTCAATTCTGCCTACATCACATACATATGCTATGACCAAAGAGAGATTGATCTTGCTAGATACAATTCTCTCTGAAGGACATGTAGACATAGGTAGATTAATTGCTAGGGAAATTCTTGCATGTTCAAATAAGTCAAAGGGATTTCTGTTTTTTCTTGTTGTCTTATTCTTGAGCTATGCATGAAAGAAGGAGTCCCTATAGTGCTAATGAACAAAGGAAATTTCCCCACAATTTGAGTCTTTGAAGTGAAGGAAAAGTTGAGAAATGTAAGAGGCCTGCACTGCAATGCAAGAGCATTACATGCGAAGCGAGAGGCGATCTGAAATTTCAGAATGATCAACATGATTGGCTTCAATTGGTCTTTGACAAGATCTTTGATCTTGTGGGCCAAGTGAATGCCCCTGAATTTCCTACTTGGGTATTGAGAAGTGAAGGAGAAGAAGAGGAGAAGGAGACTGAAGAAGGAGGAAAAGGTAAGGAGAAGGTAGAGGAACCTAGCACTAAGAAGAAAGTGACTAGGAAACAATACAAAGTCTGAGAAGAAGGTTGTGGTAGAACCTGTAGTTGAGGAATTGTATGATTCTGAATCTGAAGCTGAGGATGAGGAATTACAAGAAATGGATAAGGAATTAGAAGAAGAAGAGGAAGAAGAGAGTGATGAGGAAATTGATGAAGAAGAAGAGAGAACAGGCTAGAGGTGTGATCTTAGAAGAGATTGCTAGGCGAAATATGCCAAACAAACTTACGCATCAACCCAACAACAAACCCCTATCACTTCACCAATAACTAAAACACCCATCATCTCACCTAACCAAGAATCCTCCTCCATTCCAAAATCACCATTACCCTCCTCAATGATCCACCAGTCCTATCACAATCACCACCACAAACAACCCCCTCCACCACCCTCCAAGAAATGAACCAAAAGAAACAACTCACACAGAACCAACCCTCCCAGTTATGCCAACAGAACAAATAAGTACCTTCTAGCCCAAGCAACATTACTACTAATGTTATTTCTCGCTCTTGAGAAAGAGTTTGTGCGGAAAGAGAAGAAGAAGGACTCAACAAACAAAACAAAGAAGAAGAATCATCTGCAAAGGAGCACATTTGCTCAATCTGTTGCAATGCGAGTGATGCTCTGCATCACTTGTTTCTTTGCATCACAACAGACAACAAGCTGTGCATGATGAGGCAACAATCAAAATGGTTCTGGAAGAAATGGCAAAGCGAGAAGAGGAAGCATTACACAATACTCAAAAGTTCTTCAAGCAACTGCGGGAAGGCGAGCAAAATTAACTCCAAAGAAAGAAAAGTGATGCGGTCAGATCGATGCACTGCATCGATTCTGAGAAACAAGTTCTGCAACTACACGGTAGTAGGAGGTGCATCCGCACCTCTGAAGCAACACCAAGCAAGCCCAAGGAGAAGAAGCGGAAGGTGAAACACACTCCTCCAAGCGCACATAGCACGAGAATCGAGAGTGGAGCCAAACCATGAGTATCAATTTACAAGCTTTCACCTACAAACCGCTATATATGCTTGTTTTGTTTCTTTATGACTATTTCCTGGTTGTACTAATCCTCTCCCTATTTTGAACAAATGGTTTGTTTATTTTTGAACAAATTTGCGGTGAGAACACTCGCAACCCCTTAAGTTTGGGGGGATTTGCATGTTATGTTATGTTATGTTTTTATGTTTTTTATCTAATATGTTGTGTGTTTAATTAATATGCTTTAGATAGTAAATATATATGTTTTAAATAGTTTTTAGTTTGTTTAAATATTAGATGTACTTAACAAAGTAGTATCTAAATATTTTAGTAGAAAAGATCAGTTTTTCAAAAATATGGTGAAAGCCCTATGGATGGAATTTCAAATGATGAAAATAAGCCTTATTTCTCAGAAAAACCAAAATTATTTTCACTTCAACACTTCAAAACTGAGTTTGTGAAAAGAACCTTGCTATTTAAAAGATCAAACTGATGCAAGGGGAATTTTTGGTAAGCTTAGGTCAAAACAAAGCTTTATTAAAAAGAAAGAAGAGCTTAAAGAATTAAGTTTGGGGGTGTTTTATGAAAACAAAGGCTGAATTTCAAAAGTATAAGAGTAAACAATGTAGAAAAAGAATACAAAAAAGTGGACAAGCCATATCCTGAATCTTTTGAAACTATACCTGTGCCTAAGTACATGAATGCATCTGGAGGTCAAAGACCTGTGCCATGCAGGAATAAATGTATCTCGGAGGATAGTTCAATAAAGCCCGAACTCATGCCAAAGTGCAAAGAAAAAATATATGCATCTGGAGGTCAAAGACCTGTGCCAAAGTGCATTTGCATCTGGAGGTCAGTGAGGAAGGTATGAGCTAGAAAAAGAAAAGCATTATCGGTCTGGTTTGTATCAATGTAAACTGCACTGAAGAAAAAGCAAAATGCAGAAAAAAAAAAATCAATGCACAAAAACACTTCAAAGAAGTATTGCATTTGCACAAAAAGATCCACACAAAAAAATAGAAAATTGCATTGGCTCAAAAGCTTTGAAAAATTCAATCAAGCCCTTTGATTTTAAAAACTCCCCAACACTTGAGAAAATTTTGTGAGTCTAAACTCTCTTTTGAAAAATATTTTGGTGTGACCAAAGATGAACCAATCCTTTCAAAGGCTAGGAGGAAATTTTTCACTTAGTCTTGGAACCAATCTCAACTTAGTGGGTTCACACACACACAAAAGAGTTTGAATAACTTTGGTGGTTTTGAAGAAATAAAGGCACAAGAAAAGTTGTTGATAAATGAAGTTCATAGGGAACCCCTCATGAAAAATCCAAATCAAACTGATCTATCTTCTAGAATTTTAGTTTTTAATAGTTTGTCTTTGTCATTACTTGCGGACAAGCAATGGTTTAAGTTTGGGGGTGTGATAACTCTATTTTATATAGAGTATTTCATATGTTTAAACTTAGTATTTGCTCTCTTTCAAGTAATAATAAAGAGTTTATATAGTATTTAGTGTGATATATGATATCTTGAGTGATTTGAATGGTTATAGTTAGTTATAGGCCATTTTGGATATATTGTGGTATGTTTGATGTTTTTGTTCAGTGCAGTCTCAATCTTTATGCGCATCAATGCTCCCGCAACGATCTGCATCAGTTCTCGCAACTTGATGAATAAGCGGCTGTTTCATATGCATCCACATGCAATGTGATGACCTCTCCTGCTTTCCCCGATGCCATCCAACAATGTATAGTAGGCGCCTACCATTCACACATAGCTATAGGCATAGCTTTGAAGAGTCATCAACATAGGGACACTTGTTCTAACACCATGGAACCGCCCTATATGATTAAGTCAAAGATTTCAACATGGATAAACCTCTGGAAAGCAACTACAGCTATCATCCACTCAAGATGACTTCAACATGAAGGAAGGAAGCACCTCACTTGAAGGCTATAAAAGGACCTCACATCTTCATTTGGAAATATATCACAATCCATAAGTTAGATCAAAATTTCAATATACATAGTTAGTTTTTATATTTTTAGAGGAAGAGGAAGGAATTGACAAATCCTCCTTTACTCATTTTCATAGTGTTTGTATAGTGCTAAGGAGTAATGCTAGTGCATTGCTAGAAGACTTCATACAAAGGTTTTCAACATTTGTAACTTTACTCTTGTTGTTTCTCTTTTGTGATTTCTATATATATAAACATGGTCTATTCAGGTTTATATATATCTTGCAATGTCTCTTGTTAGCTAAACCTTTCTTAGTTGGAATGTTCTAATCATTTAATGAGCTTTTAAGTAAGTATGTTGCAAGTATGTATGTTTGTACTTTAGTTCTTGCTTGATAATATTTTTATTACTTATTTTAAACTTGATCACTTAGAATAAGTATGAATTGTAAATGACCAGGACATGGCTTACAATTAAGAACTCAAGAACTAATATGGGTGAGTGTTTTACATAAAGAAAACTTTGTGAAAACCATGCTAAGTCCTAGACATAGGATAGTATAGTCCATAGGATAATTGTGGGTACTTAAAATACAAGAGTGAATTCACTTAAGCAAAGTGATACTTGTTAGGAGGCAAGATTGGCACTAACACCCCTTTCTTTACTGCATAGAACAAGGATCATAAGAGCTGGTAATGATACTCTGAAGAAAGTGACCGAAAGGCACATAGCTAATGCAACAGCATTCAGTGCAGCTGCATCACATACTGCATCATACACTTTTGAGTAAATTACTTGATAAAGACATTCCAACTAGCTTTTCTCTTTTACACTATCAACATTCTTTCTTTGTTTTCTAACTTAGTTGTGATCATCAACCAAAATCCAAAATTATTTTATTACTTTGTGACTTTACACTTTATTACTTTATATCATTTAAAAGTGAGTTTTTCAATCTCTGTGGGTTCGATCTTTTTACTACTTGTTTTTGGACAGTGTATACTTGCACTCAAGTGTATGTGGCATATTCCACACACCAACGTACGCCTAAGACGACCTCGGACTCTGGAAGAATTCTTGTGAAGATCTCAACGATCTATCGACTATGAAGAAAGTGATCTAGAAGGAGAGATCACACAAAGGACAGGCCCGACAAAAGATCGAACAAATCACAACCCCAGGAAAGATTTTGGGGAAATCAACGTGAACCTCATCGCAGATTCACGAAATAATGTGAACTTAACACCACAAGGGGAAAGATTCTAGTAGAATGTGCTAACAATGAGTTCAGAGACATAAAGTGGCCAGCCATGCTGCGGTAGAAGGAGGACACCGACAAACGCAAATTTTGCCACTATCATCGAAATGACCATGATACCAATCACTGCAGAATACTGAAGGATGAAATTTAGGAGCTGATTTAGATGGGGAAGCTCACACAATACTTAAAAAGAGATAAAGAACAAAACTGGTTTCGATCAACTCGCAAAAGCAAGGTCGTAGTCAACGAGGTTTCCAAACCTCCTAAAGATGAAACAAGTGGTTCATATGAAGAAGAAGAGCCGAGGCAGCAACAAGCTCGACCAGTTGCAATGGTTATCACTTGGGGCTACTCTATTGATGCAGGGGAAACCCGCTAGTCCATGAAAAGAAATTGGCAAAAGATATTGAGTCTCGCCTGCAACCCATCCTCGGTGCCTCTATCAAACAGACCACCATAGGCCTTTTCTGATAAAGATCCTCTAGATGGAAAGCCCAATAGATACATACTGCTCAAAATCTTTGAATAATGGTCGATGTCTAGTTATAGAGGATGTAGGTAGATCAGAGAAGCTCAACTAACATCATGTTCCGAGACCTCCTAACGAAGTTGAAGATCTTAGAAACTGATCTATCAGGTTTCATCAAGGCCAAGACTGTTAGGCGACATCAAGATAACGGTGACATATGTAAATGAAGAGATATCCAACACAGTGAAAAATAATTTCTGGTCTTACCCTGCAAGTCCCCCCCACTAATCCATCATTGCCAGGCCGACTTTGGGCAGTCTAGGGGCAGTGGCCTCGACTACACATTTGAAAATAAAGTTCTACTCCGTAAAGAATGAAATAATAACAATAGATGCCGAGATCGAGACATCCAAAAGATGTCACTACCTCTCCATCAAGTCGGAGCAGACGACAGAAAAGGAACAGGAAGAAGTAGCACACAAGGGTTTCGAGGTCAATCTGGCCAACCTTGATGCGCACCACGACCCCGACAGCTCAGAAGACGATGAAGATGAGCAACTCACCAGAGAGTTGAAAAAGAGAATCAAACGAACCGAGCTCGATGGGGAATTCATTGAAGTATCGTTAGCCAATGACCCCAAGAGAATAGTGAAGCTCAGAGCTGACCTCACAGAAGCTATCACGACAAGTTTGTTTGCTTGCCTTCACTAGTACACAGATTTGTTTTCCTAGCCCACAGCCGACATGCCGGGAGTTCCACCCAAAGTCGCCTACCATCACCTCGCTGTAAATCGAGAGGCAAAGTATGTGGCCCAACGAAGACGGGCCCAAAGTGGGGAGAAGCTCGAGGCGGCATCAAAGATCGTGGCCAACCTCAAAGCAAGATGGTTAGTGAAGGAAGCGAAGTACGCCACCTGGCTCTCAAAAGTTGTTCTCGTCAAGAAGAACAATGGAAAATGGAGAATGTGCGTGGACTATACAAATCTCAACAAGGCTTTCCCAAAAGACGCATTTCCAATCCCCAACATCGACAAACTGGTGGAGAGTGCATCGGTCTTTTGTCTACTCTCCTTATTAGATGGCTACTCTGGCTACAACCGGATCACAATGTATCCTCCTAATCAGGAGAAGATGAGATTTATGACTGATAGAGGAAAACTTTGTTACAGAGTCATGCCATTTGGGCTGAAGAATGCTTGCTCCACTTACCAGCGAATGATGAATAAAGTTTTCCAGAACCAGATAGGCCGATTCGCCGAGGTCTATCTAGAAGACATGATAGTGAAAAGCAAGGTCGACGAAGGCCACCTGGCTGACATCGCGGAGATATTTGTCGAAGCTAGAAAGAATAACATCAAGTTTAACCTAGAGAAGTGCACCTTTGGGGTTAGGGCCGGGAAATTCCTTGGCTTTTTCCTGACAGAGCTGGGAATCATGGCCAACCCAGACAATTGCAGAGTAGTCACTGACATGCGCCTGAACACAGTAGGAAAGAAGTTCGAACCGACTAGCATGATCATTTGCATTGTCGAGGTTTCTATCCAAAGCTGCCAACATTTATTTACCTTTCTTCAGAATCTTGAAGAAAGGGGCTAAGTATGGACGGTAGAATGTGAGGCTGCCTTGGCCAAGCTCAAGCAGATCCTCACAGAACCTCCAATTCTCATAATAGTAATAGAGGGATAGACTTGGCCATGGCGGAAGAAACACTAAGTGTCGTCTTGATAAAAGAGACCGAAGCTGGTCAGAGGTCAATTTATTTTGTCAAGAAGGTTCTACAAGGCCTCTGGTGATGGCAGCCCAAAGACTGCGGCCATATTTCGTGGCCCATCAAATTGTTTTAAGGAATGATCAGCCAATTAGATAGATCCTGCATAGGCCCGACCTTGCAGAACGAACTATCAAATGGGCGGTGGAATTATCTGAGTTCGCCATTAAGTATGAATCCAGAACAGCTCTCAAAGCTCAAGTGCTGGCTGACTTCATTGCCGAAATGACTCCAAAATCACCTGAGGTCGAGGCACTGGACTAATTCTTGAGAATAGTGAGCTCTTGGTAATAGAAGTCTCCTTCAATTTCTCTTTCAGCACATCAAACAACCAGGTCGAATATGAAGCATGAACTATCGGACTCAAGCTGGCCGAAGATTTTGGTGCGGAAAGTATGAGCTCAATACTAATTCATTGTTGGTGGTGTTCCAGATTAAAGAAGACTTAGTCACCAAAGATCCAATCTTGAAGAAGCACTTAGCTCAAGTGAGAAACTTGTTGCGACTTTTATGCCAGGTCGAGGTCAGACACATACCTCAGACAGAAAATGCAAGAGCCGACGTCCTTTCCAAGCTTGCCGATACTAAACAACTGGGAACCATCACAGTCTAATCCACGAAACATTGACCAATCCCAATGTTGACCTAACCTCGGGTTGAACCTCAGATGTTCATGTCATCAACATAGAACATGGATGGATTACACCCATCAAGGAATACATTGAATTTGGCAGCGGACCAACCGACTCTAGGGAGGATACTCATCCGACAACGAGAAACATCCTACTCCTTAATTGATGGAAGACTTTTTAGACACGGAATCACAACCCCTTGCTCAAGTTCATAAAATGGGACGAGGTTGAGTACGTGCTCGTCAAGATTCATGAGGGTATCTGCGGGCATCACCTTGGGGTGCGAGCTCTGGCGAAGAAATCCTTCAGAGCCGACTATTACTGGCCCAGTATGACTAAGGATGCTACAAACTTGGTTAAGAAGTGCAGCAAATGACATCTTCATGCAGACGTACACCTTGCACCACCGACCGAGCTCACCTCTATGTCGGCAGCCTGGCCTTTCTTCTATTGCGGGATTGATCTCCTCAGAGCTTTTCCTGGGCTTCGGGACAAGTCAAATACTTGATAGTAGTGGTGGACTATTTAACCAAGTGGATTGAAACAGAACCACTCGCTAAGATCACTTCCAACGCCTACATCAAATTCGTAAAGAAGAACCTCTTAGTCTGATTTGGCGTTCTTGAGACTATTATCACTGACAACGGGACCCAGTTCACCGATAAAGGATTCCAGAAGGTGCTGAAGACTTGAACATCAAACACCATTTCACCTCGGTCGAGAACCCACAAACAAATGGCGCACAACCAGGGCATTAAAGTGGACAAGAACAAGGCTTGGGCTATCTTGGAAGCATGCCCTCCTAGAACTAAGAAATAACTACAAAGTTTACTCGGTAAGATCAACTTCCTAAGAAGATTCATTGCCAACTCGGCAGGAAAGATGAAGGCTTTTTCACCCCTGCTAAGGTTGAAAAATACCGAAGAAATGGTTTGGGGAATCAAGCAGCGGGAATACTCGTTATCGTCAGATATCTTCTCAATCGGCCTCTCTTGCAAGGAATACTCGTTAAGTGGGCTTTTAAGTTAAACGAGTTTTCTTTAACATACGTGCCACCGAGGGCTGTCAAAGGGCAAGCTTTGGCTGATTTCTTGGCCCATCGCCCTTGTGTAGAGGTACACGACACTCCGGTCGAGGCGGGCGGCCAACTACCTTGGATTAAAACCTTGGGTCCTCATGTTCGTGTTGTCGTCAAACTCTTTAAGTCCTAGTCGTGGTATCGACCAGAGGTTTGGACAAGTTTTTATTCCTCGTTTCTTCAAGAAATTGCACCAAGGAGGGAACTCTGCTCCTCAACTGTGGGTATCCTGACTCCTCTAGAAAGGGCTAGTTGGGTGGAGGGGACGTGAGGGTAGGATTATTCTACTGGCTAATGCATGAAAATAAACATATGTAAAAGTGCGGTAAAAGACGATAAAGAATGAATTAAATTAGATTGTATTGATTGATGTGTGTCATGTACAATTGCACTCTACCCTATATATATATATATATATACACATAGGACAGTTCCCTAGCCAACATTTGCCTACCGTTGGATCTACTGAGATCAAAGCTTCTCATAGCTCCCGAGCCTTAAAGAAGCGGAGCCACTACCCATGATCTTCACTAGCATGGTTAGAGGGGTAAAAAATCTTCGCACCACTTCTCCACAGCTTTGCTCCTTCGCTTGGTATTCATGTTCCCACGTTGTGATCACGTGCTTCGCTCGTGCCTTCCAAGCAAACCAGCCTTACCTCGGCCACCCATTCGCTCGGCTTCCTCTTGCCCCTCAGGCAATCATGTGGACTCGTGCATCCAAGCTAATAGGGTTGAGGAACTCTATAGGCTGATGCTTACCTCTCCCTCGGTCTAGCTCGTTCACTAGTAATTCCCTTTGTGATTTTTCCTGGTGGTACACCTCGGTGCACTAGTTATCCCTTTTTTTCTTACTTCGGCGCTCGGCCCACAACTTAGTTATTTTTGGGTGTTAACAGTTCGATTGCTCAAGCACCCAAACGGGGGCTGGTGTCGGAGTGGTGATCACTAGTCCTGGAGGTCAAAAGTGGAAGTTAATGTGTCAGATAGGGGATCAAGCCTCCAAAAATCAGGCCGAGTACGAAGCCTATATCCTGGGGTTGGACATCCTGGCCACCATGAAGGCCCAGTTCGTAGAGGTAAAGGGTGAGTCACAGCTGGTGATTAAGTAGATAATTATGGAATACAAGGGCTACAACACAAAGCTCTGACAACTTTTGGCCGCAACATACGACTTGTTAAAGTTGTTTGTTGATGTTGTCATCACGTATGTTCCTAGGAATGAGAACCAGGAAGCAAATGACTTAGCCCAGCAAGCCTCGGGGGTACAAAGGAGCGATAGTCGAGGTAATACACCAAGACACCCTAGTCCCAGTTGAGGAGGATCCATGAAATTTACTCGTTGGGGCGTTGACACGATGCTTCCGCAACCCAACTAAGGATGCCGACTTCAAGCTCAAACAATATTCAGTTTAGTACATCTTGATAGGGCACGACCTCTATTAGCGGAGCACAAACAGGGTGTTATTGTGGTGCCTCAGAAGGAAGGACGCTAATATGATGATGACATAGATTCACGAAGGGATTTGTGGTGCCCACAGGTCTGGTCCCATCATGAAGTGGCTCATCTAATGACATGTCTACTATTGGCCGACGATCACGACCGATTGTTTCCAATTTGTGAAGGGATGTGAGGCATGTCAGCTGCACAGACCGATCCAAAGGGTGCCAACGGACGAGCTCCATTCCATTGTTAAACCATGGCCATTTTGAGGATGGGCCATGGACCTCATAGGTAAGATATATCCCCCGAGCTCAAAGGGTCACAACTTTATCATTTTAACCACCGATTATTTCACTAAAGGGGTGGAGGCCATACCTTTGGCGAGCGTTAACTAGGCCACGGTGACTAGATTCATAGAGAGCCAAATCAAATACAGATTTGGCATTCTTGGAACCATCACCGCCGATCAAGGAACAATGTTCACCAGGGAACAACTGATGGCCTTTTCTTAAGAGTTTGGCATCAAAATGAGATATACACACAGGCTAATGGACAAGCAGAGAGGCTACCAACAATATCATCATCGAGCTCATCAAGAAGAACATAGAGGACAAGCCTCGACGGTGGCACGAGACCTTAAACGAGGTCCTTTCGATTATGAGGAATTCTAAGTCAACAGCCACGAGGCAACGCCCTATCGTTTGGTATATGGGCAGGACGTTGTGCTACCATTAGAAATTAGTGTCGCATCCTTAAGCGTGGCTCGGCAGCTTTCCCTCGGCATGGATGAGAACCAACAGGCCATGTTAATGGAGTTGAACTCGGTGGACAATGACCAGCTGGATGCACTAAGCAGGATCAAAATGAACATGGCCAAAACGGCCAAAGCCTACAAAAAACATGTCAAGCCATAGACTTTTGTTGAGGGTGACCTTGTGTAGAAGACTATTTTTTCCACTTGGGAAGAAGGATCCCCAGTTTGGCAAGTGGTCCCCGAATTGGGATGGGCCCTATATTGTAAGTGAAGTATACAACGGTGGAGCATACTGATTAATTACGCTAGAAGGCTAAGAGTTCGAAACTAAAATCAATGGCAAGTATCTCAAAGCGTACTATCCTACTCTATGGGAAAGTATGCAAAGAAAATAAAATTGGTAATTAAAAGAGGATTGTCAAGTGGTAAGCTACACACCGTTGACCTAGTGCAAAAATGGGTAAACAAAGCGGTTTCAATCCTTAGCTACGAAACCTCCATCCGCCACAGATTTGAGCACATCCTGGCCCAATGGAGCATCGGCAGGAGGGGAGACAACCAAGGCAGTAATGGCAGCAACTGAAGACTCACCAGCTAGAGGGGCAATGGAGGAACTAGCCAAACGGGCACGCAGTTGATCCCATGTGGAAACGGCTGACTGGTCGCACTGACCACGCTCCCAGTCATAAACGAAAACTTCTTTTTGGGATTCCATCTCCTTGATGCGTTGGTCTAAAGGCTTGCTCTGATTGTAGAGGCGGGTTTGCTCTTCGGCGGCCTTGGCAAGTTTGTTAGCAGCATCCTCCCATTGGGGGCGCAAAATAGAGAGTTCTTGTTGAAGCTCAGATAGAGAGGCCTCAATCTCCGCAAAACGGTGTTTGGGCGTCTCTTCCTCGGCTAATGCCAGCCAGATCTCCACCTCTTTCTCTTTGTAGGTCGTAAGATACATTTTCTTCTCGGCCTGCAAGGCGTTTAATTGGTCTAGTGATTGTTGGGCGGTGTCTTGGGAAGCTCTGAAGGCAATGTAAGCTCGGGAAATCTCCGGCAGCCGATAGGCAATGTCCTGTAGAGCTTTCCTCTTTGCCTTGGGCAGATCCCCCGAGGAAGCCAGCCTAAAAGCCAAAGATCAAAGTTTTGAAAGTTTCCCGGGATCAGTAATAATCCCTCCTTGAAGGGCGTCCTCTAGCCGTTGTACCTCGTCTGGAGAGGGAGGGAGCAACTGGAAGGAGCTCTGAGAAGCAAAGTATTGAGCAACCTCGCATCAGTTGCAACTCTAAGATCTAGATGAGGAGGAGGAGTTGGTGGAGAACGTGCTGGAGGAGGAGAGTGGCAAACAGAAGATGCTGGTTCATTATGAATTGGAGGATCAGCCACCTGCACACAGAAATAACAATGGGAAACATGCCAACGAAAGGTAAAAGGAAAGGAGGTGAGAGACTGTCATACCTTAGACTTCTTGGACTGTCGAGAGGTGTCTTCTCCCACAACAACTTCTCAATTCGCCTTCGGCCTCGAAGAAGGCTCCGGAGGGGCCCGTCGAGATGATGTCTGCTTGAAGGAAAGGTGGATGTCATACTCGTCCTCTGAGACATGACCGCCGGAGTTTTCTAATATCAAGTAGAAGTGTAGAGCTAAGGAAAAATGCACAGGAAGGTAAGAGAATTAAGAGAAAGGTGAGGGATGTACCAATGGCTGGCTGCGACCGAGTGGATAGTCATCGAGCAGAGACTGTAGATTTGGGTGTTTTTTAAGCAATCGTAGGAGCGGTACTGGTAGTGGCTAAGGCTATAGCCGGAGTTGGAACGACATGAGGTTAATCGAGGTATTGGGCAAGATAATCATTCAAGGCGCGAGAGAAGGCTAGGCTTTTCACCCCAAGCCACCAATTGGTATAGGCACTGGTTTCCCCTAGACACATCTCATAGTGTGACCACACACTCTTGTTGACCACCATTCTGCACACCTTGCCATCCATCAGTCCCTCATGACGACGATAATCTTTCAAGGCTCCATAAGGCAAAGGTACATGCTGCAACAACCTTAACTGCTTGCAATTGTAGTTAGGGTAGTAGTATTCCGCCAGGGCTCTGCTATAGCGAGAATTGGAGAGATACCTAATCAGTAGGTCTTGGGCTATCAAGGAAGACAACCAGCTATCTCGAATGGTGGTGAGAAGATCATCAAAAACGTGGGGTTGATCCCAAAGAGGAGGACAAATCCAAATGGGCCCCCATTTCTTATCCAGCGCCGGGCACCACGCCGCGTAAGTCACATTCGTCTGCAAGAGATCTTTCATGAATGGGCGGAAGACAAGAGATGGCATGGGAGAGACAAGAGCTAGAGACCCAAACACCTGTTGGTTGGTGACTTGGGGATGGTCAAACCCATAGAGAGGATATGTGGAAAGTAGAGGGTGGCCCACAACTGAAGAAACCACATCGGGCCTTGAATCTTGGTAACTCGACCCTGTTCCTTGATCTGGTCGAGTATCACTCGGATGCCTCGGCAAAGTTGACCGAGGAAGTTTTGAGCCCAGGCGATAACTTTGCCACCAATCATCAAGGCAACAAAAAGTTGCAGTTCTTGGACAATCCCTGCAGAAGCAGTGCCATAAAAGATATGACAAAAGAAGTACATGAGGAATGCAATGTGTTCTTAGTTTGTTATCTTACCATCAGTTCTCGAGTTATCATTAGGAAACCTTGAATAGACGCCATTGGCATGGACGTGACCAAGATTCACCTTCTTCAGTCGTGCAGGGTGAATGGATTCACCCGAAGCGGGCAACCCAGTAATGGCAGACACGTCAAGGACGGTTGGAGTCATGATACCACAATGGAAAATAAAGGCATTAAACTTGGAAGACAAGAAGCCCAAGAGAGGAACCAAGATGTCAAAGTTATGGGGGATGGGAACAGAGGTAAGAGCGATCGTGTTACGGAGGCCCCAGTTTCTCCAGAACTCCCTCTTGACGGGGTCGATTCGGTTGAAGGAAGCACAATACTCTTCAGTAGGTTTGGCCCAACCTCTAGTCTCCGACACTCGAGTGTAAACGTTGAACCAGTCCTGGGTGATTGGCAGGCCGGGGTGAGTAGAAGCAGTGAACATTTGTTTAAAGGCATTGAAGCCATCACACACCTCAGAAGTGACAGGCCGTAACGTGACACCACCCGCAACGGTGACCAGAACATCGTTGGGGGAGACTTGGGGACCAGGCTCGAAGTAGCCGGTTGAGAAGATGAAGAACTAGCAGGGCTATCGTTGCACCATAGCTATGGTCTTCGTTCTGTGAATCAGAATGGGAAGACATGGTGGCCGAAAGGAAGCGATGGCGAATGAGGAGATGGAACGTTTGGTTTCGTGCAAAAGAAGAAAACGAAAGCAATAATCGTTTCAAGAAGAAGAAAGTAACTGTGCGTAGGCAATGATGAGGGCTATTTATAACTTTGGGGGGAACTGCCCACACAACCCTTGGGAACCGTTGCGCAGCTGTTTTGATAGACGCGAAGCACTAAGTGTCACGTCATAGCAGTTATGTCTTCTCAAACTGTCACATCAAGGGTTTTTGCTTCATCAGTCACGTTCTCTCGGCAATACGACATCACAAAAATAGGGCAATTGTTAACACCCAAAAATAATTAAGTCATTGACTGAGGACCGAGAGAGAGAGAGAAAGAGGAAAAATTAGGGCACCGAGGTGAACCACTAGACAAAATCACAGGGGAAATTGCCATAAATTGAACTCAGAAGAGCCCCCCGAGGCAGGCTACAAGGAGAAACGCCGACACTATCTCTATAACTATGGGGCTTGACCCCCCATGTTTGGTTACTTAGCTTTTACCCTACTTTTACACTTACTCTCCCCTCTAAAACATTTAAGATCTAACTGATTTAGGTATCAACGTGTTTTTTTGCAGCCACACCCCCTCCTCAGCTCCACTGGATTTTGGAGCGTTTTCCGCCGCGTATAAAGGGATCCACCTTTCTACTAAATCCGACATTAACTAAAACAAAATTTTCTTCCAAACTTTTCCGTTTCCTGAAACAAAAGCATCTCCAACTTTTCCTTTTATTTGAAAGTCTTCTCCCAAAGATATAAGGAAATTGGTGAAAAAAAAATGAAACTAATCATTGAGAACCCTCCTCAAATATCCATTAAGAAATGAAATATTCTATTACTACCTTGTCCGCTATCCTTCAAAAAGAGCAGGAATATTATGGTTTAAAAGTTTTACTATTTCCATTATTTTATCCTTACCTTTTATTGCATTTGAATAAGAAAAGGGTTGAAATTTTATCATTTTCCTTTTCTTAGTGCTTTTTGTTAGTTTGAATTAGATGAAATTTTTTCCCTAAACTTTCTTGATTCAGCTATTTTGGTCTCGCCCATTTTTCTCAATTTGATGATTTTGGTACTCAGGCTTTTAATGGGATACACCATAAAATCATTATTTTTTGCACTTTGATCCCTAAAAATCTCGGAATTTTGGACAGTTATGACCAAAGTACGAATCCACAATTTTTAGGGACTAAATGTGAAAATTAAAAAATGGAGAAACCAAAAGTACCAAGTCGACTAAATTGGGGGTAAAAACCGCCAAAAAAAGTTGATTGGCCAAAATTCTGAAAGTGAAAAAATTTCTCTTTTCGTTTTCAAATTAGTGGAATGATGTTATTACTTTTATCCTATACAGGTGCAAGACAAATAATAGGTCGTCATTTTTTCACTTCTCGCATTTCTGATTCTTATTTTGGTATTGAGATAGGAAAGGTAACAGGGTATCTCTTATTACCATTCCTTCTAGTGAGATCTACCGTGGGCCTCATGGTTTTCTTCTCTCTATTGACATATACATGTCGAAGAAGACATATTTCAATTTATGAAAACATTGAAGTTTTTCTTCAAGGGAACACCCTAATGCCAATAAGGTATTCATATAGAGAGATAAAGAAGATGACTGGGTATTTTAGTGACAAGTTGGGTGAAGGAGGTTTTGGTTGTGTTTATAAAGGAAAGCTACGCAGTGGTCCATTTGTTGCAATCAAAATGTTGGGCAAGTCAAAAGGTAATGGACAAGACTTTATTAATGAAGTAGCAACCATTGGAAGAATACACCATTCTAATGTGGTGAGACTTATCGGATTTTGTGTTGAGGGATCAAAACGTGCTCTTGTTTTTGAATTCATGCCTAATGGCTCTCTTGATAGATACATTTCCTCCAGTGAGAATGCTATCTCCCTAACTCATAAGCAAATGTATGAGATATCTCTTGGAGTCGCTCGTGGTATTTCTTATTTACATCAAGGATGTGACATGCAGATTCTGCATTTTGATATCAAACCACACAACATCCTTCTTGATGAAAACTTTGTTCCTAAGGTTTCAGACTTTGGTCTTGCAAAGCTTTATCCCATTGACAATAGCATTATCACAGTAACTGCTAAGAGGAACAATTGGTTACATGGCTCCTGAATTGTTCTACAAAAACATTGGACGAGTATCCTACAAGGCTGATGCCTATAGCTTTGGAATGCTTTTGATGGAGATGGCAAGTAAGAGAAGAAATATAAATGCACATGCAGATCGTTCCAGTCAACTTTACGTTCCCTTTTGGATTTACAATCAATTGGTTGAAGAAAGAGAGATAGAAATGGATGAAGTAACTGGTGAGGAAAAGAATAATGTGAAAAAGATGTTCTTAGTTGCATTATGGTGTATACAGTTAAAACCTGTTGATCGTCCTACAATGCAAAAAGTAATAGAGATGCTTGAAGGAAATATTGGAAACATTGAAATGCCTCCAAAGCCTCTTCTCTATCCAAATGAAACGATTCAGGGAGATCTTGATGTTGAATCTGATGCTGGTGCTACCTCTTCTTTTAGTTATATCGAGGAAACAACAGAGCCTTTATTGATGAATTCTGCTTGACAATCTTTGCTACTTTACTTTCAGAACTATGCTTTCTATTGTCACAAGTATAGGAAAGCGATACAATTACGTACGGTTAAATTGGACTTTCCACACTGGTTATAGAGTGGTGTGGTTTCATGGGTGTAGTAAGTCATACTTTCATTTTGTTTAATAACCTGGGAAAAATCATCGTTTTAAATGCTTAAAACACTCACAATAATGTGGATTGTAAGTCGGTTATTAGTAAAAAATCAACATTAAATAATACTCTGCTTTATAAATAATAAGTTTTTTCAGTATTCCATTTCAACAACAATTTTACAATCAAAACAATTTTTGTGTCAAAAAAAAAACAATTTTACAATCAAAAGAGCATTTGCAAGTAATAAAAAAGTAGAACCCAATATAAAGAAATAAGTTTATTGTTAGGAATTTTCATAATATACATTATATAAGTTTAATTTTAGCAAATACAAAATTACAATGAGAAAGAAATATATCAACATAGGTGTGTGTTCCTTTAGTATGAGATATGTACTCATTTTTTCATTCTCTCAGAGTAGCTCTACTTTCGACATTCATCCCTGACATGATAAATGCCTAGCTCTGATTCTAAAGGATTACACGATCATTTGTAATAGTGTGTTTGTTCCAAAATAAACCCAATAAGTAGGATTCACGTTGAAGAAATTTTAAACCATGAATTTGTATACTAATGTGTTTTGGCATGAATTTTATTATTCCTTAACAGATGGAGGGGAGAGAAGGAATTGTGTGTCCAGATCGCTAGATACTATTAGAATCTACACGGGAATATATGTATAGATACTAACAGTGTCAAGTGACATATGTGAAATTCCCTAAATCCCATTCCTTTTGTCAATGGATAATAAAATTCATGCCAAAATATAACAGTAAGTAAATTCGTGTTTTAGAACTTCTTCAACGCCAATCTATTTCTTGGGTTTGTTATGGAAGAAACACAAATAAGGATCAATTAGGTGTTGTAAAGAAACCACACTAATCTAATTGGATTTATTGTGTGGTACTAAACCTATTGGGTTTAATAATCCTAGAATTGATGGAAGATTGTTTCTCCCTCAAAATTTGCACAAGCAACTTAGGCAGACCAGGCTTGCAAGAGGTCAAAGAGCCGACAATGCTGTTGAGCTTAAGCAGACCAAACTCACAAGAAGCCTTAGGCGACAACCTTAACATTCTTTTATGAATAGCATGCACAATTACCGCAAAAAGGACAGTATTAGAAGTTAAAACTTATTAAATAGATTTACAACATAAACATGACGAAATTCTAAGTCAAACAACTAACTAGGAAAGAGAATGCAACACAATAGGGAAGTACCATGGCACATGTATGTATTATTTTATATTCCTTTGTAAGTAGGAAGATGCAACATATATGTCATGTCAGTGCCGTAAGACCGACCACTGGGCCACTTGTTTGGATCTGGTACATCCACTACTAAAAAAACAGAATTTATAGACGTCCAAAATCCCTCTCTAAACAACTAAAATCCTTCACTAACACGTTTAGCGACAGAATTTTGTGACGACAAGTATTCGTGTGCAATTTTGGTGTCACTAAATTTTTTAGAGAGGGATCCTGATAATCTGTCTCTAATAGAGACGAGAAATCGGTCGCTAATAGAGAGGGAATTGATACGTCTCAAATAGTGAGGAAACATATACGCGCCGCTAATATAGAGGGATAGACATCATCGCTAATAAAGAGAAAAGGATTCCGTCTCTAATAGAGAGGGATACAACTCGTCGCTAATAGAGATGGATATTTCTGTCTCTAACAGTGAGGGAACAATTTCCTCTCTAACAGTGACTGATTTCAACACATTTTTTTTTTACAAATACCAATTATTTTAATTTATCTATTTCCACCTATATTTATAAGAAAGCTTTTAATCTCAAAGGTGTGGTGCTTTAAAACATAAGGCACAAAATTTTTAAAAAAACACAAACATCTATTACTAATAAAGTGTGTAACCATAATCCATACAAACGAAAAGTAATGTTAATTCACCTTACAATCCAAAAGACATATCATTGTTTGAAAAAAAAAAACACATCAACCATCTAGTTCATCAAAATACTTATTCTGAAAAGAAAAAAAAACAAACATGAGCACAAATATACCAAATTGCTAAATTTCTTTGTAATGAAAATACTATTAACTATCAAAGACTAGGCCACATTTGGATCCGTTCTTAGTTTGTTATTATTATTAAAAAAAATTGAAATTATCAAATGGAGAAAAGCAATGTGTTGACCGTTTCTCCTGGGTATGTAGAAGGTTTTGATCAATTACTTTACTTTTCAAATGTAACCGACAGAAAGGATTGTTACGTTTTTAAAATGAATAATGACCACATTTCACAATACCCCTTTCTAATATTTAAATTTCATGTATCTTTTAACCAACCCCTAATAGAATATACAAATGTGCGGCTTGCATTTCCCTATCCTTCAAGGTAGAACTGACACCCTTTCCAATAGGGCGACCATTAAAAATTGTCACAACCATCCCATAAAGGAGGTTGTGCAACCTTTAACAATTCAAAGAATTGTTGTGCTTCTAAATTAGGATCTCCTACCATTGTTTCTTCTTCATTATGACCTTCTCGCTTAAGATTGTTGCCAAACATAATTATCAAACATATCCCTACGACCACTACTACCATTATATGAATGATCGACAACCACTGGAGGAATCGCGGGAATCGGTTCACCATGATATGTCCAATGATAACACCATTACCATGTCTAGTGGGTGAGGATCCAAACACTTGCAAATCTTACATGGACATCTAATCTCCCAATTTTGAATGTTCTCCTCGCTTTCAATATTCTCTTTGTCCCTTTCTTTCTCTTTTTCCAAGACAAAGTTGACAAATCCCAAACATCCTTGTTTAAATTCTTCTGTGATACTCTTGTCTCGATCTAGTCTGTTATCCATCAACTTCCTATTTTCGGGTACTTCCATTGCTAATATATTATTTACACAAGCAACTATTAGTCTTTAAAACTATATGAAGAAACAATGAATAGAACGAAAAGTCATCAACGAGTACTTTAATGCAAAAAAGATAAACTGATACACATCATTACACCACACAATCCACTAGAAATCATGAGTAATACACACAACCAGACATGTATAGTGGAATTTACAATTTGGAACAAATAAATAGATTAGCAACTTTACTCTTCAAAAAGCAAAACTCAAAACAAAAGATGCTCATGCTTCATATCTATTTCTTCATTTCTAGTCTCTTCTTCCACCTTGCTGCCTACTTTTATATGAATTACTCTAATATTTTAAACTAAACTTCTAAAAGAGCTTCATGAATACAGTTACAGGAAAAAATGGGACAAATATAGACAAAACAATTTTCTTGAATTTGCAAAAGACATGCAAAATCATATATTATAATATTATTTACAAATCACATAGTGGCTGCAAAATACTTTTCATACAAATTGCCAAGCCAAACCAATATCTGAAAACAAAGAAAAAGCTCTGATATGAAACATATAGTAGATTATATATGTAGAATTCAAATTGTGGTATAACACTAAGCTCCTTGCTTTGAAGTAAGAGGAGGAGCATTGAAAGAAGGTGTTCGGTCCTGAACTTAGAAGTTACCTCGTCCGAGGAGCTAGCAGGGTTCCGCTTCTCGGGACTTGTCAGTTGACTTCGGAATGAAAGAAGTGTCTTCGGATCTTCATAGCGAATATGGGTCGTCGGCCTCTTGAAGGCGTGGTGAGGCGCTCCACTGTTGGACCGGCTTGTTGGGCCGGGATTCCTGGAGGATAGTGGGCCAGGCCCAAGCGTTCAATGGGGTTTTTCAGCCCAGGTCGAAACAGAAGGTAATCCAAAGGCCATAACAGAAACACAATTAACATTGAACCTATAATGTCCAGAGACCCAAGTTCCTATTTTCCAACGAATTTTTCAATTGTCTTTAAGATTCAAAACTATAATAGAAACAAAATCATGTCCAATGAAAATTGAAACACTGACAAATGGTGCTACCAAAGTTCAAGAAAGAATATCAAAATTGAAACACTGACAAATTGAACACAAATCAAGAATATCAAAACCTAAAGCTCCGTTCGGGGTGGTTTTCTGTTTTGAAATTTTCAAAAACCAAAACCAGTTTCTCTTTTGAGTTTAAATGTTTCAAAAACCAAAACCAGTTTTCAGTTAATAAATTTTCAAAAATCAAAATCACTTTCAAACATGAACATAAAAATAAAATTCATCATAAACTTATTTTAATCAAAACAATATATAACATCATTAGGTTTGAAAAAATTAAAATATTACAAATATATAATCTATTTATTATTTAATAATACTAATAACAAAGGTTTAAAGTACTAATTATCGACATATGCAAGTTAGAGTGGTAATCGGTAGTGACGGTGGTCAGAGAAGTAGTTGGTGGTCGCCAAAGTGGTGGTTACCGGTGGCCAGAGTGGTGGTCGACAGTGGCAAAAGTGGTGGTGTTTGACGATAGTCAGAGTGGTGGTCGGTGATGATGGTTGGCGGTGGTCGGAGTGGTGTTGGTAGTGGTCAAAGTGGTGGTTGACGGTGGTTAGAGTGGTATTTGATGGTGGTCAAAGTGGTGGTTGGCAGTGGTCGGAGTGGCGGTTGATAGTGGTCGGTGGTGGTTGGCGGTAGTCGGAGTGGTAGTTGGTGGTGGTCAATGTGGTGGTTGACGGTGGTCGGAGTGATGTTGGTGGTGGTCAAAGTGGTGATTGACAGTGGCCGAAGTGGTGGTCGGCGATGGTCGGAGTGGTGGTTGGCAGTGGTCGGTGGTGGTTGGCGTGGTCAGATATTTGATGATCAGAGGTGGATGAAACAAACACAGAAACAAAAATTATAAAACCTATTTTTGTGGTTTTAAGTTTTGATGGAAAACTGTTTTGAAATTAAGGAGAAAACCAACTCAGCCTCATTTTACACGAACATGTTTCAGTTTTGAAATTGACTTTCAGAACCAAAAACTCAGAACCACCCCGAGCGGGCCCTAAACTAACTAGTATCATCACAATGAGAGTGAAACATTTCAAACCTTGTTGAAGATCACGATCTTACAGTTTCAGATTTGCGTCACTACTAGACACACACTTCACGGCAAAAGAGCTTCTCACAATTGGAGAGTGAAATCAAGAGCTTCTTGAACTGTGAAACACAAATTGGAAAAACGTTAAAAGTTAGGGTTCCGAAAATGAGGATTTGAGATGAAAAAAGAAATAAGTAGAAAATGGAAGAGTGTAGAGAAAGAGAAATAGAGAGAACTGACAGAGAGATTTTGAGCAATCTTCACTCTTCCAGCGAATATTCTTAACGTGAGAGGAAATTGAATCTTCAATCTTCACTGTTTCGAGCAATATTCTTGATTTCGAGCGATGATGATGATGATGATGATGGAAATCGAAAAATGGAAGGTGTTCGTATCCGAACTAAAGAGAGAGAGAGACAGAGAGAGAGAGAAATACCTTGCGGTTGGAGATCGGTTGTCCGAGGCGAACCTTCAAGCCGAGGTTGAGGCGTCCGAGTTAGTTCTTCATCCGAGGCGGATGCCGGCGGGGTGGTACCTGCAAACACTCCAATGCCTAAGTCAGTGAGAGAATAGGCGAGAGTTGCAAGAATGAGAGTGTACCTGGATTTGGAGCCCATCACCTCTATTTATAGGCGAAGTAGCTCGGTCTTCACCTTTAGATCTAAGCGTGTGATCCTGGCCGTCGGCTTTGATTGGCCGAGCGAGATATGCCGCGCCTGGTGCTTTTGGCGTACTTGGGCCATGTTTGTGCAAAGATATTGAGCCTGTCCTAATGTCCGATGGGGCTTGTAGCCCAGACCGGAACAGTGCCCCCCCAAGTCGAGGTCGTCCGAGCGTGGTGAGGGCGGCCTCGGCTTGAGATGGCACGTGTTGAGTGGTTAATAGTGGAATACGTGAGAGAGAGAAATAGATATACCTGGAGTGGGGCTTGGGTGTTCGGCCTCGATTTCTGGGATCGTTGTGGATCCAATTCCGGGATCGCTGTGGATCCGACTTCTGAGAGCGCGCGTGGTAGGTCCTTTACCTGAAAAAGCTTGACAGAGCATTTAAACTTGGAATCAAGTAAATCCTGACAGAGCATTTAAGCTCGGAATCAAGGTCTCGACAGAGCATTTAAGCTCGGAATCGAGAGGGGGCGAAGCCGCTGAGAGCTTCTTCCTTCGGTCGCGCAATCGGACGTAGAATCCTCAGTACGTGAGAAGGTTGTGCGAGTGAAGGCATGGGTCGAAGTCGCCTTTTCTTTCTTCCCGGCCTCTGTATATCCGCGAGGCGCACCGATGGGGGCTGGTTCGCGCCGCCACTCACCCGTCTCGGATATTTCGACGAGTCAAGAGTGGCCGACGACGCGAAGCGTTAGGGTCGGTGAGGACCTGAGCCGCCGGGCCTCGCTGCGCGCCCCGCGATGGGACTCGTGGATCCGGGATCGCGGAGGGCGTTCTTCGAAGGCCTCGCCTCATCCTGTCGTCTGCCGAGTGGCCAGCTCGGTGTCAGAGTCAGGGGAGAGGGGCGTTGCAATAGGTCGGGAGCTAGTGTCGCCGAGGATCCTGCATGTTAGTAAGACAGAATATTCCAAACAAATGAATTTAAAGTGGATAGGTGTGAAAGTTGACCAAGAGAGAGACGAGGCCGAGGGCCGATCCAAGCCCGATAGAAGGCAATAAGCGAAGGCGGGGTTGGTTTGAAACCTGGATGAAGATAAGAATCTGAGGTCGGGGTTGATCTGAAGCCCGACTGAAGAAGAAGAGATGAGGCCAAGGTTGATCTGGAACCTGGCTGAAGATAATAATCCGAGGCCGGGGTTGATCTGAAGCCCTGCTGAAGAAGGTAAGACGAGGCCGAGGTTGATCTGGAACTTGGCTGAAGATAATAATCCGAGGCCGGGGTTGATCTGAAGCCCGGCTGAAGAAGATAAGACGAGGCCGAGGTTGATCTGGAACCTGGCTGAAGATAATAATCTGAGGTCGGGGTTGATCTGAAGCCCGACTGAAGAAGATGAGATGAGGCCGAGGTTGATCTGGAACCTGACTGAAGATAAGAATCCGAGGCCGGGGTTGATCTGAAGCGGCTGAAGAAGATGAGATGAGGCCGAGGTTGATCTGGAACCTGGCTGAAGATAATAATCCGAGGATGGGGTTGATCTAAAGCCCGGCTGAAGAAGATAAGACGAGGTCGAGGTTGATCTGGAACCTTTTTGGTTAGAATTATGCAAATTTCGAGGACGGAATTTCTTTTTAGGGGGTAAAAATGTAACACCCCGATTTTCTTATTTACATGTGTGTATATAGATGCATAGACATTTGATAGATTTGATGCTGGAACGATATAGTTCGACCTAAGAATTTGGGACATTGATGTTGATGATGATGTTTAGCGGTCTTTCCTCGTTTGAGGAACCTTGTCGCAGTATGGGCAAGGACTCGTCGCAGTGTGGGCGAGCCGTACCTCAATTGTTAAAAGTCATAGGAGGAACCTTGTCGCTGTATGGGCAAGGACTCGTCGCATTATGGATGAGTCGTACCTTAATGATTGATGATAATGATAGGTGGGGTGGTAAGCAAACGATTAAGGAACAATGCGGTGACGGCCATAGGATATATGCTCGACCTTGGGGGTAGTGCTAGTAAGGGGGTCTTACGTAAAGGCGGAGGTCAGCTGCTTTCGCTAGGGCGTCCTATTTAAAAAAATGCCATCCCGCATGTGTTTAACAACAGCTGTTTAAAAATTTGATAATGTTAAATCATTAAATATTAGTCGTTTTGTGTACTAGTGTGTCTAGGGAAGCAACATATCAAGATTTACTATTTCTGTTTTGTGAGCTCTAAATACATTTGAAGAAACTCACTGTTCTAGACTAGGCCACGAGGCCCACTTAGCCACTTAGCCCACTTACCGTAGATACAGGTCCACGACCCAGCACACCATGATGGACCATGAGGTCCCTGCACAACTTGGACTAAGGCATGCGCCTCTTGGGCTACAGTTGGCCCATCTCCATTTGATCAACATTCAAAGGCCCAAGTCCAATAAGCCTCGACGGCTCAGGTGATCCTGAACGATCCAAAGGCTCAGAACCTTCTCACGAAACTCTATAAATAGTGGTTCTCATAACCACATATGGTGGGTTTCCTTCAACCCTACAACCTCCGTGATTCTCTATTGACTTGAGCGCTAGAGTGTCTTTTCAGGTACCCCCTCTCTCGTTCCACACACGGAGATCCGACCCGTCCAGGAGCATTACCGACTGCAGTCTCGGACCGACCCGAAAAAGACAGCTAGGTACAGAACACTTATTATTATTTGGCTTAACTGCAAGTTTAGTCCCACGAGTTGTGTCTTTCGCAATTTGGAGTGTATGGCAATAATGCAATGTTACCTGTCGAGAATAACTTGGAGGCAATATGCACATTGAATTGAAACAAAATGAATTACCAGTCGAGCAGAATTTTGGATTTTTGTTTTATGAGTTGAAATCCTCAGCAGTCAGATTCATCCCCAGTAGTGGCGGTGTGAACACCCAATTTTAACTGGTGTCGCATTGTAGTTTCTACACTTGTGTGACGCAAAGTTGCAAGTACGTTAATTACGAGATTTGTGAGCGTGTCTCTCGTTTGATCGTGCTACCATTAAGCGATTGAGGCAATCGAGTTATCTCTCGTTTGAATAGGTCAATATTCATTAATTTGATCCATGCAAAAGTTCTTTTTTATTAAGGTCGATGTCATTTGACTTAGTTAATTCTAGTTTTCTTGTTTAAATAAATCAATGAGCATGGATTCGTTTACTGGGTGCCTTTTCGACTAAATTGAGCCTAAACGCAACGTTGGGCCTAGCGTGAGTTATTTTTTTGATCGATTTCAAGTTTTATATGTTAATGGGCCTACGGATTCGTTTGTTTTATATTGGGCCCAGTTTACTATTCCTTTGGCCCAATGGGCCCAATTCGACTTTTATTTCACTTTTCGATCACTGTCATAAAAATAAAATAATAATAAAAGTTGCAAAAATGACAAAAAAATAATTATACAAGATCAAAAAAAATTATATTTAAAGTCGTCCAAAAAATGAAATAAATACGAAAAATAAATAAAAATGACAGAAAATACAAAAAATGAAATTAGGGTTTTGCAGCTGCTCTCCAAAGCTGCTGCTGCTGAGTTAGGCTTGCAAAGGCTTCAGATCTGGAAGAAAAGACAGACAGTCAAGGCTGAGTCAAAGTATTTAAATGCCTGACCTAATATTTTAATATAAAAACACAGGCAAGGGTTAGTCAAAGACAGACAACAACCTCGAAATTACCACTAAAAATGAGGTTTTACACTGAAACCCTAATCACCTAAACACTTTCTTTAGATCTGAGCAGTAAAAAAAAAAAAGTCTCGAACATAAGCAGTCCAGAAGCAGTAGACTAGTAAGCAACAACAACAGTCCACCAAGAAAAAGAGAACTGATTCATTTTTTTCTCGCAGGAAACTAGGTTGGTGGAATTTTTCTTTTCCTTTTAGTTGTTGTTAGTTTTGGATCTTTGTTGTTTTTTAAATATAAACGTGATAAAAGAATAGATCTGGGGTTCTAAGGCCATTTAAAAAAAAGTTTACATAGACTCTTAGATATGTCATCAGATCAGAAGCATTTTCGTTTCTCCTAATATCAATTCTTTGAAGAGTAGATTAGGGTGAAATAAAATGTATTAGCAAAAGATTTACATAGACCAAACCAAAAAAAACAGAATCATTGGGAGAGGAAAACCAAGAACTGAAATAAAAAAAAAATGTAAAGGGAGAAGAGAGTGAACCAAAACCATTGAGGGAGATGGACCAAAAATGGAAAAAATGCAAAAAAAAAGAACCTGGAAAATTGTCGCCACCGGCGGGAGCGTCACTACAGGCCTTCTTCGCCGCCCCCTCGCCGAGGCACCGTCGTCTCCGACGTACTGCTCCCAAACGCCGGCGAGCTCATCACCCCCTCTCCTTTTCTCTCTCCCCGAAGCCTCCTCCTCCCTCTAACCGTCAGACTCCTCTCTCTCTCTCCTAAAATTCCGGCGAGCATCTCTCTCTCACCTCCAAGATTTCCATTTCTCTCTCTTGAAACCTCTCCCAGCGGCGCCTGATTTTTTTAGGGAGTGAATTAGGGTTTTCAAAATCTTCTCTCCCCTATTTATAGCTCTGTTATAAATTTTGTTTCTATTTATTTTATTTTTAATATTTATTATTATTCTTAAAATGAATCTGGTGGCTATTCACACCACCTTTATTACTACCCACCCCCTGCGAGCCCATTTGCTTGTTTTTTTTGGACCAACGCCCAAGTCAACAAAAAACACATCTGAGCCTTGTATTTGCACCTCTTGAATTAGGGTTTTCTCTTATTACTACTAATTCATATTTTTCTTGCTTTCATTAGTATTATGTGTATTTTGTTGTTAGTTAGCCCTTCCAAAATAATAGTAATAATAATATAACTAGGATTCGATCGAGATGTACATTTTATCAAATCCGCAACATCGGTTTAAGAGACCCAAGTTGTACAACTTGGTGCTAAACCACTTTAAAATTAAAACCGAACGACACGTTTTCCTAAAATCCGTAATCAATTCATTATTATGTAGCACCTATTTTCGAAAATATAAAAAAAATATGGGTTTGACCAAGATGTACATCTTGTCAACCCCGGTTTAAGAGACTCGAGTTGTACAACTTAGATCTTAAACCCTTTCAAAATTAAAATCAACCAAACAACAAATTTTCAAGAAGAACTACGTGACTTTTGAGTCTCTCATTGCACCAGAGAGTACGTAGGAGCAGTGCTTCCTTGTCAAGTCAAAACTAAATTTTCTCAATTTAGTCTTTTTTTTTCAATTTTCTCGTAAATAACTACCTTCGCTTTCTACCAAAATCTATTAAATCTTGTTTTTGGGTAAACAAACAATTAAACGACTCATTAATTTTTGCGCAACTCAAATTTAGGGTAATTGTCTTAGGACAAATGTGTTAGGGCAGTGAAACTAGGTTTTCACCCCTTCCCTACGCATAATCGACTTCCGAAATCTGACTTAGTTAACACAGACCAAACGACTTTCAATTAGGTTTTTCTCAATTTTTCCTATTTAATAAAGTGAGTGGCGACTCCTAAAACCATCAACTTTGAGCCGTCTGTGTCGAGATTACTGGTCATGATAGATGGCGACTCCACTGGGGATAGTGAGAGTCAAGCATGCTTGATTTATTTGTGCAAGATATTATGCTTATTTGTTGTATATATCTGTTCATATGTTATTTTTCATCTTTATTTTTTTTTCCTTAGGGGTTTGAGGTTTGTACGCTCCCTTCACACACTACACCTACACTGTGAGCACACACTGAGTGTTGAGCTCATACCTGAGCCACAAAAAACACCTAAGTTAGAATGAGGATAAATGGGACTCATTCTGGATGTACATCCTATGTGACTTCCATGAACTCCTCATCTAGAGCACGATCCTTCTGTGAGGGCACTCACATCCGGGATGTACATCCTGTTGTGTTTAACCTTCTAGAAGGGTACTTGACTCTAGAGACCTTAAATTTCCATAGGATGTAGTTACCAACCCTGTGAATATTCACCATAAAGACATTAGACCTATAGGTCCCAATACTTACTAGCATGGGCTAACCAAACTAGGTAACAAAGGGAGCTACTCTACCTCTTACCTTACTCTTCATAAAAATCTTTTCCCATCAACAATTATTTTGGATTTAGAAAATTATGGAAAAATCTCTTTCACATGCATTATCCATTTTTGTTTTTACCATCGTGATAGTTGTTATTTGTTTGTCCAGGGAAGTTTGCTGAGGAATCCGGGTTCTAGGTCTGAAAGTGATTATCTTTGACCTGGAACTACCGAAAGAGAATGAAACAAGGAAAATTATCCAATTCAAGTGCCAAAATCTTGAAATGTCCAAACTGAGAGAGTATGCTTCCAATCTGCCTGAGAAGCCGAAGTTCAAATTCGAAAAGACGTATGGGAAGCTATTGGGCCTATTAGAAGTAAAAGTGAAAGTGGGAACAATCACTGTGTTGGACCAATACTATGACTCCAAGCTGAGATTTTTTACTTTCTCCAACTTTCAGTTGGCCCCTACTTTGGAGGAATTTGCGCTTATCACTGGACAACCTCTAACAGGGAAGCCATATAATTACCGTGGGAATTATCCCGCCATTGGAAAGGTTGTTAAGACGTTGGGGATCGATTCTGATTGGTCAACCTACACCAAGGCCACATGAATGACTCCTGAAGAGATACCAAGGGTATTGTTGGAAGAATTAACAATGAAACCGATCCAAGAGGAAAGGTGGGGAATCCTTGTACATGTCTTGGCTCTGCGATCTACAACTTGATCTTATTCCCGAGGAGTGGAAATTTTGTAATTGCTACAGCATCTGATGTGTTCATGGCCCGTAAATGCCGAGGGGAGAGCTCCACATTCCCAATCTTAGCAGATGTGTACTATACTTTGCATCAATGCCATGAGCTTAATGGAAGAATTGAATGTTGTCTTCTGGTACTATATGTGTGGTTGGCTGCTCATGTCCTCATGAGGAAGAATGGGTCGTTCTGCCCTCTCTCTAAATTGACAAACATGGGATCTCAAACTTACAGCGGCAAAGAGTAGAAGAAGATGTTTATGGAGCTCAATGAAGGTTCTATGTGTTGGTTCCCACTGGCAGCGGGTGTAGTACGGGTGCTTTTCTCTTGTGGTGAATTCCCGAATATGCCGCTCATAGGGACTTTAGTGTGTATCAACTACAACCCGGTCTTGGGATTACGACAGTTACACTATTCTTTGACAAGCTCACCGCCTCAAGAACTGCTACTTCCGTTCGTAGCTTACCTTAAGGATGAAGTTATGATGGACAAAATCCGCAAGGCATGGAAGAATGTCACCTACAAAGTAGAAGGATTGGGAAAAAAAGGTCAAGGGGCTGCAGCCGACTATAACGAATTGGTAAGGAGAAGAGTCGCAGAGATTAAGTTACCTTTTCAAACTTTGACGCCTATCCCGCCACAAGAAACAGATACGATCCTACAGGAGAGCGATGCGGTGAAGATTCTGAAAGAAAAACTGGCTAGAGTAGTGAGAAAGAGGCTTTAGAAGTTGAATTGAAAGATGCCCGCGCCGCTCTCGGAGATCTAAAGAGGGAGTGTGATGAGAAGTCTCAGTCGTTGGCACGGGCCAACAAAAGGGCCCGATTTATGGAAAGTTTCAGAAGTCATATAAGTGCCACGAATCAAGATCTGAGAGAGAAAGTTTCAACAGCTGTACGAGAAAATGGGCAGTTGAGAAAGGTCCTCGGAGAGATGGAACAACAATTGACAATTCTCCTGGTCCATATGGAGAAGCAAGCAACCCGGCACACAAGAGATCGTGGGTTCAAATAACAGACCTACACTGATTTGATAAGAGACTATCAGGAACGCCTGGATGTGAGTCACCTAGAAATACAAAGAATCTCCAATACGAAGGAAGCAGTGCTTGAGGAGAATTGGCAACTGAAAGGAGAGATAGTGAACCTTGAGGCTGTCCAAGTAGAGAATCAGCGACATATACTTCACCTTGACCTAAAACTCAAGGAAGCCATTGCTCAATACGAGGAGAGAATTAGCAATTATCGGTTGGAAGTCCGAAGCACAATCAGCATGTATAGGGCTGCCATTGAAAGGAAGAATGAGGAACTGAGGAACTTAAAGCGCTGGGCCGGAGAAAGGAGCCACTTCATGGAACTGATCAAAGCAGTAGAGGTGAATTTTTTAGACACTTGGTACGAGGTTGGGTGTTGGACCCACAAGTTGGAGGATGTCAGAAGAATCCCCAGGCTAGTCCGCAATGCAGAAACTACAACCCGCTCACCACGCCCGAGAGGCGATCAGGCTGATCGAAGTGAGCAAGAGACTCGTGGAGGACTTTGAGGAGTTGGTCAAGCAGGCCAAGGAGGATGTTGTTGTGACCGAGGTTGACATGAATGATACTTGAATGATTTTCTCTTATGTTATTTTGGTTATGTATTCCGAGGAACCCGTTTGTTGTGGTTTCGGTTTTTGGATATTGGATTTTGGATTTTAGGCTCATTGTCTTGGATGTTATCAGTAATGGGATATTTGTTTGTTTTGATTCTTCATAAGTTCCATGTCTACGATTTATTTTGAAATCTCGAACCAAAGATACTCACTTCACGTCCTCAGGACGATCTATAACGATTCCTCAGCAACTAACTAGCAACTTAGTTATTTCTCCCATTAAAATAACAAAACAAAATAAATTTTCTTCCCTTTGTTAAAACCGGAACTTAGCAATCATTGCGCGAACAAATCAAGAAAAAACCAATCCAACTCGAGTCTACTCCACCAGAGCAAGAGCAAGAATAGCTGAACAATTGGTAGAGTTGCCAGGAAGGAAGTTGACCCAAGAGGTAGATGAGATTAGGGATAGAATGGGAGAGATGACTGCCACACAAACTCGAATGGAGGAAACTCTGCACACCATTAGGGACATTATCACTCTGTTGTCAACACGGGTGATGGGTCATGTGGCAACCGAAGGGGATGGGATCCATAATCCGATTAACATGGACATTCCCTAAAACAGGGGTTTCGACGTTATCATCGGATTGGGGTACAAAGCTATTAATCCTAATGAGCCAGGTGGAGGGATGTTCCACGCTGGTAATGGGACGAATGAAGGGCTAGCATCTATGCTGAGAGACACGACAAATCAATCATGGATGGAAAAAATGGAGGAGAAGATCAAGGCTCTCCAAGGGTCTGGCTCCTTTGGGTCCTTGGGGTATATGAACTCTGCCCTACTATCGATGTGGTAATCCCCCAGGACTTTAAAGTACCAGAATTCACGAAGTATGATGGGAGCACCAACCCCCTTCTTCATCTGCGGACCTATTGCACCAAAATGTCGATATGGTCCAAGGATGAGAAGTTCCTCATCAGCTTTTTCCACGAGAGCTTGACTCGGCCGGCACTGGAATTGTACATCCAGATTGATCACTCCAAAATTGATTGTTGGAAGGACCTTGCTGACATCTTCATGACTCAGTACAGGTTCAACATGGATATGGCTCCAACACGTGAGCAGTTGGGGATATTGCCGAAGAAGAGCAATGAGACATTCAAACAGTATGCCCAGAGGTGGAGAACCCTTGCTGCACAATTTAATACTGCAAATATATTTGTAATCATCGATTCTCTTTATTCAATAAACAATCGCACTTTTGGGAAGCTATAATGCTCCCTACAAAAGATACACTTATTGAAGATGAAAGGAAGAGAGATTCGGTTATTCTTCTTCGGCCTTGTTGGGAAGACCAAAGGTTTTGTCATCTTCAGCTTTAATAAAACCGAAGGTTGGTGGCATTCCAGGATCTTTAGACATTTCCTTCATTAAGTTTTTCCAGCTTGAATGCACCTTGACCAAGTACAGCTTTGATTCCGAAAGGACCCTCCCAATTAGGAGATAATTTGCCAATGGCTCCTACTCTGGTTGTTCGGCGTAAGACTAGATCCCTGGCTCTAAATGTCCTCTTCTTCACTTTGGAGTTGTACTTTTTGGCCGCTCATTGCTTAGCCTCCTCCTCCGTAACCGGGATAAGTGCATCACTACCATATGTTAGTCAGAATGGGGTTTATCTGGTAGAAGACTAAGGTGTAGTATTTTAAGACCACAGTACCAGAGGTAGCTCTTCGGCCCAATTTCCTTTAGAATCCTCTAACCTTTTCTTTAGTCCGGCCAAAACTACCTTGTTTGCCACTTCAGCCTGCCCATTTGTCCGAGGGTGTTTCACTGAAGTAAACGCTTGGTAAATGTTCGCGGTGACCAAACAACAACGGTTTAGAGTGGCCGCACTACTAACTCTTTTTTGAAAATGGGATCATCACTAACAATCAAACGGCAACGACGCGAGTGACTATTGACAACAACAGTTTAGAGTGGCCGCACTACTAACTCCCACGGGAATGAAATCATCACCCACAATCCAACGGCAACGGCGCGAGTGATCATCAATGACAATTAGTTTTGATTTTGATGTTTTTAAGATTCGTTTTTGAAAAGTGTTTCGTTGGTTTGATTTGGGGAAAATGTTTTGATAACTTGGAAAAGGGTTTGCAATTGGGTTGAGCGTTCGCGATGACCAAACAACAACGGTTTAGAGTGGTCACACTACTAACTCTTTTGAAAATGAAATTATCATAAACAACCAAACAAAGAACTACGCGCGAGTGACCATTAATGATAATTGGTTTTGCTTTTGATTCGAGTGTTCGCGATGACCAAACAACAACGGTTTAGAGTGGTCACACTACTAACTCTTTTGAAAATGAAAATTATCATTAACAACCAAACGGCAACGGCGCGAGTGATCATTAATGATAATTGGTTCTTATTTTAGGTAATCAAAAGGGTTTTTCGCAATCGAATTGATTTTTGGTTTATGAGATGGTTTTTTGCGTTTGAAAATGTTCTTGGTTATGAAAAGATTTGAGATTGTAAACATTAGTAACGAGTAACAAGTTGTTGTATAATTTGAATGCGACATGGTTTTGAGGTGTTACTAAAGAGTAACAAAGGTTTTGAACTTTGTTGTCGGATTACAAAGTCAAATATGACAAGCACAAAAACAAGCATACATGAATAAGAACACATGTGCATCAAGACTAGAGTGAGTCTATCCTACACAAACTCCAAGAATCAACACCACAATTGCAAGTGAGGGTGCATCAAGGTTAGGACAACCTATCCTTTGCAAAACCTACGCAAACCCTAAATTACATCTACACAAACCTTTTAAGGTGAATGCCATCATAGGCCAAATTGGCCTTCAAGCATTCACACAAGGAAACCTAAATTTGCATATTCATAGTCATTAAGAATTATAAAAAAAAAGGAGATTGAATCCTTTCTAGGTAATCCTCATCACTTAAATCAAGGTGCACTAGGCACAAGTGAGAGTCACTTTACCAGTCATCAATCTAATACAAATGATAAATAATTCATAAGAGTAAGCGACAACATAAACTAAAAGGGGAATTGAATCACTTAGAGAAATCTTCATCACTTAGAACAAAGTGCACTAGGCACAAGTGAGAATCTCCTTGCCTATCATCAATTTGAACAACACCTAAACTAAAAAGGGTTGAATCATATAGAACAATCCTCATCACTTTAAGCAAGGTGCACTAGGCACAAGTGAAAGGGAGCAAAGAAGAAGGGAACATGATAGGGATTGGGGAAATGCATGAGGGTACTAAGCACATAAGCAAAGAGGAGGAAGGAAAAACAAACATGGAAGAAGAGAAAACAAATGCACATGCATACAACATGATAAGAAAGAAAAGGAAACCAAAAAGGGATAGAAGCAAACAAGGTATATCCAAATCAAATCGATAGCACATTAAACCACACATTTAATTAGTTAGGCTTGACCCACTTAAAAAAGGAAAAGTCCCCAGTGGAGTCGCCAGTTGTTGCGCCCGAAAAACTCCCTGAGGGGATCTTTCTTCGTTTACAACTTTTTAAAACAATGAAGTCGCCACCAATATTTTTTATAAGGAAAATATTGAAGAAAACCTTTTTGGAAAGCGAATGACCTTTTAGAAACCGGAAAATTTGGGTTCGGGGGTCGATTAGGCATGAGGAAGGTATTAGCACCCCACACCTCCTTTCTACCGAAAGGGAACCTTTAATTAAACGTGTGGTTTTAAGTGTTGATTTGGAAAATATTAAAATTTGCCTCTTTATAGAAAAGGGAATGAGAAGACTTAATGAAAATTTTTATTTTTGGCGCTTGACGAGAGTTATCCTCTCGCTCCTACGTATCTCCCGGTGCGATGGAGAATTCAAAGCTACGTAGTTCTTGTTTGTCCTAAAAAGGGTTTTTGTGTTTTAATCTTTTTTAGAGTTTTTCGCAAAGGGGTTGAGCGTTCGTGGTGACCAAACAACAACGGTTTAGAGTGGCCGCACTACTAACTCTTTTTTGAAAATGGGATCATCACTAACAATCAAACGGCAACGACGCGAGTGACTATTGACAACAACGGTTTAGAGTGGCCGCACTACTAACTCCCACGGGAATGAAATCATCACCCACAATCCAACGGCAACGGCGCGAGTGATCATCAATGACAATTAGTTTTGATTTTGATGTTTTTAAGATTCGTTTTTGAAAAGTGTTTCGTTGGTTTGATTTGGGGAAAATGTTTTGATAACTTGGAAAAGGGTTTGCAATTGGGTTGAGCGTTCGCGATGACCAAACAACAACGGTTTAGAGTGGTCACACTACTAACTCTTTTGAAAATGAAATTATCATAAACAACCAAACAGCAACGGCGCGAGTGACCATTAATGATAATCGGTTTTGCTTTTGATTCTAGTGTTCGCGATGACCAAACAACAACGGTTTAGAGTGGTCACACTACTAACTCTTTTGAAAATGAAAATTATCATTAACAACCAAACGGCAACGGCGCGAGTGATCATTAATGATAATTGGTTCTTATTTTAGGTAATCAAAAGGGTTTTCGCAATCGAATTGATATTTGGTTTATGAGATGGTTTTTTGACGTTTGAAAATGTTCTTGGTTATGAAAAAGATTTGAGATTGTAAACGTTAGTAACGAGTAACAAGTTGTTATATAATTTGAATGCGACATGGTTTTGAGGTGTTACTAAAGAGTAACAAAGGTTTTGAACTTTGTTGTCGGATTACAAAGTCAAATATGACAAGCACAAAAACAAGCATACATGAATAAGAACACATGTGCATCAAGACTAGAGTGAGTCTATCCTACACAAACTCCAAGAATCAACACCACAATTGCAAGTGAGGGTGCATCAAGGTTAGGACAACCTATCCTTTGAAAAACCTACGCAAACCCTAAATTACATCTACACAAACCTTTTAAGGTGAATGCCATCATAGGCCAAATTGGCCTTCAAGCATTCACACAAGGAAACCTAAATTTGCATATTCATAGTCATTAAGAATTATAAAAAAAAAGGAGATTGAATCCTTTCTAGGTAATCCTCATCACTTAAATCAAGGTGCACTAGGCACAAGTGAGACTCACTTTACCAATCATCAATCTAATACAAATGATAAATAATTCATAAGAGTAAGCGACAACATAAACTAAAAGGGGAATTGAATCACTTAGAGAAATCTTCATCACTTAGAACAAAGTGCACTAGGCACAAGTGAGAATCTCTTTGCCTATCATCAATTTGAACAACACCTAAACTAAAAAGGGTTGAATCATATAGAACAATCCTCATCACTTTAAGCAAGGTGCACTAGGCACAAGTGAGAGTCATATTGCCTATCATCAATTTGAACAACACCTAAACTAAAAAAAAGGTTGAATCATATAGAACAATCCTCTTCACTTTAAGCAAGGTGCACTAGGCACAAGTGAGAGTCATATTGCCTATCATCAACTTAAAATGACAAGCAAGCATATAAACTACAAAAAAAAGTGTTGACTCACATAGAGCAATCCTCATCACTTTAAGCAATGTGCACTAGGCACAAGTGAGAGTCATATTGCCTATCATCAACTTAGAATGACAAGCAAGCATATAAACTACAAAAAAATGTGTTGAATCACATAGAGCAATCCTCATCACTTTAAGCAATGTGCACTAGGCACAAGTGAGAGTCATATTGCCTATCATCAACTTAAAATGACAAGCAAACATATGAAAACCCAAATACATAACCAAAAACCCATTTATTTTTGAAATCAAGTGAGATAATATAGGAAAACAAGCTAGATTACAATTTTTGGTAAAGGTTCATGTGATTAGGCGAAGAAATGCACAAAACTAACATAAACCCTATTTTTCTACAAGTATGTGAAACATAATATGCTATAAAACAACATTTTATTTCATGAAATGCAAGGATCAAGATCAAACCAACACAAATCAACAATCATTCAAGGGTGAGAAGCACCATAAGCACCCAAGCCTCCCTAAGTGCTTGTCAAAGTGCTTATGACACTTCTCACCAACAACAATCAACAATATGAGAATATGAAGATGATAGGATGAATGATTTTACATTTTTTTGAGGCAAGGATTCAAATATGATGCAAGGTTTTGAGGATTTTTACCTTATCCCCAAGCTAGAAAGTAAGATGAGAAGATGGAACTAGACACAAATCAACAAAACTCCAATCCTCAATATGATGATCAACCCACTTGATGATGATGCTTGAACTTTGAATGAGAAATAGAGAGAGTAGGTGAAAGAGGGATGCAAATGAGGTGGAGTAGTGGTGTTTGGGTGGAAGGAAATGAAAAAATGGATGGAGGAGAGGGGGAGGAGGCTACGGCCTTGAGAGGAAAAGGGGAGAGGTTTTTTGTGTGCTAGGGTTTTAGTGTAGGAAGATGAGAAGCAAAAAGGAAAAAAGTTCCTTATGTGTGGAAATGAGAGGGTATTTATAGAGTTGTTTTAGGTCTAGGGGTAATTAGGTCATTGTTCTTTACTAGGTGCTCTAGGATTGGGTTTTGAATTTGAATGAAGGGCTAGGATTGGAGATCACTTGGATTGTGGGTAGTGAGACAACACAAAAAAAAATGAGAGTGAGGTAGTGGTGGTGTATGCCACATCAAGGAGAGAGAGAGGGAGAGTTTGTGTGAAAAAAACTTGTCTTATTTTGGGAATGGAGGCTCATATGTGGTGTGAGGTAAAAATAGGGTTTAGGGTATAATTGAGATGGAATGTTACCAAAGAGGAAATTTTGTATTTTCTTGTGAAGAGGTGAGTGTAAATGGGTGGGGTAATTTACAAAAGAGGGCATAAATCTATGTGGGAGTGAGTGATGGTCACCAAAAAGGGAAAAGTTAAGGATAGTGCAAAGCATATTCTTAGGGAATAAGGAATAGAAGAATGTGGAAGAAATTGAGGGAAGAGAGAGAGAGAGAGGGCGAAAATGAGAGGAGGAAGGAGAGAGAAAAAAACTTGTTTTTGGTCTTTTGTCTTATTGAAGACACTTCCTTTTTTTGGAGTTTTGAATTTTTGGGCATGGAAGTGAAGGTGCACCTATTAAAAGTGTCACATATTTAAGCACCATAAAATATTCCCCCTAATTATTCTAGACAATAAAAATTGTCATTTAGTAATTGGGGAATATTTAATGGTCTTTTTTGGTTTTTTTATGCTGGGGAAAATACATTTTTAATTGGATTAGGATTTTCTTTCCAAAAATTATACAAAAATTACCCTTAGTAGAGTAACATGTATGCCACATCTTTGACCTGGTCTTGGTCCAAAAATAATTAATTTGCTTTTATTTAAATGCCCAAAAATACAAAAATATGCATTATTTTATTTTCTAAAATTCCTAAAAATTAAGAAAAAAAATTTTGGGTGCCAAAAATTAATAATGATCAATAAATGGCATTTTTTTGAAAAATAAAGACACGTGCCAAATGACAAGGGCACAGGGCAGCTCACGCAGTTACGATTGGCGCGCGCGCGTAATTCAAATAAAAATGCGAAATAGGGGACGAACACACATAAATGCACCAATCCACTATTTTCCATACATTGTGAATTACCTTATTGCTCTATTTTTTCTGAAAAAATTGCTTTGGGCGGACAAAATTGGGGTATTACAATACACATTTGAGAAGCGACATGGAAAAACCTCTCTTATATAATTCTGATTCCACCACTGTATATTTGGTAGCAACTTTCACCAAATTTCTTCTCTCATCTTCCGACACATTGAGCTCTTCACCCAGCAGGTAAGCAAGAATCTTTGTCATCCAGCAATCAGGATCGACCGTAGTTGAAAGGACCTGAATTTGATTGATGCTAGGTTGGGTTTTTGTTTCTTGTATTACTGAATGGTTATTGCCGGGTTGTTTGGTGCTTGCCAACTTTGTCAATATATCGGCCATGCTATTTTGTTCTCTAGGAACATGTTTAGTTCAAAGAAAACAAATTTAAGTTTTAACTCTTGTACCTTAGATAAGTATCTGGCAAGTAATTCATCTTTTGTGCTGAATGCCCCCGTGACTTGTCCGATGACCAAAAGAGAATCGCTTCGAACTTTGAGATGTTTCACGCCGATATCTACAGCTAGGTTCATGCCGGCAATCAGGGCCTCATATTCTGCTTTATTGTTGCTAGCTTTGAAACCTGAAACGCAGTGATTGCTCAATGAGTATTTCGTCCGGTCCCTCCAACGTTACACCAGCTCCACTCCCCCTTAAATTGGATGATCCATCCACCGACAAAGTCCAACAGAATTCAGCATGAGACTCAACTATTGATTCGTCGCCCGACATTTCCAGAACGAAGTCGGCTAAGGCTTGTGCTTTGATGGCTCCCCTAGGCTGATACTTGATATCATACTCTGACATTTCTTTCGGCCATGCTACCATTCTTCCTGTGATATCCAGCTTGGAAAGTATTTGACGAATCGGCAGATCTGTCTTAACGATCACATATCACGCTAGAGTGACTGCATAAGCTGCTTACTCAATCTTCTGGTATCTTTGCTCGGCTCCCCTCCACATTCGGTTGACATAGTAGATTGGTTTTTGCTCCTTAGAACGTTCCTTATCCAGAACCGCGCTACATGCATGATCTGTGACAGCCAAATACAATAGCAAAGTAACTCCCGGTGTAGGAGGTGTTAGAATTGTAGGAGTGGCCAGATAATTTTTTATCACTTCCAGCGCCTCTTCACATTCTGCCGACCACCGAAATTTCCTTAACAACTGAAACATGTGTCGTATCTTATCAGCTGCTCTCCCTAGGAATCTTGAGAGTGCTACTATTCGACCTACTAGGATTTGAACTTCCTCTGCGTTAGTTGGGCTTCAGGCTTCTCTGATTGCTCGACATTTAGCTGGATTGGCTTCTATTCCTCTATGGGTTAGCACATAGCCCAAGAATTCAGTGGCTTGCACACCGAAGGAACATTTGTCAGGATTAAGCCGTAACTCATGTTTTTCCAGGAGGAAAAAGGTTTTCTGGAGATTCGCCAAATGAGACTTCTTGGTTTCTGACTTAACAACCATGTCATCAACGTACACTTCGATGGACCGCCCAATCTCTGCTTCAAAAAATCTGTCCATTAAACGCTGGTATGTGGCACCTGCATTTTTCACTCCAAAAGGCATTACACGGTAACAGTAGTTAGATCTAGCAGTCATAAATGCTGTTTTATCTTCATCTTCCGGACTCATCTTGATCTGGTTGTAACCAGAGTAAGCATCCATGAAACTTAGAAGCTTATAACCAGACGCTACATCTACCAATCCATCAATGCTTGGTAAAGGATAGGGATCTTTACAACAGGCTTTGTTTAGACTTGTATAGTCCACACACATTCGCCATTTCCCATTAGACTTTTTCACCATTACAGGATTGGCCAACCATGTTGGGTACTTAACCTCTCTCACAAATTCTGCGGCAATCATCTTGCTTGTCTCCTCTTGTATTGCTTCAAACTTTTCACCTCCCTGTTTCCTTTTTCTCTGAGCTACAGGTGCAACAGACGGATTCAGTGATAACTGATGACAAATAAAGTTGGGATCAATACCTGGCATGTCTTGGGGTGACCATGCAAGCACATGAATATTGTCAGAAAGGAATTTGATCAGTTGGTCCTCGAGTTCAGGTGCTAAGCAGGTACCGATCCTTGTCTTTTGATGCTGGGCCAGACCAATCACTACTTCCTTCAACGTATCTGCCAGTCTTGGTCTATTTTCTTCTTTGGCTGGATCGTACAGCCGAGGGTCTAAATCCAAGAAACTGCAATTGAAACTGATCCCTTGTTTGCTTTTCCTCTGAACTATTTTCACCTTTGCACTCTCTACATAGCATTTCCTTGCGACAGTCTGGTCCCCCTTTACCACACCTATTTTACCATTAGGAAGAGGGTACTTGATGCAGAGATGGAGATAAGAGACTACTGCCATCAGTGCATTAAGTGTCGGCCTTCCGACTATCATGTTGTATGATGACTCCGCATCAATAATCATTTATCTCAAAACCACCGTCTTTACTGACTCTTCCTCGCCAAAAGTTGTTCTGAGGTCCATATAGCCGCGGACCTCCACATGTTCTCCAGAGAAACCGACCAAGGTTCCAGGATAATTCTTCAGCGCTTCCACCGGCAACTTCAATCCTTCAAAGCATGCCCAATACATAATGTTGGCCGAACTACCTCCGTCCACCAACACGTGAGCTATTGAGTAACCGCTAGTAGTGACCGAAATTACTATCGGGTCATTTGAATGAAGCTGAACACCTTCGAAATCCTGTACATCAAAAGAAATTGCGGGAAATTCCGCGTCAGTTACAACATATATGGTTTCCGCCGATGAAACCGACATGATAGATCTTGCGTATCTTCTGCGATATGAGGATGTGGACCCTCCACCAGAAAATCCGCCAGATATGGTGTTGACTCTTCCCTTATCCGCAGTTTCATGGTCACTGCGCTTGCCCCTTTCTCCCTTCTTGGCCTGCGTGTTTGACTGTTGAACTGCCAGGTTTGGGGAAGCTACCGCCTTCTGCTTTCTTTGATCATCTCCCGCCTTCACGTATTTCTTCAACTGTCCTCGTTGTATGAGCTGTTCAATTTGCTGTTTGAGGGTCCAACAGCTATCTGTATCATGCCCCTCTGTTTTGTGGTACCTACAATAAGAAACGGTCTTACCCATGACGCCTACAAAAGGCGATGGCCAACGTATTAATCACTCATGAAGTCATTCATCAAGGATGATTGATGGTCTTGCTTTTAGAGGAGTGAAAGCTATGTCTGAATTTGGAGGACGGGTGCGACGTCCTTTGGACTTTACGTGTGCGCTCCTATCACGCCGATCATAAGGTGTGTGCCGGTTAGGTGGAGACCACCTTTGTGATGCCACATGCCTTGATGATTTCTGAGTGTCTCTCTCGTCTTTGCCGAGGGCAACATCATCCGTCTCAATATGCTTCTCCCCCCGAACTCTAATCTCATCCGTAGTCCTCGGCTTCCACAGAGACAGAGCTTCACTGAAAGTTCCATTGCGGATACCCTTCATGAAGGCCTTCACGAAAATGCACTCATCCGGGTCATGCACCAGGACAGTTGATTTGTTGAAACGTTCCAAGTAAGCTTTCAATGATTCGCCGGGCTCCTGGCGAACATCAAACATATCTTTGGCCATCATCTGTTTTTTCTTGTTCGCCGAAAATTGTTGAACAAAACGTCCAGCTAGATCTTTTAAGCTGGCGACCGAATGCTCCGGTAACCCCTTGAACCACTTTAGCACTACGTCAGCTAAAGTTCCAGCAAAGATTTTGCAGCTAATGGCGTCATTTCCACCACTGATCATCATTTGCGTTTGGAATGCATCGACGTGGCTTAGAGGATCCCCGGTGCCATCATATGTAGCAATGGATGGTTCCCTGAAGTCGGGTGGTAGCACAACAGCCTGTATAGCAGCAGAGAATGGCTGAATTGCTCGCAGTGGGGTCCTAGTTGCATCAACAACTTGAGCAAAATGCCTCGTCTCAGTAAGTTGAGCCTGCAACTAAACTTCCCTCGCTTCTAAAGCCTGAGAACGAAGAACCTGCTCTTCATTCCGACGTGCCTGATCTGCATTTTGGGCCTGCAGTGTTTGAACAGCCGCAAGTAGGTGCTCAATCCTGGGGTCCGTAGTGCTAGATGAGGGCATGGAATGTGTTGTATTCCTAGTATTTACCATGGTGATGATGATAAACTACACAAAAGTTAAAACTGTGGGACGCAGGAAAAATTGTACCAGGGCCCCACGGTGGACGCCAATGTTCCTAACTATTTCTGGGGATAGAAATGATCAAGAACACAATGAACAATCTCGCGTGAATAGTAAAATTGTTCAACCCTTGAATTAGCCTCTTTGGGCAGATTATATAGTGGTACAATCATTAATGGCCAATAGTTGATAGACGTTACATAATAATGATGACTGTTACATAATAATGAGTCAGTTACACTAAGTGGCGTTCGGTTGCGAGGCGAACCGAGCATTCTAGTAGAGTTGACCATAGAAGACCTTGCCGAGCGTCTTGCTAAGTGCTTTAACTCACTCTTTGATAATGTCATGCACAATCCCTCAGGCTTGGTATTGGGGCCGCAGCATGAGAGTAGTGTTCGGCCTGGTCGTGAACACCCATCATACCCGTAAATAGTTCCTTTTTTTTTTGGTGACATAAATTCTTTGATTTTTTTAAGCTGATAAATTCTTTGATCATACATATATTCTCAATTGAAGTGAATTTATTATACATATATTATTTTTAGCAAGGTTAACTACTGCCAATTCAAGTCAATAATAATAATAATAATAATGTTACAACAGGATAGTTATGCGTGTGTTGTGTTGTGGCACTCTGAACTGATTGAAGAAGAGAGAAGAAAAGAAGATGGTGTTCTATTGGTTAGAAGTGATGCTTCCTCTTGGAATCATTGTTGAAATGCTCTGTGTTATGGGTAACGCTCATACTCTTTACTTTTCTGCTGTGTATGCAGCGTCCAATAATCACATTGCTAGGCGGAAACTTTGGGGCGATTTGACTAACTTGCAGTGGGATCACTCTGCTCCATGGGGTTTTATTGGTGATTTTAATGCAGTTTTGGGTGATCATGTACAGTGGTCTGCGGCTTCCTTCAGCTATTTCTTTTGATGAATTCACATAATCGACCGATTTGAATCATTTGATCCATATTCTTACACGGGGATCTCAATTTACGTGGTCTAATGGTAGACTTGGAAATCATTATACAGAGAACAGACTCGATAGATCCATATGTAACGAGGATTGGCTCAATTTTTGGGATAGTGTTGATTGTTGCACTCTTACTAGAAGTAAGTCAGATCATTTTCCGCGTCTCCTTTTGAAAAATGAGTCTTTACAGCAACATTCTTCTTTTAAGTTTATGAAAATATGGGCTCAACACCCAGATTGTAAGAGGCTTGTCTTTGAGGCCTGGAAAAGCCCTGGTCCAGATGGATTTGGTAGTTTCTCCTTTCAGTTGAACCGGATATTGTCACTCAAGATGTTTATAATGTTGTGCTGCAATTTTTTCAACAAGGTTGGTTGCTCCATAACTTTAATTCTAATATTGTTGCTCTGATTCCAAAAGTTGATGGAGCTGATAGAATAGATCATTATAGACCTATAGCTCTAGCTAATTTTAAATTTAAAATTATCACTAAAGTTATTGGTGACAGACTTGCTCTAGTCGCTCCTGCCATTAGACCAACCTCCGAGTCTATCAATCAGCTTCAGAAAAAGTCTTTTGGAGGCCTATAGACCTATCCCTGATTGCATTTGCACAACCTCCGAGTCTATCAATTAGCTTCAGAAAAAGTCTTTTGGAGGCCATTAGCCTTGGTAATTGACATTAAAAAAGCTTTTGATACTATAGACTGGAATTTCTTACTTCAAGTTCTGCCTGCTTTTGTCTTTAATGAGAAGTTTTGTTCATGAATTAATATTATTCTTCACTCAGCTAAGCTCTCTTTTTATGTTTATGGCTCTGCTGTTGGTTTCTTTGGTTGCAAAAGGGGAGTTAGACAAGGAGACCCATTGTCCCCTCTTCTATTCTGCTTGGCTGAAGATGTTCTTAGTCGAGGAATTTCCAAACTTGTGGCAGATGGTAAACTTCAGCTCAAGGTTGGCCTTCGTGGTTTCCGTATGCCAAGTCATGTGTTATATGCTGATGATATAATGATCTTCTGTAGAGCCACTAAAAAGAGTATGTCTAGTTTGATGAAACTCTTTTCCTCTTATGAGCAAGTATCAGGCTAGGTTAGCAGTAAAGAGAAATCTAAAATTTTCACTGGCAGCATGTCTCCCCCTTGTAACACCCCATTTCTACCCGGTAATTTAAATCAAAAATCAGAGTATACAAAAATCATTTCTGGTCATCTTTTAGTTTAGTGTGTTATAAAATAGTGAACTGGCTGACTATGGGATTACTCAGGTAACTGATACTACTTGCAACAGACATTGGCCACCTTTGCAAGGCTCTCAGTGATGCCCTTGTAAATACACCAGTGAAAGAAATTCAGACCTTAGTGGCGAACCACTGTTGCACCCCGAAAAATCCGGTTTGGACTTCTCGATGTACAACGTGGGAAAATATGAAGCCGCCACCAATACTTTAGTTTTGAGACGAAAACATTGAAAAAACGTCTTTTTATACAAGGCGGGTGGTCTTTTCGAAAACAAGAGATGTAGGTTCGGAGTCGGTTAGGTGCGGGGAAGGTATAAGCACCCGCACCTCCTTTCTACCGAAAGGAACCTTTAATTTGATGTGTGGTTTTGAAATGTTTGATTTGAAACGATCGTTCTACTTCTTTTCTTTTCTTTTGATTGAGAAAATATTTTATTGGAAATGAGAAAAAGAATATTTTTTTGATATCCTTGAAAAGCGGAACAAAACAAGGATTTTTTTAAAGCGTGCTTGACGGAGACGAGAACCCGCTCCTACGTACCCTCACTGAGATGAGGGATCAAAGCTACGTAGTTCTCGTTTTGTGCGTCCGAAGACGGCTTTTGATGATTTTTGAAAAGATGTTTTTGCGTCCGAAGACGGCTTTTGATTTTTTTGGAGGAAGTGTGTTTTTTTCGTCAGAAGACGACTTTTGCGATTTTTTAGGAAAGAAGTGTGTTGGTGTTTTTTATTGTAGGGGTTTTCGGTCCTAGACTGTACAGTCCAATAGACCTAGAACAAAGACATCCCCGCCTGCATCTGGACGACGTGCCCACTACTTTTTGGAAAATGATCTTTTGATTTTTTTAGGAAAAGGGTTTGAAATTGTTGATTATTTGTTTTATTTCTCACAAGTATCCTAAGACGTTTGAACTGCATGACTCGGTCTCGGGGCGCTAGACAACATCGGCCGTCGTCCGACTTGCCTCTTTATGAGTTTTGAAAAAAGAAATTATTTATTGACCTCAAAAGATTTGATTAATTTATGAAAATGATTTGAAGAGTATTGACTCTTGGAAAAAAGCTTTTTGACAAATAGATTTATTAGAAAGGATAAGAAAAGAATTTGAGGTGGCATTGGCCACAAAGAAAAGAAAGTAGAACATTCAATCAAATTTAAGTCAAGACCAAAACACAATGTTCAACACATTCAAGCCAAGAAATTATTTAAACACTAAACCCTAATTTGGGGGCAACATGTGAAACTTCAAAGGGACAAGACTTACATATTATTTCATCAAAACAAAATTATGCAAGCAAACTTTATAACCAAAGATTAGAGACATGTATTTATAAGATGGAGGCACTAAACACAAGAATCAACAATTAGGCATGCTTCATTTTGCTTGGGCGAAATAGAAAAGGAGATTTGCAACATCAAACATTCATTTGGACAAGGATTCACATAGCTAAACCAAGAGATGTATCAAAATCAAGCAAGACCTAATTTATTCAACACATGTGAAATGAACATGATCTTAAATCAACATTTATTACATCAAAAGATAAGCACTAAGTGAAGTAAACACAACCATAATTTATTAAATCACAAGAACACCTAAACATATAAATTATAAAATAGATTTGAATCCTTTCTTGCAATCTTCACCACCTTAAATCAAAAAGTACTAGGTACTTAGTGGGAATCCTCTTGCAAAATCATCAATAACTACATAATAGTATAACTAAAACACAAGAACTAATAAAAGCATGAACCAATAGATTAAATGGAGTCATTTCTAGCTCTCTTCACTACTAAAATCAAAGTGTATTTTGCACTAGTAGGAATCATGGAGCTAAATCCTCAACAATTTACAATAAGCAACATTTACTAAAATATTACCAACTAAACAATAGTTAAATTAAAACACAAGAGTTAATGAATGCATAAACTAGTACTAAATAGAGTCATTTCTAGCTCTCTTCACTACTAAAATCAAAGTGCATTTTGCACTAGTAGGAATCATGGAGCTAAATCCTCAACAATTAATTGTAAGCATAATTAAATCATTTAGAACATATGAACAAATAACATGAATTGAATCCCTTCAAGCCATCTTCACCACTTAAATCAAAGTGCACTAAGCACTAGTGGGAATCATATGGCTAGATCATCAATGACTAACTAACAATAAGATTAAATAAAGAACCATGAAAATCAATTTGAACATATTTTTAGCATGATCATGCGAATATTAAAGGAGCATGAATCCACATTTTATTTAATGAAAGTGATACCAAAATTAACATAAAGCAACATGAACCCATTTATTTAAGGGTGAGATGCCAAATCTCACCCACCAACAACAACAAGCTACATTATAAAGATGAAAATGAAGAGTATGCTAAATAATGAAGAGAATAAGAGAGGAAGAAAAGAAAATAAGTTCTAATGCAAAAATGCTTGAAGATGATGTAAAAGTGTTAGAGATTTCACCTTATCTCTAAGCTAAGAAGAAGATGGAAGAGAGAAACTAAAGCAAATCAACTAATCTTCACTAAAACTTCAAGAACACTTCACGCAAGGAAGAAGAAATAGGAGATGATGATGATTTTTTTGGTTTTTAGGGAAAGATGGATGTAGTATGTGAAAGAGGAATGGAAGGGAGGAAGATTGGTGGTGTTTTAATGGATGAAGGTGAAAGAAATGGAGGAGAGGGAGTAAGGGAGAGGCTTCGGCCAGAATAGGGAAGGAGAGAGGAGGGATTTTTGTTCTAGGTTTGCAAAATGAGAGTGTGTAAAAACTTGGGGAGAGTGAATGGGTGAGGTATTTATAGAAGTTTTTGGGGTTTTAGGGTATTTTGGTCTTTTTATTTTGATGGGGCTCTAGGATTGGGTTTTAATTTTAAATGGATGGCTAGGATTATTAGTCACATGGATTAGGGGTATCTAGAAAACACAAGTGTGTGAGAGTGGGAGTGAGGGTGGTGCATGAATGAACAAAAATGAGGAGAAGATTTGTGAACAAAAATCTAATTTTGGAATGGTGACTCTTGCAAGGTAGGGTTAGGGGTATTATGGTGAGGGAATGTTATCAAAAGGGAAAGATGACATGTTTTGGGTGGAGAGGTTAGTGTAAGTGTGTGGAATAATTTACCAAAAGGGGCAAAAGGAAGATAAGATCAAATCTTATCTTAGGGAATAAGAAATGAGAAGTGTGTAGAAGATTTTTATGAGAGAGGAAGAGATATTTTCGTGCATAGGCTGAAATGTGAGAGGAAAAATAAAAAAAATGCTTATTTTTGGTCTTTTGTCTTATTGAAGACACTTCCTTCTTTTGTATTTTTGAAATTTGAATTTTGGTCATGCAAATAAAAATGCACCTATTGAAAATATGTTATATGTTTTTGGGCACCATAGAATAATCACCCCAATTATTCTAGACAACCAAAAATTGTCACTTAATAATTGGAGAAATTTTAATGGTCTTCTAGCATTTTTTATGCAATAAAAATAGGAAAATGCATTTTAATTATTTTAGACTAGGATATTTTCTCTAAAAATTGTACAAAAATTTCCTTGGGTAGAATAAAAATGTACCTTTTGTGTATGCATATTTTTGACGAGAAAATCACCCTGTCGTGAAAAATGACCAAAATGCCCTTTACCCTAAAAACTCTAATTTGCTCAAAAGTGTATTCCAATTCCAAAAATGATTTTAGAGACTTGGAAATGACTTTTAAAAACCTAAATGCAATGCATGATACTCTTTGTTCTTCTACTTATTTATTTTTGGGGAAAATTAGGGTTTTGACCTAAAGCCGGACAAAATTGGGGTATGATAATTTTCCTCTTTATTTGGATTTTACCAAGAAATATGAATTGCGCGAGACATATTTCAAGGTAAAATAGAAATAAAGAATTCAAAAATTATACCAATTTTGTCCATTTGGAGAAACCCGAATTTTCCCTTTCTCTTTTTAATGAATGAATCAACAACCCTCGATAAGCCAAAGAAAAGCGGAAATGAATTGGTGCCAACCCTCGATGAAGCCAAATAAAGCGAAAATGAATTGTCAACCCTCGATGGTTTGAAAAAAGCAAGAAATGAATTGGTGCCAACCCTCGCAAAGCCAAATAAAGCGAAATGAATTGTCAACCCTCGATAAGTTTTTAACAAAAGCAAGAAATGAATTGGTGCCAACCTCGCAGTAAGCCAGAAGCGAGAAATGAATTGTCAACCCTCGCAGTTTAGCAAAAAGCAAGAAATGAATTGGTGCCAACCTCCTCGGTTTTCAGCAGATGAGAAATAAGGCAATAATGAAAGCGATAAAGAAAGCGATAAAAGAAGGTATCGGTCCTCGATGAAACCGACACCTGAGGCTGCTTAAAGCCTTTTAACGAACCGCGCCGCGATCCGAGTTTGCCAACGGCGCGAGGTGGTCTTCCGGAGAGCGGCCGGGGAGACAATACCAAGTCTAGATCTCGATACTTCTCTAGGATCGCGCTCGTCTTGGGCCGACACGCGCTATCCTTTTTTGACCGACCTAACGAGGTCCGAAGGACTTACTCGTAGCTCGAATACGAGGTGAAGTCCGAAGGGGACGCTTGGGTCCCGGGCGGACGCTTAGGTCTGAAGGGATTCACGAATCTCGTTGGTTGATTGATTGAAATGGCCAATGCTACCGCGACCGGATTGAGGTACCGCATACGCCACCGATGCGAGGAATTGAGATGGAGTGTGGATGCATGTTATGCGCGAAAAGATGTGTTATGCAAGGGTGTGTTATGCAAATGCATGCAATGCTATGATTATGGTGTAATGATGAATGCTAGGAGATGCTATTTTTGATTTTCTTTTGTCTTTTCACTTTTTTTCCCCGACTATTTTTCTTTTTGCTTTTTCCATGAAACGCAAACATTAATATGACGCAATGCTCTGATGTTTGATGCAATGATTTTTGTTCTTTTTCTTTTATGGAAATGCTAACGTTAATATGATGCAAATGCATTGCTTTAATGTCTGATGATTAAATGACAAAGGAATGTTTGTGAAATGATGAATGATATGGAGTGTTGGATGACAGGGAATGTTTTGATTTTCTTCTTCTATTTATTTATTTATTTATTTTTTTTTTTTTTTTTTTTTTTTTTTTTTTTGCTGAGGGTCAACACTTTAAGTCCCTACAAGATACAACCTAGTCCCGAAGGATGAAGGGCGAGCACTAAAGCCCTAAAGATAACAACCTAATCCCTAAGGATGAAGGCGAGCACTGAAGCCCTACAAGATACAACCTAATCCCTAACGATAAAGGCGAGCACTAAAGCCCTACAGAATAACAACCTAATCCCTAAGGATGAAGGCGAGCACTGAAGCCCTACAAGATACAACCTAATCCCTAAGGATAAAGGCGAGCACTAAAGCCCTACAGGATAACAACCTAATCCCTAAGGATGAAGCGAACACCAAGCCCTACAAGATACAACCTAATCCCTAAGGATAAAGGCGAGCACTAAAGCCCTACAAGCGGTCAACTTTGGGCGACCCTCATGCGCCAAGATAACTGGTTAAAGAAATTTTCCATACTTTTCTATGTGAGGATGCAAATGCAATACTTTGATGCATGATATGACATGAAATGATTTTGTTCTTTTCCTCTTTATGAAGGGCGAACATTAATATGATGCCAATGCAATGAAAAGATTTTTGCTTTTTCTTTTTTACTATTTTCCTCTATGAAATGCAAATATTAATATGGTGCAACAGACGTGGAACACCTTTTTGTTTTTGCTATGTGATGAATGCACAAAATGTGAAGATGCAAATGTAATGCTTTGATGCATATGCTATGATGAATAGATTGAAATGCCTAGATGCATGAGGTAAACATTTTTGTGATGACGAGATGCGAGACTTTGGATGCAAGGAATTGAGATGATTATTGACCATTCCGTTGAAAAGTTGAATTTGATTCAAACTCTGGTGTTCTCAAGGTTTTTATTTACAAATAGCCTCATTTGTTTTCTCTTTCCTTTCCATGATGATCGAATTTGGATACCACGTAAACAACTTGTGTTCTCTCTTTTTGAAGCATTGTCTAGTAAGCATGCATAGGAGTGCAAATGTGAATGAGTGAGTCGGTTCACTTGGGATGGACATTCATGACGAGTGAAGGAATGATGCACACGATTATTGTCGAAGCTCATGAGGATCAAGAGATACAAGATTGCCCCAATTCAGTCTTTGATGAGTGAATAGCTTGCCCTGGTCTAGTGGTGACAACAACTAGGGTGTAGAAGATGATGAATTGGGAATGCTTCGGCTTTTGAAATGAAAGGTGGGGCAGAAGAGATTTTGTCTCAACCCATAAAGTTTGATGTTGCCCTGGTCATAACAAGGACAAAAAGCCCCAATTAGAATGACAGGGGCCTTGTTTAGGATAGTGAGTTGAGAGATTGCCCGGTGAGGTTGAATGAGGTGAAGGAATGGGAACGCCCCTTGCCCCGCTTGGAGGTATTGACAACCGGAGTGACATGGGAGGGCATTGAATAGACATTCCCAAGACCGGGGGTGGGCGGGAGGTGAAGAGAGTGCCCTATCTTTTGGATCTCGAGTAGTGTTCTCGGTCTGCAAATGTCTTGACTTTTAGCGTGAAAGAAGCCTCACTTGGTGATCACTAAACCTTGTTTTAATGCAATTGAATGGGTTTCGAGTGCAAGTCCCTCTTTTTATTTTGTCGACTTTCTTTTTTCTCGATCGTTTGTTTTTATTCCTCATTTCTTTTTCCCGAGGGTTTGTTTTTTCTTGATCGACCTTTCTTTTTCCGATCATTTGTTTTTTCTTTTGAGCAAACACATCGTGAGACAGATAAACTTAGTTGTTCTAAGATTTAAAATTTGAGAAAACAACAACGAATCATCATTGATCGGAATGGACTTTTCGGGATTGTGGTGTTTTGTGGACGAAGGATGATTGGGCTTAATGAAGTATTTGGGGGTAATGGTAGGATGATTTTTATTCAGCGTTGGCTGACGATCGATGATTTATGATGGTTATTTGGCTTGATGAGGTGTTTGGAAGTTTTATTCCTGGCTAAGGGTTTGTGGAGGGCAAGGTGCCGAGGAAGTGTTTGCGATTTATGGAAGAAGGGGTAGTTATACACAAAGAAGGTGTTGGAAGATTTATTGAGACAAGGATCTCTTGTGTTTTGTGGTAACATGTATCAGCTCACCACTTACATTTCTTTTGTATTTTCCTTAGCTTTGGGATTTTCATTTTTGAATCCCCTTTTTTCTTTCTCTTTTTTTTTTTTTTTTTTTTTTTTTTGTTCTTTGACTCGGGTGAGCTGATAAGAAGTGATGCACTGTTTTTTTTTATATTTGAGGTGATCCTTGTCTAGGGTGATTTTGGATTTTGGTTTTTCTTGGCTTAAGGTGGGTAGGAAAGGGACTTTCTGGGATTTTGGGATTTTTGAGGAGATGGCCAAACTTCATTTCAAATCCTGATTGCTTATTTATTTTTTTTTGTAAAACATGAAAACTGTTCATCTATCTATATGTGCTTGCTCCTTTCTTTACATTTTTTCTCTTTTTTTTTATGCCCTAACTTTTGCCTGGACCGCTCTTTGCGAGTTTTCAATCCACCGGGCGCTTTTTTTTGTGTCTAGGCCGCCCTTTGCGGGTTTTCAACCTAGCGAGCTTATTTTCTTATTTATTATTATTTTTGAAAGACTTGCACTGAAGGAATATGATATTTAACAAGGGAAATTAGTGATCACAGACTTGCCCCAGCATGGAGCACTCAAAGTGTTAGTGAGAATGAAACAAAAAGTCAAGTACGCACCGATGGGAGAGAACATGCACTTTATGGGTGGACGGGGCGGGATTAGACTTGGATGGGAAATGATGATAAATGAAGGAAACTGACTGACTCAAACAATAGAGACTGCACGTGGCATGCATACTTACTAGAAGAACGCTTCACAGAGAGTTAACATTGGTTAAAGCATGATATAAAAACTTTTTTTTGATGGAGCGTTTCAGTCTTTTATCATGGAATGGATGAGATGCAATGCTTTTTTTATTCTTTGAAGGAAATACAAATGAGCTATTGACGTGAAAAACCGAATGCCTTGGAACACCTTGAAATTTTGAAAGAATGATTGTTTTGCAAGACCATCTCGTCTCTCATCAAAACTCTTTATTGTATGTGAAAACACTATGATATGCAAGTGGAAAAATGATCACTTCAAAAGTGTAATTATTCTAAAAGGTTTTATGATTTTGATGCAAAATGAAATGCATTTTTGAATGAGGCGAGAAAGATACTTTTCAAAATGAAATTTTTATTTGTTATGCTTGATTTGTGGGTGGACCCGCTCCTACGTATCCTCCTTGAGGAATCAAAGCGTCACGTAGTTCTCACTGTGTCCCTTTTTGAAATAATGTTTATGCATGAATGCCATGTTTTGGATGAACTTGGCGAGGAGCTTTTTCCTCTTTTTGATTATAAATGAAATGCTTATGCTATGAAGACGATAATTGTTTTCATTTTTATGTAATGAAATGGAATGCAAGACGAATGATTCAAAATTAGAACTTTATTTATCGCAAATGATGCAACGATGTAGGATGCAAGATATTTCTTTTTTTTTTTAAAATGATTTTTTTATAGAGGCAAGACAAAATATGAAATGCCGATGCCCCTTTTCTTTTTTACATGATGAAAGATGCAGGAATGATGCTTTTTTCCTAAATGATGATTTTTTTAAAGGCAAGGCAAAGTATGAAATGCCAATGCCCCTTCCCTTTTTTGAAAGATGCATGTATGGAGGAATGATGTATTTGAACTAAAGTGATGAGGTTAATGAAATGATGCATGAATGCTACATTTTGAATAAATTTGATGATGATTTTCGTTCATGATTATGAATGAAATGCTTTCTTGTTTTCGTTTTTTGTGCAATGAAATGCATGATACTCACAATGATAAAAAAAATGCATGGAAAGACATGATTTTTTATTGAATGGAATTGCATGCAAAATGAGAAGTTAATGTATTATTTTTCATGATGTGTGAAAAAGGAAAACAATAATGCATGAGACGCGCCCCTAATAAGACACGATTTTTTTTTGATCTTTCGAGACAATTAGGGGAAAAAGCCTTAATGAATGGAAATGCACACGTGCGGAGAATGCGCTCTTAACAAACCTTAATGAGATAGAGAAAAAAATGCATGTATGAATTTTATCAAGTTTTTGTTTTATGCAATGCAAATGATGTCTTTATATGAAGATGACAGCGATAACGCGACTTGACATGCATGAACAAATGCATGATGAGGATGATTGAAAGAAAATTATTTACAACATAGGATTTTCAAAAGCTGGAACTTCATACTTCTGGAAAAATATATGCATTTTTTTCAAAAAAGTTTGGATGCGGGGTATCACACTCCTTTGTGTCCCTCTGAGGTTTCTTAGAGACAGGATCTAAGGCTTTTCTAAGGGGTACTTCAAGGTAAGCACTAACAAGAGGGCCCTAAATAAGGTTCCTAGAGCCAACGACCTCATCCGAGCGCACCGATCAGCAGGGACGTACGTCCAAGTGATGAGCCCTTCGAACAAAGCCAAACTCTAGGTGAAGTCTTCGCAACCACACGAAAAGACGTACGTCCAGTGTGCAGCCACTAATGACTTCGTTCTAGCCTGAGATATACTCTAGCCCGGGTATAGGGCTGTCTCACTAAAAATTACACAAGGGTAAAAACAGTGAAAGTGTGTGTAGGAGCATAATGATGCATATACCCCCCCACCTGCAAAGAAAATCCAGAAACAGTCCAGACAAAGAGAGTCGTCTACCCTAGGGTTTTGCACATATCATTCAAGTCTAAGCAAGAAATCAACCTAAGGTATTAACAATCATCTAAAACTCTACTTACCTTAAGAAGAGGAGCTAAGAAGAGGGGATCATAATAGAAGGGGGAAAATGCATGAACTTACCAAAGAAAGGGAGCGAAGAAGAGGGGGACATGCGAAATAAGGGGAATATGATGCACGAGCATAAGTAAAGAAAGAAAGGGGTAAGAGAAGAAACAAGAAGCAAGTGTAGAAATAAGCAAATGCACATGAATGCAACACAATGATAATGCAAGAGAAACTATCAAGCATCATAGACAAAGAAAAGAAAAAGAAAAAGAAAAGGAAAAAGAAGAGATAGAACAAATTTTCCAAATCAAACAATTTAAACCACGCATCAAATTAATTAGGCTTGACCCTCGTTTTTCTTAAGAAAAGTTAATCCCGATGAAATCGCAACTACCACACACCCGAAAAATCCGGTTTGGACTTCTCGATGTACAACGTGGGAAAATATGAAGCCGCCACCAATACTTTAGTTTTGAGACGAAAACATTGAAAAAACGTCTTTTTATACAAGGCGGGTGGTCTTTTCGAAAACAAGAGATGTAGGTTCGGGGGTCGGTTAGGTACGGGGAAGGTATAAGCACCCCGTACCTCCTTTCTACCGAAAGGGAACCTTTAATTTGATGTGTGGTTTTGAAATGTTTGATTTGAAACGATCGTTCTACTTCTTTTCTTTTCTTTTGATTGAGAAAATATTTTATTGGAAATGAGAAAAAGAATATTTTTGGATATCCTTGAAAAGCGGAACAAAACAAGGATTTTTTAAAAGCGTGCTTGACGGGACAGGAACCCGCTCCTACGTACCCTCACCGAGATGAGGGATCAAAGCTACGTAGTTCTCGTTTTGTGCGTCCGAAGACGGCTTTTGATGATTTTTGAAAAGATGTTTTTGCGTCCGAAGACGGCTTTTGATTTTTTTGGAGGAAGTGTGTTTTTTCAATCGAAGACGACTTTGCGATTTTTTAGAAAGAAGTGTGTTGGTGTTTTTATTGTAGGGTTTTCGGTCCTAGACTGCATGCAGTCCAATAGACCTAGAACAAAGACATCCCCGCCTGCATTTGACGACGTGCCCCACTACTTTTTGGAAAATGATCTTTTGATTTTTTTAGGAAAAGGGTTTGAAATTGTTGATTATTTGTTTTATTTCTCACAAGTATCCTAAGACATTTGAACTGCATATAGCCTCCGGTCTCGGGGCGCTAGACAACATCGGCCGACGTCCGACTTGCCTCTTTATGAGTTTTGAAAAAGAAATTATTTATTGACCTCAAAAGATTTGATTAATTTATGAAAATGATTTGAAGAGTATTGACTCTTGGAAAAAAGCTTTTGACAAATAGATTTATTAGAAAGGATAAGAAAAGAATTTGAGGGTGGCATTGGCCACAAAGAAAAGAAAGTAGAACATTCAATCAAATTTAAGTCAAGACCAAAACACAATGTTCAACACATTCAAGCCAAGAAATGATTTAAACACTAAACCCTAATTTGGGGGCAACATGTGAAACTTCAAAGGGACAAGACTTACATATTATTTCATCAAAACAAAATTATGCAAGCAAACTTTATAACCAAAGATTAGAGACATGTATTTATAAGATGGAGGCACTAAACACAAGAATCAACAATTAGGCATGCTTCATTTTGCTTGGGCGAAATAGAAAAGGAGATTTGCAACATCAAACATTCATTTGGACAAGGATTCACATAGCTAAACCAAGAGATGTATCAAAATCAAGCAAGACCTAATTTATTCAACACATGTGAAATGAACATGATCTTAAATCAACATTTATTACATCAAAAGATAAGCACTAAGTGAAGTAAACACAACCATAATTTATTAAATCACAAGAACACCTAAACATATAAATTATAAAATAGATTTGAATCCTTTCTTGCAATCTTCACCACCTTAAATCAAAAGTACTAGGTACTTAGTGGGAATCCTCTTGCAAAATCATCAATAACTACATAATAGTATAACTAAAACACAAGAACTAATAAAAGCATGAACCAATAGATTAAATGGAGTCATTTCTAGCTCTCTTCACTACTAAAATCAAAGTGTATTTTGCACTAGTAGGAATCATGGAGCTAAATCCTCAACAATTTACAATAAGCAACATTTACTAAAATATTACCAACTAAACAATAGTTAAATTAAAACACAAGAGTTAATGAATGCATAAACTAGTACTAAATAGAGTCATTTCTAGCTCTCTTCACTACTAAAATCAAAGTGCATTTTGCACTAGTAGGAATCATGGAGCTAAATCCTCAACAATTAATTGTAAGCATAATTAAATCATTTAGAACATATGAACAAATAACATGAATTGAATCCCTTCAAGCCATCTTCACCACTTAAATCAAAGTGCACTAAGCACTAGTGGGAATCATATGGCTAGATCATCAATGACTAACTAACAATAAGATTAAATAAAGAACCATGAAAATCAATTTGAACATATTTTTAGCATGATCATGCGAATATTAAAGGAGCATGAATCCACATTTTATTTAATGAAAGTGATACCAAAATTAACATAAAGCAACATGAACCCATTTATTTAAGGGTGAGATGCCAAATCTCACCCACCAACAACAACAAGCTACATTATAAAGATGAAAATGAAGAGTATGCTAAATAATGAAGAGAATAAGAGAGGAAGAAAAGAAAATAAGTTCTAATGCAAAAATGCTTGAAGATGATGTAAAAGTGTTAGAGATTTCACCTTATCTCTAAGCTAAGAAGAAGATGGAAGAGAGAAACTAAAGCAAATCAACTAATCTTCACTAAAACTTCAAGAACACTTCACGCAAGGAAGAAGAAATAGGAGATGATGATGATTTTTTTGGTTTTTAGGGAAAGATGGATGTAGTATGTGAAAGAGGAATGGAAGGGAGGAAGATTGGTGGTGTTTTAATGGATGAAGGTGAAAGAAATGGAGGAGAGGGAGTAAGGGAGAGGCTTCGGCCAGAATAGGGAAGGAGAGGAGGAGGGATTTTTGTTCTAGGTTTGCAAAATGAGAGTGTGTAAAAACTTGGGGGAGAGTGAATGGGTGAGGTATTTATAGAAGTTTTTGGGGTTTTAGGGTATTTTGGTCTTTTTATTTTGATGGGGCTCTAGGATTGGGTTTTAATTTTAAATGGATGGCTAGGATTATTAGTCACATGGATTAGGGTATCTAGAAAACACAAGTGTGTGAGAGTGGGAGTGAGGGTGGTGCATGAATGAACAAAAATGAGGAGAAGATTTGTGAACAAAAATCTAATTTTGGAATGGTGACTCTTGCAAGGTAGGGTTAGGGGTATTATGGTGAGGGAATGTTATCAAAAGGGAAAGATGACATGTTTTGGGTGGAGAGGTTAGTGTAAGTGTGTGGAATAATTTACCAAAAGGGGCAAAAGGAAGATAAGATCAAATCTTATCTTAGGGAATAAGAAATGAGAAGTGTGTAGAAGATTTTTATGAGAGAGGAAGAGATATTTTCGTGCATAGGCTGAAATGTGAGAGGAAAAATAAAAAAATGCTTATTTTTGGTCTTTTGTCTTATTGAAGACACTTCCTTCTTTTGTATTTTTGAAATTTGAATTTTGGTCATGCAAATAAAAATGCACCTATTGAAAATATGTTATATGTTTTTGGGCACCATAGAATAATCACCCCAATTATTCTAGACAACCAAAAATTGTCACTTAATAATTGGAGAAATTTTAATGGTCTTCTAGCATTTTTTTATGCAATAAAAATAGGGAAAATGCATTTTAATTATTTTAGACTAGGATATTTTCTCTAAAAATTGTACAAAAATTTCCTTGGGTAGAATAAAAATGTACCTTTTGTGTATGCATATTTTTGACGAGAAAATCACCCTGTCGTGAAAAATGACCAAAATGCCCTTTACCCTAAAAAACTCTAATTTGCTCAAAAAGTGTATTCCAATTCCAAAAATGATTTTAGAGACTTGGAAATGACTTTTAAAAACCTAAATGCAATGCATGATACTCTTTGTTCTTCTACTTATTTATTTTTGGGGGAAAATTAGGGTTTTGACCTAAGCCGGACAAAATTGGGGTATGACAACCACAATTTAGCCATAGTCATTCAGCACACTAATAGTATAACATAAATCATTCCTCAATAAAATGGAGCGTCACACCTCTCTCTCATAAACAAAATCAGAATACGTAACACCATTAGATAAACTCATAGAAATATAATTTCACATAATGCAGCGGAAAATACTCATGATCTCAACAGAATAATCCAACATTCTCAAAACAATACATAGAAGGCTCAACAAAGAGCAAAACAAGACAACTATAGTTCATAACCCCAACCCCTAGGTGCTACGTATCAGAGCAGACCGACTCGGGGAGTAGTGAAGGTAGAAAGCCCTCACTCATGACTACCTGTGGTAAACAACAACAGAAAGGGTGAGTCTCGAACTATATAATAAAAGTGATAATAAGCAATATATGTATAATCATAGTTCACAGCATACTCAAACACACCAATCATCACTCACCACTATTCATGCACTAATGAGAATGTATGCAATGTAAGTATGCATGTGGTACCATTTGCCCTCCGGCATTCTCATCAATAATGGAGTCCTCATGACTCGGCCTCCGTACGCCTCGGGCTTCACAATCATTTTATAAGGCCCTCTCCCACGCCCTCGAACTTCACAATCATTTTATAAACTCTACGACTGCATGACCAAATGTATGCATGAGACTCCATGTACATCACAAACACAATTTCAAACATTTCAATACACCCATTAACTCTTACCTCGGTGTTAATCTCATCTTATAGCCCTCCTGGCTTGGCCTCCGGCCCATGCCCCATGGCATGCTCAATCACCTCATTATAAACTCTCAACACCACTAAGTCCCAAGGACTAATCTCCTCTAGAGTACTCAACCTCACTCGGGGACCTAAACCACCATTTAGGACCAAAACAATCATCTAGGGACCAAATCGTCACCTAGGGACCAAAACAAAGACACCCTCTTAGGCACTTGGCGGCACTAGGCGCCATTTTCCCGACATTCAGCGCCCCGGTGCAACACAAAGACTAAGCGCCGAAACTTCAAAGATTTTGGCGCCCCGCAGGCAACACACCCACTGGCGCCACTTTTCTAGCAACTGCGCCCCCCACAGGCAACACAGACCTAGACACAAACTCGAACCACGATTTGAGACACAATCTCGAACACGAGCGTGCGACTAGGCGCCACAGGCGTACAATTTAGCGCCCCTCACCCACCAGCTCACCCAACACTTTCAAACCAAAAACCACCCGAGCCAAAATGTTTAAAAATGAATTTGGGCGGTGAACACAAAATTTGTACGAGGAAATATGTTCGAAATACAAGTTTCACTCCCGGCCCCAAAACACACAAAAAATCACCCCACCGGACATTTTCAAAATGACACCTGCAACTGAAAAACTACTCGAGCCAAAACACTTAAAAATGAATTTGGGCGTGAACACAAAATTTGGCACGAGGAAATATGTTGAAAATACAAGTTTCACTCCCTGGGCCCCAAAACACACACAAAACAAGCCTCACCGGGACATTTTCAAAATAACACCCGCAACTGTAAAAACCACTCGAGCCAAAACACTTAAAATTGAAAGTTGGCGGTGAATACAAAATTTGGCACGAGAAAATGTGCCCAGAATACAAGTTTCACTCCCGGGCCCCAAAATACCCACATTAGGCGCCCAGACAAAGAAACACACTTACCCAGTCCATCGCTACGGTGACACAGTATCCATTTCTCTAGGAAATTGGCGCCACGCACTTCAACATTCCCCGAAAACCCCACATCTGATGCACAGGGCGCACCATTCCTAGCCATATGGCGCCCCAACATCAAAATCCCCAAATTCTACAAATTCTCTCAAACCAATCCACATTATAATCATTCTAACACCTCCAATTTCACAAATTAACAAACAATTGCACACCCAAATCATCAATTACATCAAGATCACGAAATCATATATTGTAAAACCCTAACTCACGTTCTAAATCAATTTTACCAACAAATTCATCAAATTCAAGAAATCAAATCATCATGCAATCATCAATCAACATCAAACAAATTTCCCATGATACACATAAAACCCATTATCTCCTCTATTATAGAGTGAGACTCCCCTTACCTCAAATTAACCGTAGAAACTCTCTTTCTCCGAGTCACGTACAATAACCACAGCAACTATGGAGCTTTCCTCTTCTCCTTTCTCCCTTGCGAAGCTCTCTCTCCCTTTCTCTAGGGTTTGGCGCCGTGCTCCTCCCTTTCTCTCTTCTCCTTCGCAACCTTTCTTTCTTTTCTCACCAAATGAGAACAAATGCCTAATTTGGCTATATATACATTGGGCCAAACGCACTTGGGCCCTTTTACACCCCTGTCCATTTCTTCCACCATCCCCTTCAATTAAGAAAAATAAAAGACTATATTAACGATTTAATATACTTAAAATAATGCAACACTTTAAATAATTTAATCGAATAATTAATTAAATCATTTAGGGTGTTACAACTCTCCCCACTTAGGAAATTTCGTCCTCGAAATTCATACTGATTCAAACGACTCGGATCGACTCCCGCATCCTGCTTTCTCCAGGCTCCCAAGTCATACTCTCACCAAAGAGCTCCCAACCACACTACCTTGACTAAGGCAATGTCTTTCCTCTCAACACCTTCACTTCTCTATCATCAATCCTCACCGGCATAGTCTCCACGGTGGAGGTTCTCACGCACCTCCACATCATCCATGTGAATCACATGAGACGGTGCGGAATATACTTAGAAGGCGTGACACGTGAAAAACATCGTGCAAGTTCGAAAGATTAGGCGGCAAGGCCACCCTATAAGCAACCTTTCCAACCTCTCGGTGATCCGATGCGGTCCAATAAACCTTGAGTCAACTTCTTTGCCTTGAGCACGCCCAACACCGGTCCATAGGCGTGACCCTCAAGAACACATGCTCACCACTGAAACTCCAAGTCCTTCCTCCTCTTATCATGATAACTTTTACTCACGGCTGCTGGACTCTTTCATTTTCTCCCCGATCATTTTCACCTTCTCCGTAGTCTCCTAACCAACTCGGTCCAAGAACAACACTCTCACCTGACTCATGCCAACACAAAGGAGTTACGCACCTCCGCCCATCTGATTGCCTCAAAAGGAGCCATCCCAATGCTCGAATGATAGGCTGTTATTATAAGTGAACTCAATCACGGAGATGTGTATCCCACGCACCTCCTCGCTCTAGCACACAAAGCTCTCAAAAGATCCTCCAAAGACTGGATGGTCCTCTCATGTCGACCATCGGTTTGAGGATGATAAGTCAACTCAACCTCGGCTTGGACCCCAAAGCCTCCTGCAAGCTTCCCCAAAACTCGATGTAAACCGCGGTCTCTATCCGACACAATACTCTTCTCGAACCCCATGAAGCTTCACAATCACACGAATGTAAATTCTAGCCAACTTTGGCATAGGAAAGGTGATGTTGATAGGAATAAAGTGAGCGAGACTTGGTCAACCTATCCACAATCACCCAAATAGTGTCGACCTCTCACAAATGTTTGGCAATCCGGTCACAAAATCCATGGAAATGCTTTGTCCCACTTCCATTCCGAATCTCCAAAGGTTGCATCAACCCCGAAAGCTTCGGTGCTCGATCTTTGACTTACTGCAAGTCAAACATGCATATACAAATACAAGAACATCTCTCTTCATACTGTGCCACCAAAATAGTTTCTTCGCATCATGATACATCTTGGTAGCACTGGATGAATGCTCAACTTACTCTTATGGCTCTCCTCCAAATCATATTCTTTAACTCAAAGATCATCCGAACACAAATTTTGTCCTCGAACCTCAACACACCACAGGAATCCAACCCGTAATCCCCATCACAGACTTGCTCACCAAAGAACCAACAAATCTACCAACTTCACATCTAACTTCGGGCGTCTCTGATACTAACCAAGAAGTCATTCCCAATCCTCAGCATACCCAATCTGACACTCTGGGGTGTCACCTCACAAACCAGACTCAAGTCGCGGAATTGCTCAATCAACTCCAACTCCCTCACCATCATAGCCGACATATGCAAAGTTTTCCGACTTAAAGCATCACCACGACATTAGCTTTTGGGGTGATAGTTCAAGCCGAAATCATAGTCCTTCAAAGACTCTAACCAACGCCTCTGTCTCATATTCACTCCTTCTGGTCAAACAAGTACTTCAGACTCTTGTGATCACTGAACACTTCGAATCTAGTACCATAGAGATAGTGCCTCCAAATCTTCAACACAAACACAATTGCAGCCAACTCTAAGTCATGAGTAGGGTAGTTCTTCTCATGTGTCCTCAATCGTGTCGGACGCATAAGCAACTACCTTCCCATCCTGCATCAATACACCCCCAAACCCATCTTGGAAGCATCGCGATGACACAACAAATGGTTGCTCACGCACAGCAACACTAACACCGAGAGCGTGGTCAACCTCCTCTTTAGCTCTTGGAAACTCTCTTCACACTTTGCATCCCACACAAATTCCTTTCCTTACAGTCGGTCGAGTCAACGGAAGGGCTAGCTTAGAGAACCTTCAATGAACCTCCTGTAATAACCAACCAACCCCAAGAAACTCCCCGATCTCGATCCACGGACTTTGGGCTCTCCCACCGCAACACCGCATCAACCTTGGCCGGATCCACCACTATACCATCACGGAAATAATATGACCCAAGAAGCTCACCTCATGCAACCGAACTCACACTTTGACAACTTGGCATACAACTTCCTCTCTTTCAAGACCTCTAGCACCAACCTCAAGTGCTCTGCATGCTCTTCCTCGATTTTGAGTACACCGAATATCATCAATGAAAGCGACCACAAACCGATCCGGATAGCTATGGAAAATTCGGTTCATGTACTCCATAAACACCCCGGTGCATTTGTGACACCAAACGGCATTACAGAGTACTCATAATGCCCATACCTTGTTCTCGATGCTTTGTTTTCTGGATATCCTCATCCTTCACCTTAATCTGGTGATACCCGGACCTCAAGTCAATCTTGCTAAACACTTTAGCACCCACCAGCTGATCCATCAGATCATCTATCCTCGGGAGAGGATACTTATTCTTGATAGTCACTTTATTCAACTGTCTGTAGTCCACGCACAGACGCATACTCCCATCCTTCTTCTTTACCAATAAAACTGGAGCTCCCCATGGTGATACACTAGGCCTCACAAACTTCTTCTCAAGAAGCTCCTCTAACTGCTTCTTCAATTCACCAACTCGTGTCCGACATCCCATGCGGTGCCATGAACACGGCCCTAATACTGTGCACAAGCTCAATCCCGAACTCAACTTCTCTCTCTGGGGGCACACTAGGAATCTCATCCGGAAACACTTCAGGGAACTCACACACCACCTGTAACCCATCAACCACAGCTCGGTTCTCAGCAGACATGGACGCAATCAAAGCAAACAACTGACCACCCTCTTTCATTACCCTGCGCAATTGCTCAGCAGACAGCAGAGCAGACTCTTCCTCTTCAGGAAGGAGAAAACTAATAGACTTATCGAGCAGCTTGATGTGCACGTGGTTATCTACTAACCATCCATGCCCGAATCACATCTAACCCACCCAAAGGCAAACAAATCGATCAACCGAAAATCTCTGCCAAGACCGAGAGAGGACACCTAGCACACATCGAGAAGTAGTTCACGGGACCGCCATTAGCCGAGTGTCGATAACCATCACTCTCTCCATAGTAGACAATACTAAATTTAACTTTTCAAAGACAAACAGATGCAATAAAAGAGTGCGTAGCACCCGTGTCAACAATAGCAACTAAAGGTGTACGGAGATGAAACATGTACCTCGGATATCATTAGGTCCCTCTCGAACCCGCCAATGCAAACACCTCCCAAAGATCTTTCCTTCTTAGGCTTGGGGCACTTGAAGCTAATGTGACCACTTCACCACAGTTGAAACATACAAACTTCCTTGCGATCACATTCGGATGCCATGTGACCACTCTTTCCACACCTAAAACATCTCTTCACTTCCATCTTACAATCAAAGCTCTTGTGACTGGCTTGTCACACTTGAAACACACAATATCGGATGGGCGTCTCCCACTTGCTTCTTGCCCTCATGGTACCTCCTACCCTCAGGACTGTTTCCACCATTATACTTGTTACCACCCGAATGCCTTTGCTTTCCTTGTCGTGAGACGCCTCATAAGGTTTACCCTGTTATGAAATTTCCCCCTGGGTCTCTCATGACCCTAGAGCGGACATTCTTTGTCTTCCTCATAAATCCTGCGAAGAATCTACCGGATCAAGAAATACTCTAATTTTCCGATACCCCACACCGCTTGATATCGGCTCTCGATCCATTCTCAAACTTAATGCATTTCGAGAATTCAGCCCACTCAAGATAGTGGGGATAGAACTTGGCCAACTCCGTGAACTTGGCAGCATATTCAGTAACAGACATACTTCCCTGCCTCAGTTCAAGGAATTCCAGCTCTTTCTTACCTCTCACGTCCTCCGGGAAATACTTTCTCAAGAATTCCCTTCGAACACACGGCCAAGTGATCTCCTCCCGCAAAGACCCAATCTCTCACCGGTCTCTAGCCACCATCGTCGACCTCTTCGGATAAAGTATGAGTACTGCAGTGCGACTTTCTCGCTCATCGGTCACAGCTAATCACTCTGAAGATCCTCTCAATCTCCTTCAGCCAAGTCAAGGCACCATCCGGGTTGTACCTCCCCTTGAAGGTAGGGGGGTTCTCTCTCTGGAACGTTGCCAGACTGCGGGTCTCAGTATTCTGTTGGGTACCCATTTCTCCCCCTTGTAACACCCCATTTCTACCCGGTAATTTAAATCAAAAATCAGAGTATACAAAAATCATTTCTGGTCTTCTTTTAGTTTAGTGTGTTATAAAATAGTGAACTGGCTGACTATGGGATTACTCAGGTAACTGATACTACTTGCAACAGGCATTGGCCACCTTTGCAAGGCTCTCAGTGATGCCCTTGTAAATACACCAGTGAAAGAAATTCTGACCTTAGTGGCGAACCACAATTTAGCCATAGTCATTCAAAGACACTAATAGTATAACATAAATCATTCCTCAATAAAATGGAGCGTCACCTCTCTCTCATAAACAAAATCGAATACGTAACACCATTAGATAAACTCATAGAAATATAATTTCACATAATGCAATGGAAAATACTCATGATCTCAATGGAATAATCCAAAGATTCTCAAAACAATACATAGAAGGCTCAACAAAGAGCAAAACAAGACAACTATAGTTCATAACCCCAACCCCTAGGTGCTACGTGTCGAGCAGCGGGGCCGGCTCGGGAGTAGTGAAGGTAGAAAGCCCTCACTCATGACTACCTGTGGTAAACAACAACAGAAAGGGTGAGTCTCGAACTATATAATAAAAGTGATAATAAGCAATATATGTATAATCATAGTTCACAGCATACTCAAACACACCAATCATCACTCACCACTATTCATGCACTAATGAGAATGTATGCAATGTAAGTATGCATGTGGTACCATTTGCCTCCCATTTCTCATCAATAATGGAGTCCTCATGACTCGGCCCTCCGCCGCCCTCAGGCTTCACAATCATTTTATAAGGCCCTCCGGCGCCTCGAACTTCACAATCATTTTATAAACTCTACGACCCACATGCCAAATGTATGCATGAGACTCCATGTACATCACAAACACAATTTCAAACAAATTTCAATACACCCATTAACTCTTACCTCAGTGTTAATCTCATCTTATAGCCCTCCTGGCTTGGCCCTCCGGCCCATGCCCCCATGGCATGCTCAATCACCTCATTATAAACTCTCAACACCATTAAGTCCCAAGGACTAATCTCCTCTAGAGTACTCAACCTCACTCAGGGACCTAAACCACCATTTAGGACCAAAACAATCATCTAGGGACCAAACTCATCACCTAGGGACCAAAACAAAGACCCTCTTAGGCACTTGGCAAAGACTAGGCGCCATTTTCCCCACATTCTCGCGCCCGGTGCAACATGCAAAGACTAGCGCCAGAAACTCAAAGATTTTGGCGCCCCCGTGGCAACACAACCCTGGGCGCCACTTTTCTAGCAATCTGCGCCCGGGCAACACAGACCCTGAACACAAACTCGCATACGCTTTGAGACACAATCTCGCATACGAGTGCAAACAGACTAGGCGCCACAAAGACACGCCAGCGCCCCCTGCGACCAGCTCACCCACCACACTTTCAAACCAAAACCACCCGAGCCAAAATGTTTAAAAATGAATTTGGGCGGTGAACACAAAATTTGGCACGAGGAAATATGTTGTAAATACAAGTTTCACTCCCGGCCCCAAAACACACAAAATCACCCCACCGGACATTTTCAAAATGACACTGCAACTTGAAAACTACTCGAGCCAAAACACTTAAAAATGAATTTGGGCAGTGAACACAAAATTTGGCACGAGGAAATATGTTCAAATACAAGTTTCACTCCCGGCCCCAAAACACACACAAAACAAGCCTCACCGGACATTTTCAAAATAACACTGCAAACTGAAAAACCACTCGAGCAAAACACTTAAAATTGAAAGTTGGCAGGTGAATACAAAATTTGGCACGAGAAAATGTGCCCAGAAATACAAGTTTCACTCCCCGGGCCCCAAAATACCCACATTCTGGCGCCCAGACAGCAACCACACTTACCCAGTCACTGCTACAGTGACACAGGCGCCATTTCTCTAGGAAATTGGCGCCTGCACTTCAACATTCCCCGAAACCCCTCACACGATGCACTGGGCGCACCATTCCTAGCCATATGGCGCCCCAACATCAAAATCCCCAAATTCTACAAATTCTCTCAAACCAATCCACATTATAATCATTCTAACACCTCCAATTTCACAAATTAACAAACAATTGCACACCCAAATCATCAATTACATCAAGATCACGAAATCATATATTGTAAAACCCTAACTCACGTTCTAAATCAATTTTACCAACAAATTCATCAAATTCAAGAAATCAAATCATCATGCAATCATCAATCAACATCAAACAAATTTCTATGATACACATAAAACCCATTATCTCCTCTATTATAGAGTGAGACTCCCTTACCTCAAATTAACCGTAGAAACTCTCTTTCTCCGAGTCACGTACAATAAACACAAAGAACTATGGAGCTTTCTCTTCTCTCCTTTCTCCACATGCAGAAGCTCTCTCCCTTTCTCTAGGGTTTGGCGCCGTGCTCCTCCCTTTCTCTCTTCTCCTTCGCAACCTTTCTTTCTTTTCTCACCAAATGAGAACAAATGCCTAATTTGGCTATATATACATTGGGCCAAACGCACTTGGGCCCTTTTTACACCCCCTGTCCATTTCTTCCACCATCCCCTTCAATTAAGAAAAATAAAAGACTATATTAACGATTTAATATACTTAAAATAATGCAACACTTTAAATAATTTAATCAAATAATTAATTAAATCAATTAGGGTGTTACATCCCTCGTGTCAACGCCATCTCAGCTTTGCTCGGATTCTTTAAAGGATCTCTCCCTTTTACTTATCTTGGTGTTCCTTTATTCGAAGGAAATCCTCGGCGAATCCATTTGTTGCCTATTGTGGATAGAATTAAGGCTAAATTATCCTCCTAGAAAGGGTCGTTATTATTTGTTATGGGTAGAGTTCACCTGGTAAATTCTGTCATTTTGAGCATGTTGGTCTAGAGCTTTCTCATTTATGTCTGGCCTGCAAATCTCTTTGATACTGTTGACACTTGGATTAGAAATTTTGTGTGGTCTGGCGATGTTACTACTAGAAAAATTGTTACTGTTGCTTGGCATAAGGAGTGCAAACCCTTTCAAGAAGGTGGTCTGTGTCTTAGATCTGTCAAAACAATTAATAGGGCCGGTATGTTAAAGCTGGGCAGGAGTTTCATCTCTACCAACTTACAATGGGCTCTGCTTTTGAAAGCCAGGGTCTATAAAAACAATAAGCCGGTGAACTATCACGTCTCTTCTTCTATTTAGCTTGGATTTAGGTCTTGTATTTCTGTGATTCTCGAGCACTCAACTTGGAAGCTTGGAAATGGGGTTAGCATTAATTTTTGGACAGACTATTGGCTCTCTAGACCTATTGTGGATACCATTGGTATACCTCCCAATGTACACAGGGACCTCAAAGCTACGGTTATAAATCATTTCCCCCACATTTACACTGAACTTTAGAACATTGTTATTCCTAATATCCCAGTGGAGGATCAATTGATGTGGGATTACTCTAATTCAAGAGATCTGACTTTCTGGGATTCTTTACTTTTTCACGCTCCCGATGGACAGGTTGTCCTATGGACTAAGACAGTTTGAAAGAATTTTATTCCCCCCTCAAAATAATTTATTCTTTGGAGGACTATTCATAATAAGATGCCAACAAATGACCAACTTAGGAATAGAGGATGCACCATGGTTTCTATTTGTAGCATACGTGGTAGTGATTCTAAGACTTCTCACCACCTTTTCCTGGCCTACCCATTTGCCAAACACATTTGGAATTGGCTCGGAGGAATCCAAAGCCTCAATATTGACACTGCTTCTTTCCAAAGCATTTTATCATTGACATCCCATGGTTGTAGTCCTCAATTGAGTGACATTGTCTGTGCTGCTATTGTAAACATTTTTTGGATGATTTGGTATTGTAGGAACCAAGCTAGATTTGATAATCATGTGATCCCTTTACATACTACTATTAGTTTAACTAGTTCCAAGGTGACTTTAGCAGGAAATGCCTCTAAATCTACAATGTCTTCCTCTGCTGCTGAGTTTATGATTATAAAAGCCTTTAATGTAAATGGTAATTACAAAAATTCTTCAACCATCAAAGAGGTAATTTGGACCCCACCTGCTCCTTGCATGATTAAGTGCAATGCAGATGGTGCTGCTAAAGGGAGCCCTGGGCTGGCTACTTGTGGTGGTATTTTTAGAGACAGGAGTGCTGTTGTCCTTGGGTGTTTTTCTGCTTCGATAGGTAACAGTTATGCCCTTCATGCTGAGCTTATTGGAGCTATGCTGGCTATTGAGATTGCTTTGGATAAGGGTTGGATGTCTTGTGGTTAGAATGTGACTCTCAATTAGTTGTTTCGGCCTTTAAGAATTGTAATGTTGTTCCTTGGAAACTCCGCAACAGAGGGAACAATTGTTTATACTTGACTAGACAGATGAATTTCGTTTGCACCCACATTTACATAAAAGATAATGCTTGTGTTGATAAGCTTGCAGGTCATGGAAATAACTCAAGTGGCTTTACCTGGTGGAATCTCATCCAGAGCTTCATTGCGGAGGACTTTTTCAGGAATACGCTAGGTTTGTAAAACTACAAGTTTTGTTAGTTCTGCTGTCCCTAGATGGGCTGGGTTCGCCTTTTTCCTCCTATTTTTGGTGTGCTGCAGATGATTGTTAGCGGCTCTGGTGCCGACCTGATTAGGATGAGAGTCGTTATAGTGATGTTTTAGCGCACCTTTATAGGTTTGCTTTTATGTTTTTTAAGTTAGAATAATGTTTATGCTCATAAGTTTTGGTCTAGTCCCCCCGTGTGTTTTGTTAATTTTCCCTTTTTTATCAATAAAATTTAGGGGCAGTACTCATTCCTTCCTGGTGCTCTATATACATTTATTTTGTTTAAAAAAAACCCCCCACAAAGCTGCTCACGGTCGACCTAAGCACATTGACAATGACTTGTGGGATGTTGCCATGGAACAATGGGACAAGAAGCTCGTCGATCAAGCTTCTGTCGATTTAAATTAGTCAATCAAGTTGTTTTATCAACGTTCTTATGAAGGGAATTGTTCCGGAGTGGGCTCGAAGCCCCAATACAGCTCAGAAGGCCCAATACGGCCCAATACATAGCTTGCTCCGCAAGATGCGGCCATACCCGCAAAAGGCGCAACAGCCAGAGCACCTAAATCACTATCACAATAAAAAGCATCAAAGATCCCGAGAATTATGTACGTAACCCTACCTTGTGACCTTGCCCGTTGCACACCGCTAACTTGAGCGTCGGAGTGTCTTTGCAGGTACCACCCGCGTGCGGCCAAGACTTCAATACAACCAGTTCAACCGTGAACGAGCTAAAGACATCACTAGGACTTCACTTCTATTGGTCAAGTACGATCAATTGGCGACCACAGTGGGAGGCCCGAGCGCTATCCTACTTTATCATGGCCCCACGCGAGAGACGAACTTCGTCTAGACTTAACCCTTCGGGGAAAAACCCACCTCAACACACCCCGGAGGGCGTACCTAGAACTATTCATGAATCACAGGAAAATGCTCGGTAATCACTCTCGGTGCAGGGCGGCCGAGGGCCAGTAATAGCTCCCGTCCAACAGTCGGCTCAGCACCCTCAGATTTCGGCCGAGCTGGCCGAGGCAGGCATTGTGGATCCCCTGCCAGAACATGTGACCCAGGCGGTCATCCAGATGCTACAGAACAAGAATCAACTCATTGCTGATCGAGATGAACTGATCTCTCGCTACGAAAAAGGGTCGATGCCAGTCCGCCAGCGAGCGGCCAACGGAGAATGTAACGCCCCAAAAATAATTCAAGTATTTAATTGATTAAATTTAATTAAATGTTATAGTGGTTAATTATATTAAGATGATAATAGAGTATTTAATATAAATAAGAGGTGGTAGTTAGTAAATAATTGAGTAGTGATTTTATTATATTAAGGGTGGTTGAAGTAAATGAGGGAGGTGTGAATAATAGGCCCATGACCCATAGACCCATTTAAGTGTCTTATACTAAAGAAGAAAGGAAAGAAATGTAGGAAAGAAAGAAAGGGTGCAGCGGATCCGAGAGAGAGAGTGAGAAGCTTGGAACCGTGGGAGGAAAAGGAAGGAAAGGAAGGAGAAGATTTGGAGAGAACTTCTCCATCTTGGCTCAAGGTAAAGGGCTTTTTGGTTCTTTCTCTTCCATTTTTCTTCCTCTTTCCATTAATGTAAATATCAACCTCTAATTTCTACTCATAGTTGTTTCACCATTATTACTCAAATAGAGGAAAAAGGGGGTTTTTGTGAAATTGGAGTTTGATAGTGGGAAAGGAAAGCTCAATAGATGATTTAATGCTAGTTTTGTTGTTGTTTGGGTAGATTAAAGTTGTAAGAAGGAGAAAGGAAGGGAGGGCGACGGTTTTGAAGGAGAATAGGAGGAGGAAAGCTTGCTTTTTGGTGTTTCTTGGTGATTGCTTGGATTTTTGGCTTAGTTCTCCATTTTTCCAAAGGTAAGGGGGCTCTCTAACACCTATAATAGGTTATATGATAGATGTTGTGTATGGGTAAAACCCTCAGATGTTGTTTGAATTGATTTTGGTTGTTGTTGGTGTGATTGAGGTTGTACATGATTCAATTTGTGAAATGTGGTGTGTTTGTGTTGAAAATAAACTATGTACATATGTTGTGTTGTTTTGGGATTTGATGAAATTATTGGTTGTTGTGTTGATTTGAATTTAATGAAAATTATGGTGTATGTGTTGAAAAATGAATAATGAACATATGTTGTTTGAAGGTGAAACCCTTAGTTTTGGGTGGTGTTTGATGAAATAAGATGTGAGAAAATATTGTGGAATTAATTTTGGTGTTGATTGCTTATGTTTGGTTTGGTGGTGAATTGTGCTCACCAAATGTTGATTAAATGTGTGAGTAACGTTGAATATGCATGTTAGGTGTTTTGACAAAAGGTCAAGATATTGTTTTGGTGGTCACTTGTTGTTTAGGTGTTGAAGTGTTGTTGTTGATAAGGTATGGTTTAGGTGTTGAAGTGGTATTGTTGATAAGGTATTGTTTAGGTGTTGAAGTGTTGTTGTTGTTGTTCCCGGTGTATCGGCCAAATACGAACCGCCAGCGACAATTGGACTGCGCCCCAAATTTCAACTCGATCGGCCCAAACACGCTGCTTGGAGCGCAATTCTCGCCGGCCGAAAATCTCACCAACGGTCGGACCTCGCAGTATATATACGCCATTCGCATATGGCATCAGGTACGTTCTCTAACCTTGTGCTATCTGCCCGAGCGACCTCTCACTAGATCGTCGGAGTGTCTTTGCAGGTACCACCCGAGGTGCTCAACGCGTGAAGCCAGGACCGGTCCTTTCACTCATTCAACGACCGGCCCATAGACGAATCAATCAACACTTCAACTCTTCATTGGTCAAGGTACGATCAATTGGCGACCACAGTGGGAGGCCCGTGCGCTATCCTACCTCTTTCATGGCTCCACGCGACCGGCCCCAGACGCGGGCCACTTCTCGACTCAATCCCTCCGGGCAGAATCAGCAGCAGACCCCGGAGGGCGTGGCCGTCACAGTCCACGAGTCTCAAGGACTACCACGACAAGAGCCTTCAGTGCACAACGGTCGCGGACCTATCCTCCAACAGGTTCAACCGGCCGTTCCTGGAGACTTGCCGCCCGAGCTGGTTGAAGCGGGCATTCAGGAACCTCTACCAGATCATGTTACTCAAGCCGTTTTGCAGCTCCTGCAAAACAAAAATCAAGTGATCGCAGACCGAGATGCGCTCCATCTCGATCGACGAGAGAGTTCGATTCGGAGCGCCCGCGGGCGAAGACGGAGAACCTCTCGCTGTCGCCGACCGTAGCGAAGACACCGCTCCTCCTCGGCGGAGCATTTCTCGCCGAGAGCACTACTCATCGCTCTCGGCCGGAAGAAGCGGCACACAGACGCGCCTGCGCGAGAGCGAGCGTACGCCGCTTCGATGTCCTATGATTATGAAGATTCTAGCTACCGTCCTGACACCGGTCGCTCACCTACCAGGTACTCCTCCAATGAGTCGTCCGGGTCACGTCGGTCGAGCAGATCTTGGGATTCTCGTGAAGAGTTTGGAAGATTACGAAATGGAAGAATTAGGGGCGTTTCGCATCGGCCAAGGAGAGGCCAAAGCGGCGACCCGAAGGCCTCTCGGCTTCCACCAACCGGCCCATCCGAGGATTCTATGGAATGCCGGCAACGCGGCGTGCCTCGCAATGCAACCCTTTGGGTCGAACGGCATTCAGAATGAACACGGCCCGTTCTCCAGGGAGATCAGGCGTTACAAGATTCCGAGAGATCTCCGCAAGCCGCCCAATCTCAACAAGTTTGACGGCCGAGGAGACCCAGACAAGCATCTCCGTTACTTCAATAATTACTGCTTTGCTATAGGAATTGGGACCGACCATGAAATGCGTGCTTTTTCCCGATCTGCGACGGCCGAGCATTGGAATGGTGGGAGTCTCTGCGACCCAATTCCATCTCCTCGTGGGACGACCCTGATCGAGAATATTCTTGTCTCACTACACCGCAAAACTGCCAATATCGGTATGAAGAATACTTGGACTCTGTTGTTCAAGGAGATAATGAGACGCTGAGGCAGTATATCGACCGGTTTAACACCGAGGCCGAGTCCGTTCGTGACTTGTCAGACAAGGACAAGCTAAAATATCTGAAGCGTGGTATTCGACCGGACCACCGGTTCGTAGAAGAATTCACTCTTAACCATTACCAAGATCTCAGCTACTTCTTAACGAGGGCTAACGTCCACATGGCGTATGAAGAAACCTTGGCAGCAAGAAAGGCCGTCCGTGCACGACCTAAAGAGGAAAGCAGTAGGCCGGCCAAAGGACATGAAGGTCGCCGCGACAATCGGCCTGACTTTCGAGATAAAAAGTTTGATCATCGCACTCGACTCAACACCTCTATTGCGCAGATCTACAGCGAGTGTCAGAATAATGAGTTTGTGGGAGTTAAGCGGCCTGAACCACTCGTGCTCAAGAAGGGGGCACGACCGACTAAAAGATACTGCCGCTACCACAAGAGTAAGGGGCACGATACTAACGACTGTATGGCCCTCAAAGATGATATTGAAGAGCTCATTCAGAAAGGCAAGTTGGGAAAGTATGTGAGGTCAGAGGAAGGCGACCGACCTCAAGAGCAGAAAAGCAGCGAAGCCGATCCGCATAGAGAAAGGGGCCTCGGCCATAGAGAGCACCCAAGACAAGGATCGATCTGAAGATTGTGACACTCGGCGGTCCAAAGGCCGTAATGTTGCGATGGTTATTCATGGTGGAAACCCCCTGGATCGCAGGGAATCTAACAAAGCCACCAAGAGAAAGTGGGACGAGTTGTTAATGGTCGCATCCACTTCAAGACCACCACCGGTCTCGAGCGGACCCCATCTCGTTCGGTGACAGCGACCTATACGACGGCAAGCCTAATAGTTATGTTCCATTGGTAATCAGAGCTGTCATGGCAAACACAGAGGTGCAGAGAATCCTGGTCGATCAAGGTAGTTCGGCCGATATCATGTTTGAAGACTTGATCGACAAAATAAAGGTTGATCGGAGCGAGATAATTCCCCAGGCCGAGCCTACCCCTCTGACAGGTTTCAATGGGGCGACCACCTACCCGTTGGGAACGATCGAGCTGCTAGTCACGTTTGGTGATGACACTGGGGATAGTACTGCATGCAGACTGGTCGGACGACGTTCCTCGTACTCCCCCTCAAATCCTGCTATCAATGTATTATTGGTAGGCCGACTTTGGGTAAGCTAGAGGCCGTTACATCGACGGTGCATCTAAAAATGAAATTCTACAGCAAAGACGACCAAGTGGTCACCCTGGCGGCCGACCTTGAATCAGCAAGAAGAAGCCACGCTCTATACCAAGAAATATGTGACGAGGTAGATCGTGGCGAACGCGTCTGAGCACTAGTGAAGGCCATCAAGTCAATGTCGCTGATTTGGACGCTCGGTATGATCCAGACAGCGACCCAGAGGACAATGATGATGATTTGGCTCGAGAGCTGAAAAACAGGCTGAAAAGACCAGAGCCTCATGGAGAGTTGGTAGATGTTCAATTGGGTGACGACCCATCCAAAACGGTAAAGCTCGGTAGCGACCTACCAGAGCAAGTGAAGCAAGATCTAGTGCAATGCTTGAGAGACTATCGCAGACTGTTCGCATGGCGGCATCAGACATGCCCGGCATCCCTATCGGTAGCCGCCATCAACTTTCAATCGATGAAGGGGGTCGCCGGTCGCTTCAAAGAAGACGTGCTCGAACGAGGAAAAATCTCAAGCCGCAAAGGCCGCTGAGGACCTCATAAAGGCCAATTTTATAGAAGAGATCAAATACACGACCTGGCTGTCCAATGTCGTGCTGGTTAAGAAGAAGAATGGAAAATGGAGGATGTGTGTGGACTATACTGATCTAAATAAGGCATGCCCGAAAGGATGCCTTCCCAGCACTCCAACATCGACAAGGCGGTCGATGGGGCCTCGCTACAAACTCTTGTCTTTTTCGGATGCTTACTGCGATACAATCGGATCACGATGTATCCGCCCGATCGGCACAAGACGGCCTTCATGACCGATCGGGGAAATTTTCAACATAAGTGTGATGCCTTTCGGCCTCAAGAACGCTGGAGCGACCTACCAAATAATGATGAAACAGAATTTTCAAGAGGCGGATCGGTCGCATCTCGAGAGGTGTATTTGGATGACATGATCATTAAAAGCGTAACCGACCCGGATCACGTGAACGACCGTCGGAAATATTTGAAGAAACTAGGAGGAACTCACTTAGACTAAATCTCGAGAAGTGTACCTTTGGGGTGGGTTTCGGCAGATTCTTGGGTTTCCACACGGTGAAAGAGGATAGAAGCAAACCACGAAAAGTGTAGAGGCGATCGCCGATATGAGGCCGCCCACGATTTAAAAAAAAGAAATACAACGACTAAATGGCATGGTGGCCGCTCTATCCGAGTTCATCCCCAAAGCGGCCGCAAGTCGCTTCCATCATTTAGGCTCACGAAGAAAGAGGTGGACTTTGAGTGGACCGAACAATGCCAATGAGCATTGGATGAATTAAAGCAAGCTTTGGTTAGCCCGCCGATCATGACCAAGCCGTTGTTGGGCGAGACGTTATATCCAGATTTGGCCATAACGTAAGAAGTTCTCGTCTTTGTGCTAGTTAGAGAGAACGATCTAAAGCGAGAATCCGGTCTACTTCATTAGTAAAGTGCTACAAGGTCCCGAAATGAGGTACGAGAAAATAGAGAAGTTTGCTCTTGCACTCCACGATTCTTTGCTCGAAGGTTGAGACCCTACTTTGTGGCCCACCGTGTCGTACTAAGGACCGATCACCAATCGGACAAGTCCTTCATCGGCGGACCGGCGGGGCGAATGATAAAGTGGGCGGTAGAGCTCGATGAATTTGGCATTAAATTTGAATCGGATCGGCGCAAAAGCGCAGGTGTTGGCCGACTTTATAGCGGAAATGACTCCTACTCCAGAAGATCAAGCTGGAACGACCTGGATCTTGCACGTAGATGGGTCGTCTAACAGTAAAGGAAGTGGAGCCGGCCTAATACTAGAAAATTCAAGGCTTTGGCCGCGGAGGTGTCTTTAACCTTTGCATTCCACACTTCTAACAACCGGGCCGAGTACGAGGCATGCATAGTTGGCCTTCAGCTCGCCAGAGATTTCAATGTCGATCGGGTTGAACTCAGATCAGATTCCCTACTCGTAGTCTCGCAGATCAAAGAATTATATGATGCTAAAGACGACGTGCTGAAAAGTTATCTAGCAAGAGTGAGAGAACCGCTCGCCAGCGCTTCGGCCGAAATGGAAAGGTACATGTGCCTCGAACCGAAAATGTTCGAGCAGATATTCTATCAAAGCTGGCAAGTACCAAAACTCCAGGGAATCATAGAAGTGTGATTCAAGAAACATTAAATCGGCCGAGCGTTTCAACCAAGCCAAGTCGATGCGTTGGCGCTTACGTGTGTCGAAGACGATTCGTTGATTGGATCGCCCCATCCTAAGGTACATTGTTGAAGGAGGAGCCGAACGATCCAAAGCAAGCTAAGTTGGTCGGACTCGGGCGACCAAGTACTCGCCATAGAAGGAAAGTTATGTACGCAAGAGGATTCTCCTCTCCATTGTTAAGGTGTCTTCGTCGGTCGGCCACCCACGTCTTCGAGGACATTCATGAAGGTGTTTGTGGGAGTCACCAGGGCGCTCGTTCCATAGCTAAGAAGGCTCTCAGTGCCGGCTACTATTGGCCGACCATGGACGAGGATGCCAAGAAGCTCGTTCAGAAGTGCAAGAAATGCCAAGTACATGCTGATGTCCACATTGCACCTTCCTCAGAATTACAAAGTCTTGCCTCACCTTGGCCGTTCGCTGGGTGGGGCATGGATCTTCTAGGCCCGCTTTCCACCCGCCTCCGTGCCGTTCAAGTTCTTGATCGTGGCGATGGATTACTTTACTAAGTGGATCGAGGCCGAGCCGCTTGCAACAATCACATCGGCCAAAGTCGGCAAGTTCTTCGGGACGGTGTGTGCTAGCCCGCTTGGGATCCCCAAAGAATTGATAACGCATAACGGCACCCGGTTCACGCACAAGAGATTCGAGAAATGTTGGCCGACTTAGGGGTCAACAGCGTTTCACCTCGGTCGAGCACCCTCAGACCAACGGCCAAGCTGAAGCGGCCAACAGAGTTATCTTACGTGGTTTAAAGCGAAGGCTGGATGAAGCGAAAGGGAACTGGGTCGAAGAGTCGCGCGATTGGCTCGTGGGCCTACAGGGCGACCCCTCATTCATCGGCCGGGAGTCGCCGCTCGATTGGTGCAGGCTGTCGACGTGATACCCGTGAGAAATGGGCGAGCTGAATTGGAGGACTTCAAACCCCCCTACAGTGGTTGAAAACGACCGAGCTATCCGAGAAGAATTGGACCTAATTGAGGAACTGCGCACCCAAGCTTCGCTAAGAGAGCAATTGATCAAACAGAAGGTCGCAGCCAGGTACAACGCTCGAGTTCAAAAGAGAGAATTCTCGGTCGGCCAGCTCGTTCTAAGACGGGCCGACGTGGGAAATAAGAATGCACGCCAAGGGAAGCTCGCACCAAATTGGGAAGGTCCATACAGGGTCATCAACAAGACTGGAAAAGGGGCTTACGAGCTAGAGACCATGGATGGGGCGACTATCCCCAGAACGTGGAATGCAGAAAAACTTAGGAAATATTACGTCTGAATGTAACAAATGATTTAAATGTAATGACGACCGACCTATGAATGAAAAGCAGGCAGGCGCTCTTTTTCCCACTGGGTTTTTTACAGAGGCCTGACCTTTAGAAATATGATGTTATTTACTTTCTCGCAAGGATGTATGACCGGTCGCTCAAGATTGCCCGTGGCAAAGGAGCGATCGAAGACTTATCAAAATTGATTAGATCGTCGAAACGATCTACCTCGAGTGCCATCGAAATGGCCCAAGGGTAGAAACCCCCAAGCCTTAGATCGTCGAAACGACCTAAATCGAGCGACCGTCGAAACGGTCCCAACCGAGCGCCATCGAAATGGCCCAAGGGTTAGATAACCCGCAAACTTCAGGTCGTCGAAGCGACCTGTGGCATGTGCCACCGAGCCGGCGCAAACGACGGTCATCGAGTTGACTCAAACGAGCGCCATCGAAAATGGCCCAACAACGCTAGGTCGTCGAAACGATCTACATCGAGTGCCATCGAAAATGGCCCAAGGGTTGAGTGATAACCCATCGTGGTAGGCCGTCGAAACGACCTACCTCAAATGCAGTCGAAAGGGCCTGATTGAAGGTCGCCGAGCGATCCAAAGCCCGTTGGGATACTAAAACTTATCAAAGAATGGATTCTTTCAAATAAGCGCAACGATGACCGAACGGTCTTACTCCAAGACTTAGAGAAAAATAAACATACAAGAAGCGCAAAGAAAAGCAACCATAAACGAGCGCTATCGGCAAGTAACGAAAACGGCCGAGCGCCCATAAGTTCAAATGACAGCGAATAAATGCAAGAAATGCGCAGACATAGCAATATAAATTTGAACAGCGTAATTAAAGGCAAGTAAAAATTGTCATTACAAACACGGGGCCTTGGCCGGCCGAGCGCCCACGATTGAAAAAGCACGAAGGCGAGAAAAATTGTTGTGCCCGAAGGCAAGTTAAATGATTACAAAATTACACCGCTCGCAGCGGGCTTCGAGAAGAGAATGGTGGCCGGGCGAACGACATTGCCTTGATCGTCAACTTCTGCAGGCAACATGATCTTGTTGTTTTCAACATAGTGCGTAGGCTTTATCATGTTGTCATCAAAATTGATCCTCAAGTCTGGGTTCAACGCCCGCGCCTGGCCGAGAGCATTGTAAAATTGCTCAATAGCAGCTTCCTGACCGGCCTGGGCCACCTTCCGGATCTTTTCCTCCAGCTCGGCCTTCTCTGCCGCCCAATTGGCCTCCCGCTTCCCCATAGCCTCGAGGTCGGTTTTCAGAGTTGTGACCTGAGTAGCAAGCTCCTTGTTCCTCTTTGCCAGCTTGGCCCGGTCTTCCTCCCCCCGTTTAAGGGCCTCCTTCTTCGACTGGAGGAGCTTGTCATATTTTAGCTGCGCCTCAGCTAAAGCCTTGTCCTTTCCTGCAAAAATTCGGGTCGACGGGTTGTTAGTCGGTCGAATAAAGGTAGATGAAGAGTACAAGACCAAGAAAATAAAATTACCATCAGATTCGGCCACCAGCTCCGCCATGACTTTCTCGACCCCCATGCAGAGAGAAGCGCAGAGCGCCATGGGTTTCTTCATCTTTGTTCCGGATCGGCCGTACCCAAGCTTTCGAGCGAGATGATAGGAATCTCCTCCGTCGCAGGGGCCGGAACCCGACAATCACGCTTGGCCCGCTTGGGTGAGCGATCGGCACTGGGAGGAGGCGACCGAGGCCTGCCGACCGGCTTCTTCCCTTGGCTCTTAGGAGTTTGGGGGACTTTTGAGGAAGATTCAGGGTTATCCCCCGACCGAGAAGTGTCAAATCTCTTAGCCCCTCCTTCAGGCTTCAGGACGGAAGCGAGCAGGTCCCAGTTTTTGCCGGCCATTCTTTCTGCAAAGTAACGAGCTATGGGTTAGAATAAAAGATCGACAAGATCGACAAAGAAAAATATAAAGACAAGGTTTAAAGGCAAACCGATCTCGGCCTCCAAGGCTTGGCCTTCAGATAAGACAAAGTGGTTCGCAAGTATATGTCGCCTCCTTAGGATCTGGACGCATCATGCCCGCCAGCGCCTTGATCATGTCCAGAGTTTGCAGGTCGGCCTCCCCCAAATCTTTGGTTGTGTAAATGTAATCGCCCGGCCGCCTGTAGAAATGAGCCTCATTCCACATGATTGGGAAATAAGGGGACCTAACATCCCGTCCGGTTGAACTTCGAAACGGCCTTGCCCGGCCTCCTGCGGTGGGAACGATCCGAAATACCGACTTTTCCAGCCGCTCCCAACGACTCTCGGAACGCTTTGAAAACCGGTGGTGGGTCTTCGCATCTTGAAGGAGACTTGCTCCTCTTCTCCTTGTTGGCCTTCTCTCTGCGAGCCACTCACTCGAAGATAGCAAAGAAAAGCATCATCGACACCGCCGACCCACTTAGTCAAGAAGACTTGAAGTCTTTAAAAACGCCCATGCGTTTGGATGGAGCTGAGAAGGGGCGACCCCAATATGGCGCAGAACGTCGCGTTGGAATTCAGTAAAAGGAGGGGTAATCTTCATCTTCTCGAACACGAGCCGATACATCGTGAACTTGAAGTTGGAAGAATAAGTCGCGATATCTTCGCCCTCCTTCATGCCTCTTATCCTCCAGCCCGGTGAGCCTTCAAGGCGGCTCCGTAGATCGGGCAAAGCATCGTGGCCGACCGTAATAATGCTCCTGTTGGAGCGAAGAGTCTCCGACACCCAAGACATGTCAGACACATCTCGAGCTACATCAGCTTGGACTTCGGCCGACCCTTCGTTCGACCCTCCGACGGCATTCAGACCAGAAATATCGACCTCGGGCTGAATCACCTCTTCTCCTTGGACTTCCTCGGCTCGGCCGCCTTCGGCCTCCACCATCTCCTCGTCCACGACTGGGACGGCACTCTGCGCCTCGTCATCATCAATGATAATCACGTCGACGTCTTCTTCTTCTCCCTCCACTCGGGATACAACGTCCTCGGGCGGTGGAGAGTTGCTCGGCCGCTCGGCAGAATGGACGGACCTGGAACCAGCACTCTTGGAGCTGGCCGATCCCCGACTGGAAGAACGAGAACTCGAGCCGGTGCTGCTCGAGGAACTACTTGAAGAGCTAGAACCTTTGTCGCCCGAAGACGACTTGGGTTCGCCCGGCCTCGACATGTATGTGGCGAAAGACTGGGGCGGTTTTCCGGGAATACGGGCAGTTAACTTCGTCCGTGGCATACACAAACACCTGTGATAAAGGGATCGAGTCAGGTCGACCGAGCAAAGCACTCATGAGAGGGGGCGAGTTGGCCATCCCTCGACCTGACACCCCCTATCACGAGGCGTGGAAAAGCACAAAGTACTTTCAAATAAAAGTTCAAGTTTAAAGAGTAAAGGGAGAGATCGATTCATACCTTAAACAGATGTGGTGGATCGGTCGCTAGAAGACAGAAACAGCTTCGGATGCAAGTCGGCGGTAGACAAGTCGGTCGTTGGCAGAGCAATTCTTGGAAGTGTGAGAAATGAACTCAGCAGAAGGGCTATTTATAGTGCAGAATTCTGGCGCGAAGGGGACCGGGATACGAAGAGTCACAACGCTTCGTCTTCTCGCCAATGGTTGTCTCCGAGACGGCCTCGAAACGCCAAACGCCACGCCTTAAATGTCGGAAAGACCAACCGCCACGCAAAGACGGCCGATGGTTGACGAGCGGTCGACACCGCCCCGTAGAAAAGGCGAACGGCCGCGTCCGTTTCATCAAAGTAACTTCACTCCTGGGGGCATCGATTCAAGCCTCAGCCCGCTCTTAAGCGACCTAGGCTTGGGGGCAAATCGTTCTCGGGTGTATCAAAGAATACGAAATCGCCAATGCGAATTGGACTGCGGCCCGGCCTTCAACTCGATCGGCCCAAACACGCTGCTTGGAGCGCAATTCTCGCCGGCCGAAAATCTCGCTAACGGTCGGACCTCGCGATATATATCGCCATTCGCATATGGCATCGTGCACGTTCTCTAACCTTGTGCTATCCGCCTGAGCGACCTCTCTCACTAGATCGTCGAGAGTGTCTTTGCGGTACCACCCGAGGTGCTCAACGCTGCGTGAAGCCAAGACCGGTCCTTTCACTCATTCAACGACCGGCCCATAGACGAATCAATCAACACTTCAACTCTTCATTGGTCAAGGTACGATCAGTTGTTATAGTGTTGTTTAGCTGTTGTTGATAAGGTGTAGTTTAAGTGTTGAAAGGTATTATGGGCGTTGGAATATGTTCAAGTGAATCAGTGGTAGTAGAGGTAGCGTGAGCTGATTGTAGTGCGATGATCAATGAGACGAGGTAAGATGGAGGTTAAATACGTAGATACGTAAAGGTTGAACGTAGGCACTGAAGTGTAGAGATGATTAAGTTTAAGGAAGTTGACGTGGTAGTACAATGATGCGTAAGTGATTAAGTGTTGAATACGGAGAGTAAGGGCTTGTAAGCCGAGGTGTAGACATCGACTTGTAGCTACTGAGGTATAGGTATGTATACCGAGGTGAAGTGTGTGTGTGCCGAGGTGAAGGGTGTGTGTGCCGAGGTGAAGGGTGTGTGTGCTGAGGTGAAGGGTGTGTGCGCCGAGGTTAAGTGTGTGTGCCGAGGTGAAGTATGTGTGCGCCGAGGTGAGGTTTGTGTGCCGAGGTGAAGTATGTGTGCGCGAGGTGAGGTGTGTGTGCCGAGGTGAAGTACGTGTGTGCCGAGGTGAAGTATGTGTGTGCCGAGGTGAAGTGTGTGCCGAGGTGAATGGAATAGGTGCCGAGGTGTTGTTTTAGCGCCAGTGTGCGCAGGGGGTTGTTAGGCGCGACTATGAGTGTGGTTTGACGCCGAGTATGTCCAAGAGGCTGAGTGACGAAGTTCGAGTGGTCCCTAAGTGATGGTTTGGTCCTTAGGTGACGTTTTAGTCCATATGAGACGTTGTAGTCCTCGTAGTGGATGTTAGTCCACTACTTGTGGTGTCGAGGTGTCCGGTGGGTTGGACGTTAGCCATAGGGCTATGATCGACGTGTGATGATAGCCTTAGAACGGTGATTGGTGGTGTGTTGATGTGGCGATATTTAGATATTGTTGATGTAGAGTTGTTGAGATGGTGTTGTTTAGGTGTGTGGATGAGGTGTGGTTAATGGGGTGTTGGCACCGTGTCACAATGTATGTGTGTCGGCGCGGCGGCGCTGGTGTTGGCGCCGGTCGCAGTCCATCGTGTGTACCGTGTTGCCTAGCGGTGTTGTTTAATGTGCGATGGTGTAAGCGGTGAGGATGTGCTAGCTTTAGGGCTATAAGTTGAGTTGTAATTATTATTGAGGTGGCAAAGTAAAGTGGTGTGGGCTTCGGCCAAAGTGGTGATTGGGCTTCGGCCAAAGTGGTGAGTGCCCTCGAGGCTTATGTTGTGGGTGATGATTGTATCAAACAATAAAGTGGTGAGCTTAATAATTATTGTGGTGTATGTATTATGTCAGGGGTGCATTGTCATGGTGTCACATAAACCATATGCATAAAGTGGTGATGAGGCTTCGGCCTAAAGTGGTGATGAGGCTTCGGCCTAAAGTGGTGTGGTGCCCTCCAGGCAATAAAGTGGTGAGAATGGATCCACATGCATATTGCATTCATGCATACACTCATATTATGTTGTGGTATGCTTGTTGTTGACGACGTTATTGTATGTTGTTGTATGTCGGCTGCGGTCGTGATGTGGTGTGGTGTTGATGTCGTAGTTGATGTTTGGTGTTGATATTTGGTATAGATGTTTATTGATGATGTTTATTAATTTTTGGGTGAGATGGTGTCGATTGATGTCGAGTGTTGTTATGGTTTGAATTGAGGTGTTTCTAGCTGTTTTCTCTAACATAATGTTTACCATATTTTCTATTATTTGTGTAAAGAGACTCACCCGAGTGAAGGTTCTTCCTCACTCAGTCTGAGGTGTGGCGTATTGCTCTGATGCGTAGCAATCGTGGGGGACGAGTAGTTATAGTCATCTTGTTATTGTCTAATTAGTTTTAAATATATTGGTGTTGTAGGACTGTTTTGGAGAAAACAATGTTTTCGAGGGGTCGCCCCATTAAAGTCGTGCTATGTATCACGCAATTATATTTATTTGTGGGAAGTATTGTTTACTAAATTAAAGAGATGTTTTGGTGAACGTAGCATTCCCTTGAGGATGCATCTTTTAAAAAGAAAAGCGATTTTTGAACTCTGATTTTAAACTATATTACTATTGAGAAAAGGGGGTGTTACAGAGAACCCTCAGCTCAAGGTCGTCCATCTCGTAGACACTGAACGCCTCCTCGAAGGAACGTTCCACACCACGGTAGCACTTCTCGTCAATCGCCTGCACGCTGGAACAGGGCCCATAGGTCGCCCTCTCGCAGGAACGTGCGCAGTCGTCGTTCCCCTTCTTATGACTACGGTTACTCGGACTCTAGTTATCACCCTGACTCGGACTACTCGCCAACGAGGTACTCTTCCTGTGAGTCCTCTGGTTCACGAAGATCGAGAAGTCGGTCCTGGGATTCGTACAACGAATTTGACGACTACAATTGAAATGGAGGGATCCGAGATATATCTCTGGTCGCCTACCGGCCCAGGAGACACCAAGTCGAGCATCGTAGAGGATTGTCCTCTTCGCGGCCTTCACCTCGGCCTTACGACCGTCCTACGGCCAATGGAGGATTCATAGGCCAACCAATCAATAGACTCTATGGAATGCCGACCAATGAGGCCTAACTCGCTATTCAACGTTTTGCGCCTAGCTATGTATCGAGCGGCCAAGGTCCATACACCAGGGAGATACGTCGTTATCGTGTCCTCAGAGACTTGAGGAAGCCCCCAAATCTGAACAAGTTCAACGGCCGAGGGGACCTAGACAAGCACTTGAGATATTTCAACAATTATTGCAGCTATGGGGGCTAAGTCCAGTCATGAAGTGCAAACTCTTTCCACAGTCGCTGGAGGAGCGAGCATTGGAATGGTAGGGAAACTTTGCGTCCCAATACCATCTCTTCTTAGGACGGCCTGGTCAGGACGTTTCCTGGCCAATTATATGGCCAACAGGTGCCAAGATCAATACGAAGAGCACTTGGATACGATCATCCAAGGGGACAATGAATCGTTGAGACAATACATAGAGCGGTTCAACGCCGAGGCCAATCAGATTTGCGACCTAACGGACAGAGATAAACTAAAGTATGTTAAACGTGGTATCAGACCGGACCACAGATTTGCAAAAGAGTTTGGCCTAAATCGGTACATGGACTTGACCATGTTCCTTCGAAAAGCCAACGACCACATGGCTTTCGAAGAAGCAAGGCAAGCTAGGATGGGCGCCCCCGCGCGATCTAGGGAAGAGCAAAATAGGTCGACCAAAGGGCAGAACAACCATCGTGACAGTAGGCCGGAATATCGGCCCAAGAAATACGAACTGCGCACAAGGTAAAACACGCCCATTGCTCAGATCTACACAGTGTGCCAGAACAACGAGTTTGTTGGTGTAAAGCGACCTGACCCTCTTGTTCTCAAGAAGGGAGGTTGACCGAACAAATGGTACTGCCGATACCACTAAAGCAAGGGACATGATATGACGATTGCATGACCCTGAAGGACGATATTGAAGATCTCATCCAGAAAGGTAAGTTAAGGCAGTATGTAAGGACTGAAGGCGCCGACCGGCCAGAAGAAAGAACAGGGGGCAGCCCGCCCCAAGTAAGGCAGCACCCTGTACAAGACGATCAGAACGACGTTCCTGGTCCTTCCAATCAAGTCATGCTACCGGTGTATCGTAAGTCGGCCGTCACTTGGAAAGTTAGAGGCCGTTGCTTCCACAGTCCATTTAAAAATGAAGTTCTACTGCAAGAATGACCAAGTAGTAACTCTGATGGCTGACATGGAGGCAGCCAACCGAAACCATTACCTGTACCAAGATATTTGTGACAAGCAGGCGCCGAGCACCAACCCTCGAGACACTGGTGAAGGTCACTAGGTCAATCTAGCCGACTTGGATGCTCGTTACGAAGATGACGATGACAACCTAGCCCGTGAGCTGAAGAACAAGTTGAAAAGGCCAGAGCCTCATGGGGAATTGATTGACGTCCAGCTAGGGGACGACCCAGCAAAAACGGTCAAGTTGGGGAGCGACCTGCCTGAACAGGTCAAATAAGGCCTCATGGGATGCCTTAGGGATTATGCAAATCTGTTTGCATGGCAGGCATCGGACATGCCAGGAATCCCCACAGAAATTTCCTGTCACCAATTCTCGGTGGACAAGGCAGCTAAACCGGTCGCCTAGAAAAGACGGGCTCAGAATGAGGAGAAGGCTCGGGCAGCAGCCCAGGCCGTTGACGACCTAATTAAAGCCAACTTCATTGAAGAGATCAAATACACGACTTTGCTCTCACATAGATTATACCGACCTGAACAAGGCATGCCCGAAGGATGCCTTCTTTGTGCCCAACATCGACAAGCTGGTCGATGGCGCCTCGGGCTACAAACTTCTCTCTTTCCAGATCACCATGTACCCGCCAGATCGGCACAAGACTGTTTTCATGACCGATCGTGGCAACTTCCAATACAAGGTCATGCCCTTCGGACTGAAGAACGCAGGGGCGCCCTACCAAAGGATGATGAATAAGATCTTCAGGAAGCAGATCAACCGGATAGCAGAAGTGTATTTGGATGACATGATCATCAAGAGTAAGACTGACTAAGATCACATGGACGACCTAAGAGAGATCTTCGAGGAAGCTAGGAGAAACTCACTAAGGCTAAACCCAGAGAAATGCACCTTTGGGGTAAGGGCGGGCAAATTTCTAGGATTTCACAGGCCAATCCTGACAAATGTAGGGCACCCACCACCAAGAAGGAGATCCATCAGTTGAATGGCATGGTCGTTGCCCTGTCAAGGTTCATACCCAAATTTGCCTGCAAGTCGCTCCCTCTATTCAAGCTCCTAAAGAAGGACGTCGAGTTTGAGTGGACCGAGCAATGCTAGCGAGCATTAGACGACCTAAAAGTGGGTTGACCAACCCTTCGATCATGACCAAGCTGCTCTTGGGGGGAAACTCTATATCTATACTTAGCAATCACTGACGAAGCCTTGAGCACTGTCCTAGTCAGGGAAAACGACTCAAGCGCGTAACTCGGTCTACTTCATCGAAGAAAGTGTTGCAAGGACACAAATCGTGCATCGAAGATCGAGAAGCCGGCTCGCGCACTCACCGGGTGGCTGCTCGTAGATTAAGACCATACTTTGTTGCACATCAGGTCATGGTAAGGACCGATCAACCCATCAGGCAAACCCTACATTGACCAGATCTGGCGGGGAGCATGATTAAATGGGCGGTAGAACTCAGCGAGTTTGGAATAAAGTTTGAGTCTAGGTCGGCTGCAAAGGCCCAGGTACTGGCCGATTTTATTGCTGAAATGACACCAGTCCACGATGGCCGCTCAACGACAACTTGGACCTTGCATGTTGACGGTTCCCTAGGTCGGCTGCAAAGGCCCAGGTAATGGCCGATTTTATTGCTGAAATGATACCAGTCCACGATGGCCGCTCAACGACGATCTGGACCTTACATGTTGACGGTTCCTCTAACAACAAGGGGAGTGGGGCCAGCCTAATTTTGGAAAATTCTGAGGGCCTCACCGTGGAGGTATCATTGACGTTTGCCTTTCACACTTCCAACAATCAGGCAGAGTACGAGGCATGTATAGCCGGGCTACTGCTTGCTAAGGAGTTCGACGTCGACCGTGTTGAGCTCCTTTCAGACTCTTTGCTGGTCGTTTCTCAGATTCAAGAGCTATATGATGCGAAGGACGACATCCTAAAGAACTACTTGGCTAGAGTAAGAGAACTGCTCCAAAAATTCGACATGCAGGTGAAGCACGTGCGAGGGCCCGGGAACGTTCGGGCCGACATCCTTTCAAAGTTGGCTAGCACAAAAACCCCTGGGAATCTTAGGAGTTTGATCCAAGAAACATTAACTCGGCCGAGTGTTTCAACCAAACCAGGTCAATTACTGGCCGTCCATTCCGTCGACCTAGAGAAGGACAGGATCGCCCCTATACTGCGTTACATTCTGGCAGGGGAAGAGCCGGGCGACCCGAAGCAAGCAAAGTTGCTAAGACTGCGGGCTACAAAATACTCTGTCATTGAGGGAAGATTGTACAAAAGAGGGTTTTCATCCACGCTGCTAAGGTGCTTGTCGTCGGTCGAAGCCGACCATGTACTACGAGACATACATGAGGGCGGTTGTGGCAGTCATCAGGGCAGTCGATCCATAGCAAAGAAAGCTTTTAGAGCCGGCTATTACTGGTCGACCATGGATGAAGATGCAAGGAAGTTGGTCCAGAAATGTAAGAAATGCCAGGTCCATGCCGATGTTCATGTGGCTCCATCCTCAGAACTGCAGAGTCTCACCCCACCTTGGTCGTTCGCCTGGTGGGGGATGGACTTGCTAGGTCCATTTCCACCTGCTCCAAGACAATTCAAGTTCCTAAGTGTGGCGGTTGAATACTTTACTAAGTGGATCGAGGCCGAGCCGTTAGCGACTATCACTACAGCGAAGGTGACCGAGTTCTTTGGCCGAAATGTGCTCGCCCGGTTTGGAGTCCCACAGCAGCTGATAACCGATAATGGGACTCAGTTCGCAGATAAAAAATTCAGAGAAATGCAGGCCGGCCTAGGGGTGAAACATCGTTTTACTTCGGTCGAGCATCCACAGACGAACGGGCAGGATGAAGCGGCCAACAGAGTCATCCTGCGCAGCCTGAAAAGAAGACTGGACGAGGTCAAAGGGAATTGGGCTGAGGAACTCCAATCGATCCTCTGGGCCTACAGAACGACTCCTCACTCGTCAACCGGGAAGTCACCTTTCAGATTAGTCTATGGGACTGATCCTGTTATTCTTATAGAAATGGGCGAACTCAACTGGAGGACGGCCAACCCACCAACCATGGCCGGTAATGACCGAGCTACACAGGAGGAGTTAGACCTAATCGATGAACTGCGCACCAAGGCTTCACTTAGGGAACAACTTATCAAACAGAAGGTCGCTGCCTGTTAACTTTTCAGCAAGTGTACCGAATCGTGCAAGTAATAAAACCGGTAAGTACCGGGATATCGTCCTCAAGGATCGAAGTTATTTTACTAAAGACGTTAACAGCTACTAATAGGAACCAAGTTTAAAGGGGGTTTTGGTTTGATAATTGTTGAGCTATCAAGCTCAAAGTAAAGCAATAAAATATTTTTGGATTTTTAGAATAAGAGAATGATGAACACGATGAAAGATATGCAATGAGAAGATGCTAGGGATGAAGGCCCTTCGATTTCCACTATGGTCATTGATTTATTCTTTAAAAGATAATTTCTCTCTCTCGTTCGCTATAGAATTCACTCTTTTACTAAACTCTAATCCCTTAGGTGATTAGCCTATGTTAATTCATAAAAACCCTAATCCCTTAGGTGCTAATAATCATAACAAGCATTAACGACGAGAATTCTTACACATACAGCAAATCGGCAATTATCCCTAAACGACGAAATTGAAGGAATCGAATTTCAAGCTATTCAATAACCAAATTTCCATTTAAATTATCAAAACAAATATTAATCTATATTTTTCCAAATACAAACATCTGAAGAATAGAAATTCGATCCACAAACGAAGAGAGAAAACGATAAAAGTACTAAATTAAATCAATAACCACAGTTTTACATCAAAGTGCAATCATCCCTAACAATGGGATTTAGTTCCACATGATTAAAGTAAAAGAAAGAGAATAATTACGAGATGAAAGATGGAATGAAGGCATCTGAATCGTCAATCCTTGTCCCAAGTGTTGATTCCTCAGTAGCCGTCAGGAGGTAGCAGCTCTCTTCCGTGTTCTAGGGCTTCCAATTCGTCAAAAAGTCCTCCAAAACGCATCTCTGCTGGTGTTTTGACGTGTTTTCCGGTGTTTGGCGCGCGACTCGCGCTCCCGAGCGCCACTAACGCGCCACTCGGGGCGTGCACGCACCGCCAATCCAGCGCGCGACTCGCTCCAAGCGCCATCTGCGGCAGTTTGGTTTGAATGCTCTGCTCTCTTCTTGCATTTTTTTGATTCTGCTCACTTGCATTTCTTCGTTCTTTTCTTCCACCTAGTCCCTGGGCACAAAAACACCACAAAACCCAGCATAAACACTGCAAAGCAATTAAATCTCAAATAGAACAACTCATTAATTTTCTCCTAACAATTTCCATTCATTCATCAAATTATCAAGTAAAATCCCCTTTTTCGCAGTTGAAAAACATCATGTGATGGGGATTCATCACAACCCCAACTTGGACATTTGCTTGTCCTCAAGCAATGACAAGACCAGCCAAAAACAAAACATTGTCAACATCAGATAACATCCAATCACGAACATCCAAAGGACAAGTTGAGCAACAACTTTCAGACCGGCCACTCAATTTCCAACCCACACGTGGTACTCTCACTAGCATAAACTTGCTCAATAGTGCGTGTGTGACACTTGACTCGATTGGAGATTAGCTAGTTTCAAAATGCATTTACCTAAGACTAGAGGTTTTCTTAGAGAGTGCAAAAGATGGTTCAAAACATAGGGTAGATTCACGTTTTCACAAAATGATCGGGGCTTCAATCACAACAAAGGGTCTTAAATAGGCATTTTAGATTCGACCGATGCACTAACTATTATAACTCACGCATTTCAACTACACCAATTTATTTTTGGGCTTTGCAACCCATTTTATTACATTGGCATTTGGATTTGATCAACATTTGCTTCGGACATTGCAAAAGAATTATTAGTTTAACTACACAACACGGCATACACTCGGCGTTGCGGGTAGACGCTTTCTGATCTTTTTGCACACACACGGCATACACTATAGCGTTATGGGTGGGCGCCACAATCTTTGCACACGCATTAACACACGACACGGCATACACTATAGCGTTACGGGTAGACGCTTCTGATCTTGCACACACACACACAATGCAATCGATCTTTCTACAATCCTCATGCCCGACCTTAGTACAACCGATGCACCCCAACTTCGCTTACTACAACTACCCTAAATTTTTAATAAAAATTTTGCAACTCTCATGGTCCACCAACAGCTAGCTTAGCTACCAACATTTCTAGGATCACTAAGTTCCACAGGTTAATGTTTTATGTGTGGAAGCAAGAATGCGCTAATTTGATCACCACAGGGGTATTATTCGCTCAATTTTCACCGAATCATCACAAAGTTTGCTCAACTGTCCTTTATTAAAAAAAAAAATTAAACAGGAAATTCACCATATGATTGCATTTTATTCATGAAACTGACGATAGGTCCTCTCCCCATTTAAACACAGCAGTGTCCTCACTGATTGATTTAGGGGAAGACCTATTTACAAAACAAAAATAAAATTAAAAACGACAACTAACCTAAGGAAAACATTAAAGCACACAATCAATTAAAACAGAAAAGAAAGGAAAGAGAAAAAGTAACCTGGCGGTGAGTAGACTACTCAACCGCGTCCAGAATCTAGTGGAGGCGCCTGAAATATGTCAGCATCAGGATCCATCTGCGCTCCACTATGCAGCATGCACATGGCTCTGTACATGTTTCTCATCCCAACTTCCATCCGCTGCTGGTTTTCTTCCATCTCGCTCTGGTTAATCGCCAAGACATCCATTCTTGCACAAGATTACGAAAATCTTCTGTAGATGGCCCAACTAGAAAGTCATCGATGGTAAAGGTTGGTCCTTGCTCATCTGGCTGCTCCTGCTGCGGTTCCTCTCTTTGAATCGGGTGCTCAAGTCCGGCCCTAGAGCGAATCCAAGTCCCCAGTAATTGCAAAGAAATTGTGAAATAGTGACTTCATCTGCGTTGGCTACTACCCCAGCTTTTTCACACAACAATGCAATGAGGCTAGCATGCCTCCAATAGCTTGGCAAGGCCCCATCCTTGAATTTGGCAAAGATCTCGATTTAGCTTCTCAGAATCGCCCTAAGTTGACAGCTCTCCTCTAATGATACAAGAAGCTAGGGTTGCCACAATCGATATTCAAATTTCATTGGTTAGAACTTGGGAGGATGGTGGCAAGGATGAAGGCTGCCCAGCCTCTAGCAACTGGTGTGAGAGAGCTAACAAGGATCTTCTGCGGCTCCCCAAAGCTATTTCTAACCCAATCCATACCAGGTTTACACAGTGCTTGGCTAATCTCAGCCGCTCGCCCTGGGTCAGTCTTTACATTTATCCTGCTGAGTTTAGTTCTGAACATGCAATCCAAAAGCGGCCCCGCCTCTATCCCAAACAGTCTATTGATCGTTTTCGCATCAAAGGGGACCACATGACCCCGAACATAGCTTGTCGACTCCGGAAACACCACTGTCCCATCAACTGCAGGCTTCGGAGAGACATTAGAGAAGAACTCAAAGACAAGAGCCTTGCTCGCCTCCTTCGGATAATTCACATATTGCTCCCATCTTCGTCTGCTAATATTTTCCTTAATCTCTTCGAAATCACCCGGAGCAAGGAGAATGGCTTTTTCTTTAACAAACTTGGAGTCGACCATGTCAATTGACTCATGGAACTTTTCGCATCCCAGTGACCTAAACATGTCAGAATTGTACACAGGTTGAGAGCGAGATGATGAAGCACGACCAACAGACTTCCTCTTCCTTCCTTTTTCAGCCATTACCTATTTACATCAACATAAATTCCACACAAAATTGGTTATGGTTAGTGCACCATTAGCCATTATAATAACTCCCTTTCCTCAAAAACATTTTTCTCAAAACAATGTTGAGTTCACATGACCAAATTTAAAACAATTTGCAATGACAAGTTTGTTGTTGACAATTGTAAAGTTGTTGTTCATGAAATTGTAGTTCAAGCATTTCATCAAACTCATGGGGTGCATACCCACTTAACACATAAACAACCACTTACAAATACCTAATCAACCCCAAACTTGGTTTTTTAACAGTTCCTAATCAGGTGAATCAACAAAATAACATGCATTCAACAACCTCTAGCAATATCATCATCCAATTTTTGAATTTTTACCATTGAAGAAATTAGATGAATCTTGAAAGATTTGAAGAGGAGAAGGAATCACTTACTTGATTGATGTTGTAGATGAAGGAAAGTGGGAACAAATTCACAAAACCCCAACACAAATTGCTCCTTAGATGCAGAAAATTGGAAAACCCCCTACTTGGGAGAGATTTCACGCGTGACAGTGTGTGCAGCGTGAGTGCAGCGAAGGATTAAAACCAAGACTTCGCGGCATGGCTTGTTACAATGAGCAGCGAGAGCATGCGGCCCGACAGAGCAACAGCCCGAGGCTCACGCGTGCGCGCGAGTTACGCCGCATGAGGCGCGCCAATTGGCCGGGCTAATGTGCACACCGGCCGATCTGCCGCAGAAACGTCGTATTGTGACTAATCCATTTTTAACTTGCAAACCAAAATGATTGTGACTAAAATGCATCCTAAGGTACCTACTCTAGGAAAGATAATGCGAAAAATTAAAAAGATAAGGGTTGAGAAAATTGGGTTGCCTCCCAAAAAGCGCTTCTTTAACGTCACTAGCTTGACGTTACCTCCGGTTTTAAGGGTCGCTTAAAACCAATTCCAGCTTTTCTCTCTCTACCACTTCGCCCAAGTAACGCTTCTTCAACCTCGCCATTAACTTTGAACGATCTTTTTGACTCAGGTTCCTCCACTTCAATTGCTCCATAAGGAGTCACTTCTTTGACAACAAAAGGCCCTGACCACTTGGATTTCAGTTTTCCTGGAAATAGCTTGAGTCTCGAATTAAACAACAACACTTGCTGTCCAGGATGAAACTCTTTCCGTGAGATATTTTTGTCATGGTATGCCTTCATTCTCTGCTTGTAAATCTGATTATTCTCATATGCCTGCAGACGCATCTCATCCAATCCGTGTAGCTGTAGGATCCTCTTTCCCCACAGCCGAAGTGGCAAAATTCAAAAACTTTAGTGCCCAATACGCTTTGTGCTCAAGTTCAACCTGGTAAATGGCAAGCTTTACCATAAACCAATTGGTACGGGGACATGCCTAAAGGTGTCTTATAGGCTGTTCTATATGCCCAAAGAGCATCATCTACCTTCAACGACCAATCCTTTCTTGAGCTTCCAACTGTCTTTTCCAAGATCCTCTTAATCTCTCTTGTTGGAGACTTCGCTGACCATTGCGAGGATGATAAGGAGTTGTCACTTTATGCGTAACACCATATTTGGAGAGAACATTGTTGAGTTGGGTGTTGCAAAAGTGGCTACCCCCATCACTGATTAGGACTCTTGGCACACCGAATCTAGAAAAGATGTTCTTCTTTATGAATTTAACCACAGTTTGGGAATCACTCTTAGCAGTGGCAATGGCTTCAACCCACTTGGAGACATAGTCAACTGCCACTAAGATGTATTCACAATTGTAAGATGGTGGGAATGGTCCCATAAAATCAATGCCCCAGCAGTCAAACACTTCTACTTCAAGAATAAGGTTCAATGGCATCTCCCCCCTACGTGAAATATTGCCAGTCCTCTGGCATTTGTCACAGCTTCTCACGTAATTATATGCATCCTTGAAGAGGGATGGCCAATAAAAACCGGATTGGAGAACCTTAGCAGCTGTGCGTTCCCCATTTTAGTGCCCTCCACATGGAGAGTCATGGCAATGCCATAGAATGCTTGTACTTTCAGCCCCAGACACACATCTTCTCAAGATTCCATCAGCTCCAACTTTGTAAAGATACGGATCATCCCAAACCTAATGTTGGGCATCTCGGAGGAACTTCTTCTTCTGTTGCCATGTCAAATCTTCCGGGACCTTTCCGGCTGCCTTATAATTTGCAAGTAACTTTTCATCCGGGAACTCTTCTAGGATTTCTTTTTCACAAGCAGTCACTTCCTTGTTTTCCAACCTTGACAGATGATCTGCTACCACATTCTCGCTCCCCTTTTTGTCCTTAATTTCCAAGTCAAATTCCTGCAAAAGCAAGATCCATCTAAGGAGTCGAGGCTTAGACTACATCCAGGTTGCTTAGAGATATTTTATTGCTGCATGGTCAGTAAAAACAACTACTTTTGTTCCAACTAAATAGGAACGAAATTTTTCCAGTGCAAATACTATGGCTAGCAATTCTTTTTCAGTTGTTGCATAATTCACTTGGTTGTCATTTAAAACCTTGCTAGCATAGTATATAGCATGGAAGAACTTCTCTGATCTCTGCCCCAATACAACACCCATCGTGATAGTCACTAGCATCACACATAAGCTCAAATGGAATATCCCAATTTGGGGCTACTATGACGGAGCGAGAGATGAGTTTCTCCTTCAAGATGTTAAAAGCACCGCAGACAATCATTATCAAACACAAAGTCACCTCCTTAACAAGTAGATTGCATAATGGTTTTGCAATCTTGGAGAAGTCTTTTATGAAACGTCGATAAAAACGGCGTTTCCTAAAAACTTCTCACTCCTTTTACATTTAGAGGAGGAGGTAACTTTTCTATCACTTCGATTTTAAGCGAGTCAACCTCAATGCCTTTTGCGAGAAATTTTATGGCCAAGCACAATACCTTCCTTGACCATAAAGTGGCACTTCTCCCAATTCAAAACTAAATTGGTTTCATTGCATCGTTTAAAACCGCATCAAGGTTAGCTGGCGAGAATCATAAGTAGAACCAAAAGCAGAAAAATCGTCCATAAATACCTCAATTGCATTTTCCATCATATCGGAGAAAATAGAAAGCATGCACCTTTGAAAAGTCATTTGGAGCATTGCACAACCGGGGCATCCTCCGATATGCGAACACACCGGCGGGACACGTGAAAGCTGTCTTCTCTTGGTCTTACGGGTCTACGACTATCCGGTTATACCCAGTATCCATCCGAAGCAATAGAACGCTTGTCCACCCAACCTCTCCAAAGATATGATCCATGAATGGCAAAGGGAAGTGGTCCTTCCCGTTGCTCAGTTTAACCTCCGGTAGTCTATACACATTCTCCAACCCGTAATGATTCGAGTCGGAATCACTCATTCTTGTCATTCTTCACTACCGTCATACCACCCTTCTTAGGGACCACATGAACCGGACTCACCCATGAGCTATCTCGAGATAGGATAAATCATCACTAGTGCGAGAAAAGGGATTTAAAGTCGGACAAATTGGACATTTAAAGTCACGCGCCAGCGTGACTTCTATTAAGCGACCGTATGTCGGGAGATTTAAAGTCGCGCGAGTGCTCGACTTCATAAGTTTGTTTCTAAGTCGGACTTTTAACCGCTTTGACTTTAATTCCTCGTGTTCTCTCTAGACCACCCATCAGGATAGCTTTTAAAGTCACGCGCATGGACTTTAAAGATGTTTTTAAGTCGAGCGTTTTAAATGCTTGACTTTAAAAGTTATGTTTTTAAGACATACATTTTAAATGCTTGACTTCAAAAGTGTTTATTTAAGTTTTAATTCTTTTTAGTTTTGGGTGATCCTCGCGTGCATATACTAATTTGGCCCTCATCAAATTCATTAAATCTAGCAATACATATTCTATATAAAATAAATGTATTATATTTTGCTCAAAAAATATCATTAGCAAACTAAAAATATCACAACATACAAATTCATTTAACACTACTTTTTGTTCCAAACCATAAATGGAACCAATTAACCAAAACAAAAAGCAAACATAAATATGAGAACGCTGCACCTTACTACATGGGTGGCATTTAGCTTATTTTTCACAATACTCAAATCCATTTGCAGCCAACAATCAGCAAGGATCAATCTATTGAACAAGAAATAAATAGAAAGCAATCATTGCAAAAGACACTTCGCCTTTTACAATAAAACGATCCAATGCCAATCCAATAATATAATCGAACCACACTAATAAGAAACCAAAATTCGATGAAAAGTGAAAAAATTGTACAACACATCTTGTTCAGAAATCCTCAAATTCCAAAACCAAACATAGTCCTTATCCTTCCAAAAATATGATCCCTCCATCCCCTCTCTGTATTCTCCACCACAGTCGCATTCCCAAATCTGCATTTTCAAATTCAATTTCAATCATTCACCTCAATAGCTATATTCCCCATATCAAAATCAAAATAATTAAACACTTACCTATCCTCTTGGTACATCGATGCATGTAAGCTTCACAATCTTACTCTCCCGATTCTGGTTCCTCAAACACAATCCTCACCTGCATAAATTCACAACTATTTAGTATCAAATACTTCACTCACATCTCATTCCAAAATTAAAAACAATAAGACTTAATTTATATCCAATTTCAGTGTAAACATCTTTACACATAAATCTCAAAGAAAAGGACCTTAATACCGTTGATTGCAATCCATCCGGCCAATTTCCAAATCTCCATCTCTGCACAATCAATTTCCTTCTTCCAACTCCAAATTCAACCCGATTCTGAGAACCATCAAAATACTAAACTCTCCATCAACTTCCTTACTAATTCTCGCATTACTTTGAGTATCTTGACACAAACATGAGAGCGTTCGGTTTCTCAAAGAATTGTTAAGTCTTGATCTAAAAGATCTGACCTCTCAAACACTGAACTCAAGCAATTTATGAGAAAAATGATTAAGAAATTATTCAAGAGATGAATTAAACTAAACCTAAATCAATCAAAATCAAGAAAGGGGGAAATCATTCAAAAACTAAAATCAAGCCAGATTAGGGTTCAGCTTACAAGAAATTCGATGTAAGCCAGATCCACCGTGATCCCGAAACTATGCGATCTTGCGAGTCCAGCGACCATTCCACACGATCCCACCCTCGTCATTCATTTTCAGATTCTCCTTGCCACGAACTCGCCCAAGCCTTGAAAGTTTGTGGACTCGTACGATTATAAGCAGTTTCCACCTTATTGTTGAAACCCTAAAATTGTTAAAACACTAATTAACATTAGGCTTCTCCTCAACACCCTATTCTGAGTTTTCCTACAACTAATGATTGTTGAAACCCTAAATTGGTTGAAACATTGATTAACAATAAAGCAAAGAGGAGATGAGTGGGAGAGGAGAGAGCGATGGGGAGAGTGAGACAGAGAGAGAGTGATGGGGATGGTGAAGAAGAAATGAATAGGAGAGGAGAGGGGGAGAGTGAGACAGGGAGAGAGCGATGGGGATGGTGAAGAAGAAATGAATAGGAGAGGAGAGGGGGAGAGTGAGACAGAGAGAGAGCGATGGGGATGGTGAAGAAGAAATGAATAGGAGAGGAGAACGCGTTCTATAGAGAGCGTTAGTTTTAGGTTTCTATTATTTAAGACTTTTGAAGTCACGCGATATACCAGTCTGTCTTAGATTGTTAAAAGTGTAATACTTTTGAAGTCACGCGATATATCAACCTGTCTTAGATTGTTAAAAGTTTTCACTTTTGAAGTCAGGCCGGTTTACGCTTGACTTAAACACACGCGCCTCTACGTATCATGTAACACCCCTTTTCTACCCTTTAATTTACACGTCATTATCAGAGTAATTTCTTTTTCAAAAATACAAATTTAATCGATAGAAAAGAAGTGCCACGTCGTCATTTATAAAACTCCTCATGTCATAAAAATTTAAACCCTCAAAAATAATCTCGTCGCAGCGGAAATAACAATAGCTCACTAAACAACGCTCAAACACGTCTCACATCATTAACATAATCATAAAACAGTTAATTAATAAACTAACGACTTCAACTACGCCCCCCTAGGTGCTACGGTATCAGAGAGCGACTCGACAGACACCCCAACAGCTAACAGAGAAGGCAGCAGGACCTTCACTCGCGGGTACCTGCAGCGTTGCCACGATAGAGCAACATTCCAAGCAGAAAGGGTGAGTCTTCAAACAGCATAAAGGCAAATATAATAGTCAATATATTAGAGAACAACATCTATAATTACCATAACACACCCCACGTCGCATTTCAACCATCACAGACAACATCGGCAAACAACATAGCAAACACACCAACAAGCAAACTACATCACTTTTATGCATATGTATGAAAATGCAAACATGCATGTGGTACCATCATCGTCGCTTATTTGTTGCCTAGTGGCATATCGTCGCTAGACCGCAGCCTTTCGTCGCTTAGACCGCAGCCTTTCGTCGCTTAGACCGCAGCCTCTTCATCGTCACTTGTCGTGCATATGAAATGCATAAGACTTCATGAACACACAACACACACTAGTTCCACACATCATCACCGTCACTTACATCATCAGAACATCGCTTATAACATTTTATCGTCGCTTATAACACTTTATCCTCGCTTATAACATTTTATCGTCGCTTATAGCATTTTATCGTCGCTTATAACATCACCGTCGCTTTTGGCCATAACCGACCCATCACTATCATTATCTTCACTTTGGTCCTAATGACTCACTCATCAATTAGACAACACACACACACACTCACATCAACTTCACATCGTCGTCACGCAACACACTCACATCAACTTCACAGCATCATTTACGGCAAGATACATATCAACATACAATTACCCTTCTTATATTAATGGGTTATAAAATAGTAAGACTAATTGACTATGGGATTACTCAGGTAACCGATACTACTTGCAACAGACGTTGGCCGCACTTGCAAGGCTCTCAGTGATGCCCTTGTAAATACACCAGATAAAGAAATTACGCCTTAGCGGTAAACCACAGTCTAGCCATAGTCAAATAGCACACTAGTAGTATAACGCTGGGAGTCGAATCAAAATCCTATTCCACGAATCATTATCAATTCAAATCAATTTAGACATCACATTAGATTTTAGAAGACACCCTCATTCCATCTAGAAAAATTCCCCATTTACAATTAGAAAACATCGCCTTTCGGTTTAGACAAACACCACATTTTACTCGAGGAAACATCGCATTTTAAGCTTAGGGAACACATATTCAAATTAAGATGAACCTCACCTTTTAATAGCGAAAACAGCACATTTTCCTTTTTATAAAACAACAGCTCATATAACAATTAAAAACAGCAAGACAGCAACAATAAACGGTTTATTTTGCCTTAAAAGTAGAATATTTAGTTAGGCCTCTGAATAAGCTTTCCAACGCATTTTAGAACACCTCAATCGGGTTCCCGGTTCAAAAGATATTCAATTTACAAAAACAGTGAAAAACAGGCACTGGCGCATGAGGCGCGAGTGAGGCGCCAATGGACAGAAACACGCAGAATTTGGGCATTGCACTGGCGTGTGAAACGCCACTGCAGCGCCAGTGAGGCGCCAGTCAGCTGTAACAGTGTATTATGCAGAATTTTCAGAAAAACTCGATTTTTCACCCAAACGATCGCATCCTAATTCATTTCAAACCATTTCTGACTTTGAAAATACAGTTTATTCATCAATTAAATCTGGAAATTCATCAAAGGGATTGTCCAAAACTCATCAAAGAAATCATTAAAAACTATCAAGGTAAATCATCAAAGGTTCATCAAGATTTACCAAATTCTTCTAATATCATCATCAAATTTCATTCTAACAACTCATCAATTATACAAATTAACATCAAATTCAGCAAGAAACCTCAAAGCTCTTCACAATTTCGATTCATCACACATCATCAATTCAAAGAACATATCATATCCATCACAACAATCAAATTCACCCAAAATCGTCGAATTCAAAGAAAACATCATATTCATCAAGATCATCAATTTCATCAAAGGAAAAACACCAACTACTCATCAAGCAAAATATCAACGATTCACAAAACATCAACAATTCACAAGACGTCAACAATTCAACAACACATATCAACAAATACTTCCTAGGCATCATAGAGCTACCCTCCTACATACTAACCATTATATAAACCCTTATAGTGCGAGACTCCCCTTACCTCGAATACGTAAGCTCCGTAGAAGACGTATGAACCACGAACAAAACCTCAGCAACGCGGAGTCGTTCTTCTTCCCTTCTCCTTGCGCTATCTTCCTTCTCTTTTCTTCTCACTCTCTCGCGATCCCTTTCTCTCTTCCCTCCTCATCGTTTTCCTTCTCCTCTCTCACTAGTGCCCTTCTTCACTCTCTCTCTCTCTAGGTTTTCCTTCTTTTCTTTCTTTTTCTCCTCTCGATCTCACTCTATCTCCCTGGCCACGGTTTCCCTCTTCTCTTCCTTTGTGCATTGAGACCAAACCTAAACCCTAGGCATTCTTCTCTTGGGCCCAGGCACATTGGGCCCTTTTTTTTTTTACACCTCCTTTTATTGTTTCCATACTCCTTCTTTACTACCCACCACTCCTCACTTAAATCAAACACTCCATTATTATTTTAACGTAATTAACCACTGTAACACCTAACTAACTTAATTAAATAAATACCCGAATTATTTTTGGGCGTTACAACTCTCCCCACTTAGAATATTTTCGTCCTCGAAAATTTACTCCAACTCACGAAAACAAGACTCAATCTTCTTGTCACCCATACGCACATAGGCACTCTATGGTTCAAGCACCCTAGCTTCTACATACATCTACACTTAAGCTTGTACTCACCACACTTCAACAACTACCCTTAGGCGCACCACACGCGCACGACACTTCACCCCGACACCAAGTACAACATGTAACTTTGACGTACACATTCCTTCGACTCACACTTCCGACACCCACATACTTCGATAACTTTGCAACACCGCACTTCGTCACACTTATACGTCGACTTCCATATATTTTGACCCGCTAATAGTCGTCGGGTAACTACACCTCGGCTCCTACGTCACCTTACACACCTAACCTTCACCTCTCCCGTTTCTTTGGTTCTCACGCTATGATCGAACTTAGCTACGATTATAACACCAACAACACATCATAACTTCACCAAAGTGAAGCACACACCACATCAATCACACAAAGAAGCAACACAACAACTCCAAAAATAAATAGGCATTAAGCCAAAACTCCAAAGTAATGATAATGAGTACTAAAGAAAAATAGGAAAAAACAAAGTCCTCTTAAATTTTCAAAGCAGTACTGTGAGTTCATAAAAGCAAGACCTATAAACCTAAGGAAACAACATCCTTTATTCGCAAAAATAACAACAAGAACAACAGATGCAAAACAACGACTCTTTATTTATAAAAGCGACAATGAACCACATAAAATAAAGCTGACTTGCAAAATAGGGAAACATCACCCCTTAAATATGGGGAGGCGACACCTTTAAATTTTAAAAACAAAGACAATTAAATTGAAGAAAACATCACTCTTATTTTAATCAACAACACCCTTGAATTTGAGATGATAGCACTCTTATTTGTGGGAAAAACAGCAGTTTTAAGATTTACAAAAATAGCACTTCAAGTTTTAGTAAACAGCACATTAAAATTTGAAGAATTCCGCACCTTTAATTGTAGAAAAACAGCAACACACACAAGTTAAACCCCCACATCCAACACCCCTCAAACTATTGTCAGTCACGTCCTATTACCCAAACATATCGTTAATCATCACATATGTCACGATCCTAACTAGAATGACACATATTTTACATCACATCTTGAGTTTAAGTTCAAAAATGGTTCAATCACATGTTCTCACCATATATACTAAAAATCGACCTCTACCCTACCTAATCACCCAAATCAAATCCAAATTCATCATCTCATATGCTCAATCACCAGGCAACATCATTAATTCATCAACAATACCAAAAACCCCAACGGCAAACAACAAAATCCACCACAAAGTCTTAGTCGAAAATCGACGAGAACCTGAAAACACACCAAGCAACACATTCCGGTCATACACGAAGTACTCGTGAGCAAACACACACATAGTAGCAATAAGACAACAAGCAACACCGGTATTAACAATAGCGGTCATACCGTCGGCCAATTCACTAATCAACGCAACACAAATTATAGTTAGAACGAGTACCAAGACTCGAGAGATAACTAGACTTCGACAACGGACAACTTGGCGGACGAGACCGAATCGCTCTGATACCACTAATGTAACACCCTTTTCTACCCTTTAATTTACACGTCATTATCGAGTAATTTCTTTTTCAAAAATACAAATTTAATCGATAGAAAAGAAGTGCCACGTCGTCATTTATAAAACTCCTCATGTCATAAAAATTTAAACCCTCAAAAAATAATCTCGCCGCAATGTGGAAATAACAATAGCTCACTAAACAACGCTCAAACACGCCTCTCACATCATTAACATAATCATAAAGCGGTTAATTAATAAACTAACGACTTCAACTACGCCCCTAGGTGCTACGGTATCGTAGAGCGACTCGGCGAGACACCCACAACTAACGAGAGAAGGCGGCGGGACCTTCACTCGCGGGTACTGCGACGTTGCCATGATAGAGCAACATTCCAAGCGAGAAGGGTGAGTCTTCAAACAAAGATAAAGGCAAATATAATAGTCAATATATTAGAGAACAACATCTATAATTACCATAACACACCCCACGTCGCATTTCAACCATCACAGACAACATCGGCAAACAACATAGCAAACACACCAACAAGCAAACTACATCACTTTTATGCACATGTATGAAAATGCAAACATGCATGTGGTACCATCATCGTCGCTTATTTGTTGCCTAGTGGCATATCGTCGCTAGACCGCAGCCTTTCGTCGCTTAGACCGCAGCCTTTCGTCGCTTAGACTGCAGCCTTTCGTCGCTTAGACCGCAGCCTCTTCATCGTCACTTGTCGTGCATATGAAATGCATGAGACTTCATGAACACACAACACACACTAGTTCCACACATCATCGCCGTCACTTACATCATCATAACATCGCTTATAACATTTTATCGTCGCTTATAACACTTTATAAGTAAACATAACATTTTATATCGCCGCTTATAGCATTTTATCGTCGCTTATAACATCACCGTCGCTTTTGGCCATAACCGACCCATCACTATCATTATCTTCACTTTGGTCCTAATGACTCACTCATCAATTAGACAACACACACACACACTCACATCAACTTCACAGCATCATTTACGGCAAGATACATATCAACATACAATTACCCTTCTTATATTAATGGGTTATAAAATAGTAAGACTAATTGACTATGGGATTACTCAGGTAACCGATACTACTTGCAACAGACGTTGGCCGCACTTGCAAGGCTCTCAGTGATGCCCTTGTAAATACACCAGCGAAAGAAATTCTGGCCTTAGCGGTAAACCACAGTCTAGCCATAGTCAAATAGCACACTAGTAGTATAACGCTGGGAGTCGAATCAAAATCCTATTCCACGAATCATTATCAATTCAAATCAATTTAGACATCACATTAGATTTTAGAAGACACCCTCATTCCATCTAGAAAAATACCCCATTTACAATTAGAAAACATCGCCTTTCGGTTTAGACAAACACCACATTTTACTCGAGGAAACATCGCATTTTAAGCTTAGGGAACACATATTCAAATTAAGATGAACCTCACCTTTTAATAAGCAAACACATTTTCCTTTTTATAAAGCAATGACTCATATAACAATTAAAAACAGCAAGACAGCAACAATAAACGGTTTATTTTGCCTTAAAAGTAGAATATTCAGTTAGGCCTCTGAATAAGCTTTCCAACGCATTTTAGAACACCTCAATCGGGTTCCCGGTTCAAAAGATATTCAATTTACAAAAACAGTGACAAAACAGTGAAAATGCAGTGAAAAAAAGCATCGCCTTTGGCGCGTGAGGCGCGAGTGAGCGAGTGGCGCCAATGGGCGGCTCACGCAGAATTTGGGCATTGCCTTTGGCGTGTGAAGCGCCATTACTGCGGCGCGAGTGAGGCGCCATCGGTATAACGATGTATTATGCGAATTTTGAGAAAAACTCGATTTTTCACCCAAACGATCGCATCCTAATTCATTTCAAACCATTTCTGACTTTGAAAATACAGTTTATTCATCAATTAAATCTGGAAATTCATCAAAGGGATTGTCCAAAACTCATCAAAGAAATCATTAAAAACTATCAAGGTAAATCATCAAAGGTTCATCAAGATTTACCAAATTCTTCTAATATCATCATCAAATTTCATTCTAACAACTCATCAATTATACAAATTAACATCAAATTCAGCAAGAAACCTCAAAGCTCTTCACAATTTCGATTCATCACACATCATCAATTAAGCAACATATCATATCCATCACAACAATCAAATTCACCCAAAATCGTCGAATTCAGCAAAACATCATATTCATCAAGATCATCAATTTCATCAAAGGAAAAACACCAACTACTCATCAAGCAAAATATCAACGATTCACAAAACATCAACAATTCACAAGACGTCAACAATTCAACAACACATATCAACAAATACTTCCTAGGCATCATAGAGCTACCCTCCTACATACTAACCATTATATAAACCCTTATAGTGCGAGACTCCCCTTACCTCGAATACGTAAGCTCCGTAGAAGACGTATGAACCACGAACAAAACCTCAGCAACACGGAGTCCTTCTTCTTCCCTTCTCCTTGCGCTATCTTCCTTCTCTTTTCTTCTCACTCTCTCGCGATCCCTTTCTCTCTTCCCTCCTCATCGTTTTTCCTTCTCCCTCTCCCAGCCGTGCCCTTCTTCACTCTCTCTCTCTCTAGGTTTTCCTTCTTTTCTTTCTTTTTCTCCTCTCGATCTCACTCTATCTCCCTGGCCACGGTTTCCCTCTTCTCTTCCTTTGTGCATTGAGACCAAACCTAAACCCTAGGCATTCTTCTCTTGGGCCCAGGCACATTGGGCCCTTTTTTTTTTTTTTTTACACCTCCTTTTATTGTTTCCATACTCCTTCTTTACTACCCACCACTCCTCACTTAAATCAAACACTCCATTATTATTTTAACGTAATTAACCACTGTAACACCTAACTAACTTAATTAAATAAATACCCGAATTATTTTTGGGCGTTACATATCAAGTCAGGCATCTGAGCGTGTGACTTTACATGTCTAATTCTTTTCCTGATTTTGCACTAGTGCATACCGGCCTCTAAGAGATTTAAAACTTCCTTACGCACCACCTCTTTCATTGTAGGGTTTAATCTCCGCTGAGGTTGGATCACATGTTTGAATTCTTCCTCCAGTTTGATTTTGTGCATGCAAAAAGTTTGGACTTATCCCCTGAGTCCGAGATTGTCCAACCCAACGCATTTATGTTGCTTAGTACCCTCATCGAACTTCTCCTCTTCCGGGTTTGGTAAAAGAGTCGCTAATGATAGGCGGATGAAGATCATCATTTGCAAGGAAAACATACTTCAGATGGGAGGGGAGTTGCTTCAGTTCAAGAATCTTTTTCTCGGGACTCTCCCCCCTATCTAGCTCTTCTTTTTTCTTTGACACATTTTCTATCTGAGAAGCTTCAAAACTGCGCAAAATACAATCTTCTATTTCACTCCAGAGATTCTCTTACTCGCTTCTTCAATAGAGTTTACAATTACATTCTCCAATGGAGGAGATGGTACTTCCTGTCTGAAGGTCTCTTTCACAGAATTATCAAGTACATCCACCCTAAAACACTGTCCTTTGTCATCAGGATGGCGCATAGCTTCAAAAACATTAAAAGTGATCTTCTCATCCTGGAACCTTAAGATCAGCTTCCCTTGTTGCACATCAATCAAAGCTCGCCCCGTGGCTAAAAATGGCCTACCGGGATAAGTGGTACCTCTGCATCTTCCTCCATGTCAAGTATCACAAAGTCTACCGGAAATAGGAATTTATCAACTCGACTGAACATCTTCCAACACTCCATGTAGGGATATTTCAGCGATCGATCGGCAAGTGTCAGAGACATTCTAGTCGGTTTCACCTCACCACCACCAAGCCTCTTAAGCATAGACAATGGCATAAGATTAATACTGGCCCCCAGATCACAGAGAGCTTTGCCAATGGCTATGTCGCCAATTGCACACGGAATGGTGAAGTTTCCGGATCTTTCATTTTCTCGAGGAAGCTTCCTTTGAATTATGGCTTTGCACTCTTCCGTAAAGCCATCTGTTTCATCTTCTTTGAATTTCCGCTTCTTTGTCAAGAGCTCCTTCATGAACTTGGCATAGATGGGCATCTGTTCTAGAGCTTCTGCGAATGGGATATTAATTTGAAGTCGCTTGAAAATCTCCATGAACTTTGAAAACTGCTCATCTTTTTGATTTTTCTTGCTAGCGTGTGGATATGACAGCTTCACTTGAGGAGAGGGTGCTTTGGGTTTCTCTTGTACCTGCACATCAAAGAACAAATTGTTTTCATTAAGGTTAGACTTCACACCTTCTTCACTTTGTTCATTTTCAACTTCCCCAATTTTTTCATTTTCATTTTTTTCACTCAACTCAATATTTTCCTTTTCTACTTCCACCTTCTTCTCACAAGTCACCACAGGCGTTTTCAACTCCCGACCACTTCTTAGTGAAATAGCCTTAGCAGTTTCATTCCTTGGGTTATCAATGGTGGTAGCGGAGAATCCACTACTAGATGATTCAGCAAGCTACTTTGATAATTGCCCAATTTGAGTCTCTAAGTTCTTTATGGATGCTTCATGATTTTTCTCCATATGCTTCATAGTCTGCTCTTGTGATTGAAAAGTTGTTTTGGTCATTTGCATGAATTGAGTTAAAGCATCCTCCAATTGAGAAGATTGTCTTTGTTGTTGAGGAGGTGCTTGAGATTGGTGCTGTTGGTTTGAACCTGCGGTATCATTATTTTTCCAAGAGAAGTTGGGATGATTCTTCCACCCAGGATTGTAGGTGTTAGAATATGGGTTCCCACCTTGCTTCTGAAAATTTCCCATGTAATGAACCTGTTCACTGTTATCACCATGAGTAGCACAGTCACCTTCATGAGCGTTTCTGCCACAAAAGTTACATGCCCCTGTTTGCATTGCTTGAACGGTTGCAGAATTTTGAGATCCACTTGGCAAAGCAACAACTAAGCGTTTTAGTGAGGGCTTCAATCAAAGTGACATTACCTTTCGTTGAGCCAATACAAAGACTATTAGAATCCAATTCTAACATCCCTTTCTTCGTTGTTGGTGCCCTCTATCATTCTCAGATTACTGTATTCATTAGAGGCCATATGCTCTACCAACCGTCTTGCTTCTCTCTGCGGTTTAGTACCCAAAGATCCTCCAAACACCGAGGCATCTAACATCATTCTTGTTTGAGGTCGCAAAAACCATGACGAGAATGTTTGCAATTGCACAAAGTCATCAATACCATGTGATCGTACCTTGATCAATGAAGAGTTGAAGTGTTGGTTGCTTCGCCATCGGGGCGGTCGTTGAATGAGTGAAAGGACCGGTCCCGGCTTCACGCGTTGAGCACCTCGGGTGGTACTGCAAAGACACTCAGACGATCTAGTGAGAGGTCGCTCGAGCGGATAGCACAAGGTTAGAGAACGTGCACGATGCCATGTGCGAATGGCGTATATATCTTTGTGAGTCCGACCGTTACGCGAGAATTTCGTGGCGAAATTGCGCTCAAGCGGCGTGTTGGGCGATCGTGATGGGTCGGGCCGCGAGTCCAATTGCTGCTGGCGATCCTCGTATTTGCTAATACACCCGAGAACAATTGCCCCCAAGCCTAGGTCGGCTAAGAGCGGGCCGAGGCTTGAATCGATGCCCCGAGTGTGAAGTTCTCTTGATGAAACGGACGCGCCGCTTGCTTTTTCTACGCGGTGTCGACCATCTCGTCAACCATCGGCCGGAGGCTCGCTGCGGCGGTTGGTCTTTCCCGACATTGAAGACGTGGCGTTTGGTGTTTCCGAAGGCATGCGGAGACAACCATTGGTGGGAAGACGAACCGTTGTGACTCTTCGTATCCGGTCCCCTTCGCGCCGAGATCCGTGCTATAAATAGCCCTCTTCGAGTTCATTTCTCACACTTTCTGATTTGCTCACGGCGACCGACTCGTCTGCGCCGACTTGCATTCAAGTTGTTTTACGTCTTCTAGCGACCGATCTTCAATACACCTTAAGGTGCGAACCGACCGCTCCTTTACTCTTTTAAACTTGAGTTTTTCTTTAAAGCACTTCGTGCTTTTCCACGCCTCGTGATAGGGTGTGTCGAGGAGGGCGGCCGGCTCGCCCCTCTCATGAGCGCTTTGCTCGATCGACCTGACTCGATCCCTTTATCACAGGTGTTTGTGTATGCCACGGACAAAGCTAACTGCCCGTATTCCTGGAAAACCGCCCCAGTCTTTTGCCACATACATGTCGAGGCCGGGCGAAACCAATTCCCAAGAGGCGGAGTCTAAGTCGTCTTCGGGCGACAAAAGCTCTAACTCTTCAAGCGGTTCTTGAGCAAAGACGAGCTCGAGTTCTCATTCTCTCGGTCGGGATCGGCCAGCCCCAAGAGCCACGATTCCAGATCGCCCGTCTCGCCGAAGCGGCCGAGCAACTCTCCACCGCCCGAGGACGTCGTATCCCGAGTGGAGGGAGAAGAAGAAGACGCCGACGTGATTATTATTGACGATGATGAGGCGCAGAGTGCCGTCCCGGTCGTGGACGAGGAGATGATGGAGGCCGAAGGGGGCCAGGCCGAAGACGTCCCAGGAGAAGAGGTGGCTCAGCCCGAAGTCAACATTTCTGGTTTGGAGGCCAACATCGGAGGGTCGCACGAAGGGTCGGCCGAGGTACAAGCCGATGTAGCTCGAGATGTATCTGATATGTCTTGGGTGTCGGAGACTCTTCGCTCTAACAGGAGCATTCTCACGGTCGGTCACGATGCTTTGCCCGATCTACGGAGCCTCCTTGAAGACTCACCGGGCTGGAGGATAAGGGGCATGAAGGAGGGCGAGGATATCGCGACTTATTCTGCCAACTTCAAGTTCACGATGTATCGGCTCGTGTTCGAGAAGATGAAGATCACCCCTCCTTTCACCGAATTCCAGCGCGACGTCTTGCGCCATATTGGGTCGCCCTTCTCGGCTTCATCCAAACGCATGGGCGTTCTTAAAGACCTTTGAGGTCTTTGCTTGACCACTGCTTGGGTCGGCCGGTATCGATGATGCTTTTCTTTGCTATCTTCGTGAAATGCTCGAGAAGGCCAACAAGGAGAAAAGGGAGCAAGTCTCCTTCAAGATGCAGAAGACCCATCACCGGTTTTTCAAAGCGTTCCAGGAGTCGTTGGGAGCGGCCTGGAGAAGCCAGTACTTTTGGATCGTTCCAAGCAAGAGGCGGCAAGGCCGTTTGTGAGGTTCGCACCGGACGGGATCTTTGGGTCCCCTTACTTCCCTATTATGTGGAATGAGGCTCATTTCGCAGCGGCGGCGGGAGATTACATCTATCTGATGAAAGATCCAGGAAAGGCCGACACCGAGACTTTAGGGGATGATAAAGTCGCCACGGCGGGCATGATGCGTCCAGGATCCTAAGGGCGACATACCTTGCTTGCCGCCCTTTGTCTTGTATGAAGGCGATGAACCGGAGGCCGAGATCGGTTAAACTTTTGAACTTCTTCACCACGATAATGTTATTGATTCTCTTTTCTTTTAACTCATGGCTCGTCATTTTTCGTAAAGGATGGCCGGCAAAGCCGAACCGCTGCTCGCTTCCGTCCAAGCCCGGCGAGGGCTAGGGGACTGACGGGTCCTCGGTCGAGGGCAACCCCGAATCTTCCTCAAGAGTCCCCACACCCCTAAGGGCCAAGGAAAGAAGCGGTCGGCGAGCTCTCGGTCGCCTCCACCCGTCTTGTCGCTCACCCAGCGGGCCAAGCGCGACGTTCGGGTCCCGCTCCTGCGCAGCGGAGGAGGTTCCCATCATCCAGCTCGAGAGCTTGAGTGCGGCCCGATCCGGAGGAATACCGAAGAAGCCCATGGCGCTCTGCGCTTCTCTCTCTATGGGGGTCGACAAAGTCATGGCATTTGGTGGTGGCCGAAATCGATGGTAATTTTACTTTCTTAGTCTTGTAATTTCTATCTTACCTTTGTTCGACCGACTAACCAACCTTCGACACAGAATTCGCGAGGAAGGGCAAGGCTTTGGTTGAGGCGCAACAGAAATACGACAAGCTCCTCCAGTCGAAGAAGGAGGCCCTCAAACGGGGAGAGGATGACCGGGCCAGGCTGTCAAAGAGGAACAAGGAGCTTGCCGGCCAGGTGAACACTCTGAAGGCTGACCTTGAATCCGTCGAGAGGGAGAGAGCCAGGTTGGAGGCCGCAAATGCCGAGCTGCAGGCGAAGATTCAGGTGGTGGCCAAGGCCGGTCAGGAGGCTGCAGTCGAGCAATTCTACAACGCTCTTGGCCAGGCGCGGGTGTTGAATACCGACCTGCAAATCAATTTCGATGACAAGATGATCAAGCCCACGCACTATGTCGAAAATAACAAGATCATGTTGCTGCGCAGATCGACGAAGCGAGGCAACGCCATTCGCCGACCACCATTCTCTCTTGAAGCCCGCTGCGAGCGGTGTAATTTTGTAACTTGCCTTCTGCGACAATATTTCGCGCCGTGCGCTTCTTTTATTTGTGGCGCTCGGCGGCCAAGGCGTCCCTATTTGTAATGACAATCTCTATTTGCTTTTCATTTATGCCCGTTTGAATTTATGTTGCAATTTCTGCGTACTTGCATTTATTCGCCTTGTTCATTTTGAATTTGTGGGCGCTCGTACGCTGTTCGTTACCGATAGCGCTGCGTTGTCGGTCGCTTCTCTTTGTGCGCCTTGTATGCTTATTTTTCTCTAAGTCTTTGAATTTTAAGACCGTTCGGTCGTCATTCGTGCTTACTTCGAAAGCATCTATTCTTTGATAAGTTAATATCCCAACGGGGCCTTGGGTCGCTCGGCGACCTTCTATCAAGCCCTTTCGATGGCATTTAAGGTAGATCGTTTCGACGGCCTAGCGCTTTGTTGGGCCATTTTCGATGGCACTCGATGCGAATCGTTTAACGACCTAAGCGTTGTTGGGCCATTTTCGATGGCACTTTCGGTTGGGACCGTTTCGACGGTCGCCGATTCGAATCGTTTCGACGATCTAAGGTTTCGCGAGTTTTAACCTCGGGCCATTCGATGGCACTTCGGTTGGGACCGTTTCGACGGTCGCTTCGATTTAGATCGTTCGGCGATCTCGGGGGCTTGATAAGTCTTCGATCGCTCCCTTTGCCTCGGGCAATCTTGAGCGACCGGTCATACATTCTTGCGAGAAAGTAAAGAACACATCATGTTTTTAAAGGTCGGGCCTCAGTAAAAAACCCGATGGGAAAAAGAGCGCTGCACGCTTTCATTAATAGATCGGTCGTTATTACATTCAAATTCTTGGTTACATTCAAACGTAATACTTCCTAAGCTTTTCTCGCATTCCACGCGTTAAGGGATAGTCGCCCCATTCATGGTTTGCGGCTCGTATGCCCCCTTGCCGGTCTTCGTGATGACTCGTACGGACCTTCCCAATTTGGTGCCGCCTTCCTTGGCGTGCATTCTTGTTTCCCGTCGCCGCCCGTCTTAGAACGAGCCGGCCGATCGAGAATTCTCTTTTGAACTTCGGCGTTGTACACAGGCCGCGACTTTACTGCTTTGATCAATTGCTCCCTTAGCGAAGCTTGGGTGCGCAGTTCTTCAATTAAGTCCAGCTCTTCTCGGATAGCCCGGTCGTTGTCAACCACTGTAGGGGGGTTTGAAGTCCTCCAATTCAGCTCGCCCATCTCTATGGGTATCACAGCATCAGTTCCGTACACCAATCTGAAGGGCGACTCCCCGGTCGATGAATGGGGGGTCGTCCTGTAGGCCCACAGAACGGACTGCAGCTCTTCGACCCAGTTCCCCTTTGCTTCATCCAGTCTTCGCTTCAAACCACGCAGAATTACCCTGTTGGCCGCTTCAGCTTGGCCGTTAGTCTGAGGGTGTTCGACCGAGGTGAAACGCTGTTTCACCCCTAAGTCGGCCAACATTTCTCTGAATCTCTTGTCCGTGAACTGGGTGCCGTTGTCTGTTATCAATTGCTGGGGGATCCCAAAACGGGCTAGCACACACCGTCCGAAGAACTTACTGACTTTGGCCGATGTGATTGTTGCAAGCGGCTCGGCCTCGATCCACTTAGTGAAGTAATCTACTGCCACGATCAAGAACTTGAACTGGCCTGGAGCAGGTGGAAACGGGCCTAGAAGATCCATGCCCCACCAGGCGAACGGCCAAGGTGAGACCAGACTTTGTAATTCTGAGGAAGGTGCAATGTGGACATCGGCGATGCACTTGGCATTTCTTGCACTTCGAGCGAGTTTCTTGGCATCCTCGTCCATGGTCGGCCGATAGTAGCCGCCCCGAGGGGCCTTCTTTGCTATGGAACGCAGCGCCCGGTGACTTCCACAAACACCTTCATGAATGTCCTCAAAGACGTGGTCGGCCACCGAGGTGAGACACCTTAGCAATGGAGAGGAGAATCCTCTTACGCATAACTTTCATACTATAACAGTATTTGGTCGCCCTGAGCCTGACCAACTTTGCCTGCTTTTGGTCGCTCGGTTCCTCGCCTTCCACGATGTACCTTAGGATAGGGGCGATCCAATCTGAATCAGAACTGACACAAAGAACGGCCAGTGACTGGGTTGGCTTGGTCGACACACTCGGCCGATTTAAAGTTTCTTGAATTACACTTCGATGATTCCCTGGAGTCTTGGTGCTTGCAAGCTTTGATAAGATATCTGCTCGAACATTTTCGGTCCGAGGCACATGTACCACTTCAGCTCGGTCGAACTGCTTGAGCAGTTCTCTCACTCTTGCTAGATAACTTTTCAGCACGTCATCTTTGGCATCATATAATTCTTTGATCTGCGAGACTACGAGCAAGGAATCGATCCGAGTTCAACTCGGTCAACATTGAAATCTCTGGCGAGTGCGCAGTAGGCTATACACGCCTCATATTCGGCCGATTATTGGACGTATGGAAAGCGAAAGTCAAAGACACCTCCACGGCCGGCCTTCGAATTTTCCGATTAGGCGGCTCCACTTCCTTTACTATTAGGCGACCCATCTACGCAAGATCCGTGTCGCTCCGGCTTTGATCTTCCGGGTAGGAGTCATTTCTGCTATAAAGTCGGCCAACACCTGAGCTTTTGCGGCCGATCTGGATTCGAATTTGATACCAAACTCACTGAGTTCTACCGCCCACTTTATCATTCTTCCCGCCAGTGTCCGCCGATGAAGGACTTGCTCGATAGGTCGGTCGGTCCTTACCACGACTGGTGGGCCACAAAGTAGGTCTCAACCTTCTAGCAAATATTAGGAGTGCAAGGGCAAACTTCTCTATCTTACGGTATCTCACTGGGCCCTTGGAGTACTTTGCTTATGAAATAGACCGGATTACGCTTTAGATCGTTTTCTCTAACTAGCACAAAGATCGAGAACTTCTTCTTATGGCCAAGTCACGGATATAACGCCTCGCCCGTGCGGCTTGGTCATGATCGGCGGGCTAATCAAGGCTTGTTTTAACTCATCCAATGCTCACGGGGCATTGCTCGGTCCCACTCAAAATCCACTTCCTTCTTCAAAGAGTCTAAATAAAGGAAAGCGACTTGCAGCCGCTTTGGGGATGAATCGGATAGAGCGGCCACCATACCATTTAATCATTGTATTTCTTTTTTCGACGTGGGCGGCCTCATATCGGCGCATCGCCTCTACACTTTTCGTGGTTTGCTTTATCCTCTTTCGGTCGGTGAAAACCCAAGAATCGGCCGGCCCTCACTCCAAAAGTACATTTTTCAGGGTTAAGTCTAAGCGAGTTCCTTCTAGCTTCTTCAAATATTTCTCTGAGGTCGCTCACGTGGTCTGGGTCGGTTATGCTTTTGATGATCATGTCGTCCAGATACACCTCTGAGATGCGACCGATCTGTCTTTTAAAGATCTTGTTCATCATGCGCGGTAGGTCGCTCCAAATATTCTTGAACCGGGGGCATCACCTTATCTTGAAAATTTCCCGATCGGTCATGAAGGCCGTCTTGTGCCGATCGGGCGGATACATCGTGATCCGATTGTATCGAGTAAGCATCCGAAAAAGACAAGATGTTTGTAGCCCAAGCACCATCGACCAGGCTTGTCAATGTTGGGCACAGGAAAGGCATCCTTCGGGCATGCCCTGTTCAGATCAGTATAGTCCACACACATCCTCCATTTTCCATTCTTCTTTTTAACTAGCACGACATTGGACAGCCAGGTCGTGTATTTGATCTCTTCTATAAAATTTGCCTTTATGAGGTCCTCAACGGCCTTTGCAGCGGCTTGAGATTTTTCCTCATTTTGAGTGCGTCTTCTTTGTGCGACCGCTCGGCCCCTTCGTCGATCGAAAGTTGATGGCAGGCCACTTCGATAGGGATACCGGGCATGTCTGATGCCTGCCATGCGAACAGGTCAGCATAGTCTCTTAAGCACTGTACAAGATCTTGCTTCACTTGCTCTGGTAGGTCGCTACCGAGCTTCACCGTTTTGGATGGGTCGTCACCCAGTTGAACGTCTTCCAACTCTCCATGAGGCTCTGGTCTTATCAGCCTGTGCTTCAGTTCTCGAGCCAAATCACCATCATTGTCTTCTGGGTCGCTATCTGGATCATACCGAGCATCCAAATCGACATTGACTTGATGGCCTTCACTGAGTGCTTTGACGTTCGGGCACGATCTACCTCGTCACATATTTCTTGGTATAGGCGTGGCTTCTTCTTGCTTTGATTCAAGGTCGGCGCCAGTAGTAACTACTTGGTCGCCCTTGCTATAAAATTTCATTTTTAGATGCACCGGACGTAACGGCCTCTAGCTTACCCAAAGTCGGCCTACCAATAATACATTGATAGCGGGATTTGAGGGGGAGTACAAGGAACGTCGTCTGACCGGCCTGCATGCAGTACTATCCCCTGTCGCCACCAAACGTGACCATCACTCGATTGTTCCCAACGGATAGGTCGTCACCCCATTGAAACACGTTAGAGGAGTAGGCTCGGCACGGGAATTATCTCGCTTGATCAACCTTTATCTTGTCGATCAAGCCTTCAAACATGATATCGGTAGAGCTACCTTGATCGACCGTGATTCTCTCACGACTTCGTGTTTGCCATAACGGCTCGATTACCGTGGAACATAGCTATTAGGCTTGCCGTCGTATAGATCGCTATCATCGAGCGAGATGGGAGGTCCGCTCGAGACCGGTGGTGGTCTTGGCGAGGTGGATGCGACCATCAACAATTCGTCCCACTTTCTCTTAGTGGCTTTATTAGATTCCCCGCGATCCGGGGGTTCCCACCATGAATAACCATCGCAACATTACGGCCTGCGGATCGCCGAGTGTCACGATCTTCGATCGATCCTTGTTTTGGGTGCCTCTATGGCCGCCCCCCTCTCTCCTCTGTCTCGATCGGCTTCTTTTGGCTTCTTCGAGGCGGGTCGCCTTCCTCCGACCTCACATACTTTCCCAACTTACCTTTCAGACGCTTCTTCAATATCATCTTTGAGGCCATGCGCAATATGGTATCATGACCCTTGCTTTTGTGGTAACGGCAATATCTTTTGGTCTGGTCGTGCCCCTTTTTGAGTACGAGGGTTCGGGCCGCTTAACTCCCACAAACTCATTATTCGACACTCACTGTAGATCTGCGCAATGGAGGTGTTGAGTCGAGTGCGATGATCGAACTTCTTGTCTCGAAAGTCGGCCGATTGTCGCGGGCGACCTTCATGCCCTTTGGCCGCTTTGTCGCTTTCTTCTTTTCGGGTCGTGCGCGGGACGGCCTTTCTTCTTTGCGAGTTTCTTCATACCGCATGTGGGCGTTGGCCCTTGTTAGGAAGTGGCCGAGATCCTCGGTAATGATTCAACGTAAACTCTTCAACGAACCTGGTCCTGGTCGGATACCACGCTTGAGATATTTCAACTTGTCCTTGTCGACAAGTCACGAAGCACTCGACCTCGGTGTTAAACCGGTCGATGTAATTTCTCAACGCGTCTCATTATCTCCTTGAACAACGAGTCCAAGTATTCTTCATACCCCAATTATTGGCGGTTTTGCGGTGTAGTGAGACAAGAATATTCTAATCAGTCGCCCCACGAGGAGATGGTATTGGGCGCAAAGACTCCCACCATTCCAATGCTCGTACCGCCCAACGGCCCGGGAAAAAGCCTGCATTTCATGGTCGGTCCCAATTCCTCAGTAGCGGCGGTAATTATTGAAGTAACGGAGATGCTTATGCGGATCACCTCGGCCGTCCAAACTTGTTGAGGTTGGGCGGCTTGCGAGATCTCTCGGAATCTTATAACGCTGATCTCCCGCCGAGAACGGGCCATGTTCATTCCGAATGCCATTCGACCCCGAAGGTTGCATTGCGAGGCATGCCTCGCGCCCGGCATTCCATAGAATCCTCCGGATGGGCGGTTGGCGGTAGGCGAGAGGCCTTACGGGCCGCTCGCTTTGGCCTCTCCTAGGCCGATCGAAACGTCCCCTAATTCTTCCATTTCGTACTCTTCCAGCCTCTCCACGGGAATCCCAAGATGCGCTTCTCGACCGACGTGACCGGACGACTCATTGGAGGAGTATCGGTGGGCGAGCGACCGGTGTCGGGGCGGTAGGCCGGAATCTTCATAGTCATCGGACATTGAGCGGCGCTCTACGCGTTCTGCTCTCGGGGCGACTGCGTGCCACCGCTTCTTTCTCGGCGGGAGAATGATGAGTAGTGCTCTCTCGGCGTGAAATGCTCCTGCGAGGAGGGGAGCGGTGTCTTCGCGTCGGTCGGGCGGCGAGCCGAAGGTTCTCCGTCTTCGCACGCGCGCGGCCCGAATCGAACCTCTTTCATCTTTGGGGAGATAAGTGCATCTCGATCCGCAATCACTGATTCTTGTTTTGCAAGATCTGCAAAACGGCTTGAGTAACATGGTGCGCGAGAGGTTCTGGATGCCCGCTTCAATCGGCTTTCGGGCGGTAGGTCTCCGAGAACGGCCGGATGGATCTGGCTGAGAGGACCGGTCCACGCACCGTTGTGCCTGTAAGGTTCTTGTCGTGGAAGTCCTTGAGATTCGTGGTATCATGCTCGCCACGCCCTCCGTCTGCTGCTTCCGGTTCTGCCCGAGGATTGAGTCGAGAAGTGGCCAGCGTGCGGGGCGGTCGCGTGGAGCCATAAGAGAGGTAGGATAGCGCCGCGGGCCTCCCATCGTGGTCGCCAATTGATCGTACCTTGATCAATGAAGAGTTGAAGTGTTGGTTGCTTCGTCCATTTGGGCCGGTCGTTGAATGAGTGAAAGGACCGGTCCCGCTTCACGCGCGTTGAGCACCTCGGGTGGTACTGCAAAGACACTCCGACGATCTAGTGAGAGGTCGCTCGAGGCGGATAGCACAAGGTTAGAGAACGCGTGCTGATGCCATGTGCGAATGGCGATATATATCTTTGTGGTCCGACCGAATACGCGAGAATTTCGGCGGGCGAAATGCGCTCCAAGCAGCGGCGTGTTGGGCCGATCGTGATGGGTCACGGGCGCAGTCCAATTCTTTGCTGGCGATCCTCGTATTTGCTAATACACCCAGGAACACCATGCGAAGGACATTTTTTTAATAACAATTTGAATCTTTCCCACGCATCATAAAGAGACTCAGCATCTCCCTGCTCAAAGTTTGAAATTTCAGCCCGCTTCTTGATAAACTTAGAAATTGGAAAGAATCTTTCTAAGTACTTGCTCTCTAGATCAGCCCAGTGGTGATAGTTTCTGCTGGAATAGTGTTGATCCAATCTTTAGCCCTGCCAGTCAAAGTATATGGAAACATACGCAACTTTTTCTGGTCTTCAGTTACTCCCGCCGGATTGGTGGACCCACAAATTTCATAGAACTGAAATAGGTGTTGGTTTGGATCTTGACAGATCGGACCAGAATTGTTCAGATTTCAAAGCATTGAGGATCGAAGACTTGATCTCGAATGCTACAGCTCCCACAGGTTGGAAGGTGTAAGCTTGGACACCTTGGTTTCTTCTACCAAAATCACCAAGAGTACGAAAGCGGTGGATTTTCTCCCATGACTTGAGTTCTGATGGGGTTGCACAGGAGTCTCTCCGGTTGTGACTTGTTGCTCCCTCTGCTTTCTTAACCTTGGTTCCTTTCGATTTGCTTTTGCAGCTTTCTCGATCTCAGGATTGAAGAGTAAATCTTTAGGATCTACTGTTCCACGCATGCACTGAAAAACAACAGGAAACTAAGACAAGCGTCAAAGCAACAGGTGTGAGAAATAACAATAATGAAAAATTAAAACGAAATAAATCTATGTATGCGGGTTCAAATTAGCGATTTGCCTTCAAATAATTAGTAAATTAATTTCGATCCCCGGCAACGGCGCCAAAAACTTGTTAACTTTTCGGCAAGTGTACCGAATCGTGCAAGTAATAAAACCGGTAAGTACCGGGATATCGTCCTCAAGGATCGAAGTTATTTTACTAAAGACGTTAACAGCTACTAATAGGAACCAAGTTTAAAGGGGGTTTTGGTTTGATAATTGTTGAGCTATCAAGCTCGAAGTAAAGCAATAAAATATTTTTGGATTTTTAGAATAAGAGAATGATGAACACGATGAAAGATATGCAATGAGAAGATGCTAGGGATGAAGGCCCTTCGATTTCCACTATGGTCATTGATTTATTCTTTAAACGATAATTTCTCTCTCTCGTTCGCTATAGAATTCCCTCTTTTACTAAACCCTAATCCCTTAGGTGATTAGCCTTTGTTAATTCATAAAAACCCTAATCCCTTAGGTGCTAATAATCATAACAAGCATTAGCGACGAGAATTCTTACACATACAGCAAATCGGCGATTATCCCTAAACGACGAAATTGAAGGAATCGAATTTCAAGCTATTCAATAACCAAATTTCCATTTAAATTATCAAAACAAATATTAATCTATATTTTTCCAAATACAAGCATCTGAAGAATAGAAATTCGATCCACAAAAGAAGAGAGAAAACGATAAAAGTACTAAATTAAATCAATAACCACAGTTTTACATCAAAGTGCAATCATCCCTAACAAGGGGATTTAGTTCCACATGATTAAAGTAAAAGAAAGAGAATAATTACGAGATGAAAGATGGAATGAAGGCATCTGAATCGTCAATCCTTGTTCCCAAGTGTTGATTCCTCAGTAGCCGTCAGGAGGTAGCAGCTCTCTTCCTTGTTCTAGGGCTTCCAATTCGTCAAAAAGTCCTCCAAAACGCATCTCTGCTGGTGTTTTGACGTGTTTTCCGGTATTTGGCGCGCGACTCGCGCTTCTCAGCGCCACTCTCGGCGTGCTGCTCTCGCTAATCCGCGCGACTCGCGCCTCAGCGCCATTGCAGCGCGCTGCTCTGTCAATCCAGCGACTCGCGCTCCCCAAGCCATCTGCGCCATGGTTTGGTCAATGCTCTCTTCTTGCATTTTTGATTCTCGCTCACTTGCATTTCTTCGTTCTTTTCTTCCACCAAGTCCCTGGGCACAAAAACACCACAAAACCCAGCATAAACACTGCAAAGCAATTAAATCTCAAATAGAACAACTCATTAATTTTCTCCTAACAATTTCCATTCATTCATCAAATTATCAAGTAAAATCCCCCTTTTTCGCAGTGAAAAACATCATGTGATGGGAATTCATCACTGCCAGGTACAACGCCCGTGTCCAGAAAAGAGAATTCTCCATCGGGCAGCTCGTCCTTAGGCGGGCAGATGTTGGAAACAAGAACGCTCGTCAAGGAAAGGTCGCCCCCAACTGGGAAGGGCCATACTGTGTTGTCAACAAGACCGGCAAAGGGGCCTATGAACTAGAGACCATGGATGGGGCGACCATCCCCAAAACATGGTGTAACGCCCCAAAAATAATTCAAAACGTTTATTTAATTAATTAATTAAGTAGTGTTTGGTGGGTTGTTTTAAAATAATAATAGAGTAATTAACTTAAAGGAAGAGTGGTGAATAGTAAAGAAGTGAGTGGTAATTTAACTAAGAAAAAGGAGTAGCGTTAGTAATCAACCGGGTGGTGAGAAGGGCCCAGTAAGAGAACCCATGACTTAAGCTAGGGTTAGTTATTAGAAACTTGGAGAGAAAGAAAAGAAAAGAAGAAAGGAAGAGAGGAGCGTGCGAGAGGGAGAGGAGAGAGAGACGGCTAGGAAAAAAAAAAAAGAGAGAGAGAGAGGAGGAGAAGGAGTTGGCACAAAGGGAAGGGGAGAGAAAGAGAAGAGGATATCGTCGTGTTGTCTTTGTAGTTACTCGTCGGTGCTCTCATACGTCTTCTACGAGCTTACGTATTCGAGGTAAGGGAGTCTCGCATTATAAGGGTTTATATAATGGTCAGTATATGGGAGGGTAGTCCTATGACACCTAGGCGGTATTAGTTATTACGTTTAATTATTTTGTTGAATTTTGGTGTTGTTGTGAATTTAAAATGAGTTGTGATGCTTGTTGTCGAGGATTTATTGATGTTTCTTTGTTGATGATTCGTTAATGTTTGGTGTCTAATGAGTGGTTGAAGAATTGAATGATTTATGGATGAATTTTGATGTTGTAATATAAAATTGATGATTGTTGATGTTCTTTGAGGCATTATTGAGATGATTGCTGAATTTTGATGTGTGTGATCTGAATTGATGACTTTGATGTTGTTGATAAAATGTTAATTGTTCTTGATGAACCCTTAGTGATGAGGTGATGAGTGATTTGGTGAATAAAATGTGTTTTTGGTGTTGAAGATCTGAATTTTCTGCACAATTTGATGTTTCGCTGCCCAATCGCGCCTCACTTGCACTTAAGTTGCGCTCGGCGCAAGTGTCTTCGCAATGTACCTGATTTGCGCTACTCGACTTCGCGCTCGGAGAGCGAGTCATCGTTTTTCATTTGTTTTCTCCTTGTTTTCTTTAAAGTCTTTGTCACGTTTTTGAAAAATTGATATCTTGCGAACCGGAACCCGATTGAAGTATTCTAAGATGCGTTGGAAAGCTTATTCAGAGACCTAACTGAATATTCTATTTTTAAGGCAAAATAAAATGTTTTGTGGTGGCTGTTATACGAATGAAATGCTGCTGTGTGCCTAAAAGTAAAGTGTTGTAATGTTTTGGAAAAATTGATATCTTGCGAACCGGGAACCCGATTGAGGTGTTCTAAGATGCGTTGGAAAGCTTATTCAGAGGCCTAACTGAATATTCTATTTTTAAGGCAGAGTAAACTGTTTTGTGTTGCCGTTAATACAAATAAAAATTTGTGATGCTATGTTTATATAAATGAGTCTCGGTGAAATGTTATACTACTAGTGTGATAATTGACTATGGCTAGATTGTGGTTTACCACTAAGGTCAGAATTTCTTTCACTGGTGTATTTACAAGGGCATCAGCGATGCCTTGCAAAGGTGGCCAATGCTCATTGCAAGTAGTATCGATTACTGAGTAATCCCATAGTCAATCGGTTCACTATTTTATAACACACTAAGCTAAAAGACAACTGAAAATATATCTATATATGCTCAATGATGATGAGAAAAAGTACCACTGTGATGATGTTGCTAGATGGTTTTGACGAATATGACGAGTTCACTCTATGAGTGATTATGATGATGTGATATATATATATATATATATATATATATATATATATATATGATTTTGATGACTATGACGAATACACTCTATGAGTGTTTTATGGTTGCGATGATAATGATGATGTTCATGATAATGATACAATTGCGACGATGATGATGATGTTTATGAGGATGATATAAAAGCGATGATAAGGACATTTTGGGGCGGGTATGGCCAAAAGCGATGTTGGGGAAAGTTGTGTGGTGATGTGTAATTGTTGATTTCTGTTGATTGATTTGATGAGTGATGCATAGAGTCTCATACATATCATACTACATTCGGCGACGATATGGGCTGCGGCCGGAGCTATGCTCAAAGCGACGATTGTATTTTTGCGAGCGACGATATGGGCTGCGGCCGAAGCTATGCTCAAAGCGACGATGGTATTTTTGCGACGATGGTACCTCATGCATATGCCCGGCGACGTGGGTTGCATTTTCATATATGTGCATTTAAATGATGTAGTTGTTTGTGATGTGTTTTGATGTTGGTTGCCGATGTTGTTCTGTGATGGTTGTAATGCGACGTTAAGTGTGCTGTGGTAGTTATAGATATTGTCCTTTAATATATTGATTATTATTTATGCTCTTATCTTTGTTTGAAGACTCACCCTTTACGCTTGGAATTTTGCTCTATTGTGGCAACGCCAGCAGTGACCGCGAGTGAAGGTTCTGCTTGCCTTCTTTATTAGTTTGTTGGGAGGTTGTCGAGTCGCTCTCGATCTTTAGAGCACCTAGGGGCGTAGTCCGATTTGTTAATGAATCAATTAACTGTATGAATTATTTATTTTGATGATTATGAGACGTGTTTGAGTGGACTAGTGAGTCATCGTTTATTTCCGCTGTGATAAGATTATTTTGAAATTTAAGTTTTGTGACGATTGCGTTGTTGCACAAACTTTGATGGTGCAGACGATGACTTTCTACTTATGACGATGTGGCATTTCCTTTTCTATCAAATAAATTTATATTTTTGAAAATGAAATTACTCTGATAATGACGTGTAAATTAAGCGGTAGAAAAGGGGTGTTACACATGGAACGTGGATAAGCTTAGAAAGTACTATGTCTAGTACCCCCAAAGTTGTAATGAACGATCAGTCAATAAATAAATGTCAGGCGGACACTCTTTTTCCCCATTGGGGTTTTTTACTGAGGCCCGACCTTTAAAAGTCGTACTTGTAATTTACCTTTCACGTAAGAAGGTATGCTCGGTCGCTCACCATGCAAGCTACAGTAGAACGACCGTAAGGCCACCGACCGGCCTACAACGAGAGCCATCGAATGGCCCAAACGAGTGCCATCGAATGGCCCAAGGGCCAAAGAATGGCCCACAAACCAGCGTAGGTCGCCGAGCGACCTACAACGACGATGGGCCATCGAAAGACCCATAAAAAACGAGCGCCATCGAATGACCCAAACGAGCGCCATCGAATGGCCAAAACGAGGGTCGCTGAGTGTAGCGGCCCATCGAAGCTAACGACTGTTCCCTATATCAAGCGACCTCAGTAGGGTATCGTAGCAATGGTAGCAAAAGTAGATTAAATAGATACTTCGTGTGCGTGCAAATTTATCACAAATTAAAAGCGAACATTCAAACGAGATTCGAGCGACTAAAAATATAAGTTGCATTCAAATAAGTATTTTTAAAGTACAAAATAAGGACGCCAAGGTCGTAACCAGGGCGCCCGAATAACCTCCGCTCGCAAGCGGGCCAAAATAAGGAATAAAACCAATATTCATGAAGGAGGAGCAGCACTATAGAGGACCTCCCGTTTGCTAACAACTTTCCCCTTTTCAACGGGAGACGCACGATTTCACGGTCGGCCACGTAGTGCGCACTGTTCACTATTTTCTCAGGAACGAGAGACACTATACTTCTAAAAGAAAATGTTGAGCGGCCACCCACCGAGGGGCGGCCCGGATTTGACGGCTGTCGTTGGCATCGACTATTTTCTTTATCTTTATGCGACCCTCGGGAACGAGAGACGCTATCCTTCTGAGTCTGTGGATCGTCCCAAGCTCTAGGTTGTTCAGATCCATTTCCTTGAAAGCATATTGACTTCGTTTCTTCAGAAAATGGTCATATTTCCAATCTGTCAGAAAAAGAGGTGGCCCAGTAAGGTTATTCTTTGCCATCTGGGCCACACGGCTGAGAGCCAAAGGGGTATAAGGCACAACCCATAAATACTCTTTCTTCCACCCGGTCGGTAAAGACTCCATGTATGGCTTGAAAAAGTTGTACTGAGTACGGTTCTTGAAAGAAACCGCTTCCTTTCGAGCGCCCTTAGAACCTTGCTCATACAGGTAGCTCATTTCGAACAGGGTGAAAAATAATTTTTCGTGCGCCCTGCAGATAATGAAGGACCAGTCATTGAAAACGAGTGAACGGTGGAACAATGTTCATCCGCTCGAAAACAATGTGGTACATTGTGAATTTCAGAACATCCGTCCAAGTGGCGATATCTTCTCCTCTGTCCATACCATTGATCCTCCACCCCTCATTGTTGATAAAGTGGGTCGCCAAAACCTCTTCAAGGTGGCTGCCGCGACGGATCTTACTCTTGTGGGCGCGAAGACTCATGGAGACTGATAACTCTATTTTATATAGAGTATTTCATATGTTTAAACTTAGTATTTGCTCTCTTTCAAGCAATAATAAAGAGTTTATATAGTATTTAGTGTGATATATGATATCTTGAGTGATTTGAATGGTTATAGTTATTATTAGGCCATTTTGGATATATTGTGGTATGTTTGATGTTTTGTTCGATCTGATCTCAATCTTTGTCGCATCAATGCTCTGCACTGATCCTGCATCAATTCTGCGCTACTTGGTGAATAAGCAGCCTGTTTCATATGCATCCACATGCAATGTGATGACCTCCTGCCTGCTTCCCTGATGCCATCCAAACTTGTATAGTAGGCGCCTACCATTCACACATAGCTATAGGCTTAGCTTTGAAGAGTCACCAACATAGGGACACTTGTTCTAACACCATGGAACCGCCCTATATGATAAGTCAAAGATTTCAACATGGATAAACCTCTGGAAAGCAACTACAGCTATGATCCACTCAAGATGACTTCAACATGAAGAAAGGAAGCACCTCACTTGAAGGCTATAAAAGGACCTCACATCTTCATTTGGAAAGATATCACAATCCATAAGTTAGATCAAAATTTCAATATACATAGTTAGTTTTTATATTTTTAGAGGAAGAGGAAGGAATTCATAAATCCTCCTTAACTCATTTTCATAGTGTTTGTATAGTGCTAAGGAGTAATGCTAGTGCATTGCTAGAAGACTTCATACAAAGGTTTTCAACATTTGTAACTTTACTCTTGCTGTTTCTCTTTTGTGATTTCTATATATATAAACATGGTCTATTCAGTTTATATATATCTTGCAATGTCTCTTGTTAGCTAAACCTTTCTTAGTTGGAATGTTCTAATCATTTAATGAGCTTTTAAGTAAGCATGTTGCATGTATGTATGTTTGTACTTTAGTTCTTGCTTGATAATCTTTTCAAAACTTATTTTGAACTTGATCACTTAGAATAAGTAGATTTGTAAATGAGCAGACATGGCTTACAATTAAGAACTCAAGAACTAATATGGGTGAGTGTTTTACATAAAGAAAACTTTGTGAAAACCATGCTAAGTCCTAGACATAGGATAGTATAGTCCATAGGATAATTGTGGGTACTTAAAATACAAGAGTGAATTCACTTAAGCAAAGTGAATACTTGTTAGGAGGCAAGATTGGCACTAACACCCCTTTCTTTCTTGCATAGAACAAGGATCATAAGAGTTGGTAATGATACTCTGAAGAAAGTCACCGAAAGGCACATAGCTAATGCAACAAAGATTCAAAGGCAAATTGCATCACATACTGCATCATACACTTTTAAGTAAATTACTTGATGAAGACATTCCAACTAGCTTTTCTCTTTTACACTATCAACATTTTTACTTTGCTTTCTTTCTAACTTAGTTGTGATCATCAAACAAAATCCAAAATTATTTTGTTACTTTGTTACTTTACACTTTATTACTTTATATTTGTTTTAAAAGTGAGTTTTTCAATCTCTGTGGGTTCGATCTTTTTACTACTTGTTTTTGGACAAAGTGTATACTTGCACTCAAGTGTATGTGGCATTTCCACACACCAAGTTTTTGGCGCCGTTGCCGGGGATTGAAGTAAATTCTTTTTAAAATTCTGATATTGAGTAATTTAGTGTTGTATATAAATTCTGGTTTTTAGAGTTTACACAACAACAATTACATGGTACTTAGTATATGTACGTAACTGCAAATGAACTCGAATATAGTTTAGATTTAGAAATAGAAAGAAAATTCGGAGATTGCTAAGACTCCAAAAGCAAAATCAACAAGCTAGCAACATGTCATTCAATGAAGAACAAAGCTCAAGGTCACACTCAAATGAGAGGAGGCCACAGTTCACAAACATGCTACTCTTTTGAAGAAGAAGTTCATAGAGAAAATCTTATCCACATGGATCACATAGGTATGATTAATGATAGAGATAGACCTATGAGGGATTATGCTCATTTGATCATCAAAACATGCAAACTAGTATAAATAGACCTCATATTGATGCCATGCATTTTGAATTTAAGCCTATGATGTTTCAAATGCTTCAAACTATTGGTCAATTTGGAGGATCTCCTCATGAAGATCCTCATTTGCATTTAAGGCAATTTCTAGAAGTATGTAGTAATTTTATTTTACCCGGTGTTAGTGAAAATGCATTTAGATTAAGGTTATTTCCATATTCTTTGAAAGATAGAGCTAAGGCTTGGCTAAATTCTTTAGAGCCTAACTCTATCCATTCATGGAATGAAATGGCTGAAAAATTTTAGGAAAATATTTCTCACCTATCAAAAATGCCAAGGTTAAGAAATGATATTACATCTTTTAGACAAAAAGAGTTTGAGTCTTTATTTGAAGCATGGGAAAGATGGAAGGAACTTTTAAGAAAATGTCCTCATCATGGTTTACTGTTATTATTCAAATGGAAACATTTTATAATGGTTTAGAACCTCAAACCGAATAATGCTTGATGCATCATCCGGTGGAGTGTTATTAAATCTGTCATACAATGAAGCATGTGAATTAATTGATAGAATAGCGACTAATAGCTCTAGTTGGCCTAATGAGAGGGTAAGTGCCCAAAAGAAACCATCGAAGTACATGAAATCAATGATATATCTCGCCTACTATCTGCTCAAGTAGCCACTCTAGCTAATTTGATGAAAAACTTCACTTACAGTAATGCTATCGCATCTAATGCAAACAAGCATCACCGAGAAAGAACTATTCTGCAAAGATGAACAAGTACCTCCGTGCACACCTAGTTGTGTGTACTGTGGAGGAGGTCACTTGTATGAGGAGTGTTCTAGCAACCCTATCTCTGTAAATTATGTAGGTTATAATAGGAATAACAACCCTTATTCCAACACTTATAATCCTGGTTGGAAAGATCACCCAAATTTTAGATGGAGCAACAATAGTGCACTGCACTCTAGAACCGCTCCAACTACACCAACCAACCCACCAGGATTCCCAGCTCAGAATAACCAAAGAAACTCTCAACCTACCACTGATAATTCTCTAGAAACCATGCTTAAAGCATTTATAGGTGAATCTAGAACTGCTAGACAAACCCAAGATGCTTCCATTAAGAACTTAGAGAATCAAGTTGGTCAATTAGCCACGACTCTGTATCAAAGGCCACAAGGTGCCTTACCTTCAAATACATGAAGCTACTCCTTCCCAAACCAAAGGAAAGGAAATGTGTTAAGGCTATTTCATTGAGAAGTGGTAAGGATCCGGTAGAGTTAATCAAAAGGAAAGTGTAGATAAGGAGAAAAAGCCAAAAATCAAAAAGAAACCAATGCGAAGCATCTAGTGCTCTGCATCACAAGAAGTTCAAAGTCCACTACCTAAAATAGTACCTAAATACCTCTCCTCCTCCTTACCCTCAAAGACCTAAAAAGCACATGAGGAGAAGCGGTTTGGTAAATTCCTAGAGGTACTAAAACAATTACACATCAATGTTCCTTTAGTAGAAGCCTCCAACAAATGCCAAATTATGCAAAATTTATGAAGGATGTGCTTACTAAGAGAAGAAGATTAGGTGAGTTTGAAACAGTTTGCCATGACAGAAGATTGTAGTTTGCTTATGCAAAATAAGATCCCTAGGAAATTGAAGGATCCGTAGTAGTTTTACAATTCCATTTTCTATAGGAAAATCCTATCTTGTAAAGCTTTATGTGATTTAGGTGCAAGCATCAACTTGATGCCTAAATCTATTTTTGACCGATTAGAAATAGGAAATGCAAAACCAACCACCGTGACACTTCAATTAGCGAGATAGATCAATAGCCTATCCTGAAGGTATCATAGAAGACATCCTAGTTAAGGTAGACAAATTTGTATTCCTGTAGATTTTGTTATCCTTGACTTTGATGCAGAATAAGGAAGTGCCTATTATCCTAGGTAGACCATTTTTAGCAATGGTAAAACCATAATTGATGTGCGAGAAGGTGAACTCAATATGAGAGTGAATGATCAAGAGATAAAATTCAATGTAATGAATGCTATGAAGTATCCTGCAGAGGATACGGAAGAGTGTTCATCCTTATTCTCTCTAGATCAATTGGTAGAAAAACAATTTTACAAGCGGTATGATCATTTAGCCAATGCAGGATGCATTAGATGCAATTTGCATTGCTAGATGATGAAATACTAGAAAAGGAAAATCTGCCAATAGAAAACTCTTGAAAAGAAGTATGGGCTAGGACTTATGAACCACTCAATCTTGAGGATCCAATTCTCAAGAAGAATTTACCTTCAATAGAACAACCTCCTAAGTTAGAATTGAAGATCTTTGCTGAACACCTTAAGTATGCATTCTTAGGAACAAATGAGACTTTACTCATTATCATTGCTTCCGATTTAACATCAAAACAGAGAGTGATCTCATTAGTACTCTCAAGAAGCATACCAAAGCTATAGGTTGGCAAATGGCAGATATCAAAGGAATTAGTCCTTCTATATGCATGCATAGAGTCATTTTGGAAGAAAATTCCAAAAACAGCATAGAGAGTCAAAGAAGACTAAATCCTATCATGAAAGAGGTTGTGAAAAAGGAAATTATTAAGTGGCTAGATGTCGGAATCATATACCCATATCGCACGGTGCTTGGGTAAGCCTGTCCAATGTGTACCAAAGAAAGGGGGTGTGACAAAGAATAGCCAATGAAAAGAATGAGTTGATACCAACTAGAATCATCACAGGTGGAGAATGCAGTATGGATTACGAAAACTCAACAAAGCTACCAAAAAGGATCACTTTCCTTTACCATTCATAGACCAAATGTTAGATAGATTAGCAGGGAAAGAATTTTATTGTTTCCTAGATGGCTATTCAGGCTATAATCAAATAGCCATTGAGCCTAAGGATCAACACAAAACCACCTTTACATGCCCTTATGGAACCTTTTCCTTTAGAAGGATGCCATTTGGCTTATGTAATGCACCTGCTACATTTCAAAGATGCATGATGTCTATTTTCTCAGATTTCATTGAGCAATCAATGGAAGTATTCATGGATGATTTCTCTATCTTTGGAGAAACATTTCAAGTTTGTTTAGCAAATTTGGAACAAATTCTCAAGAGATGTGAGGAAACAAATTTAGTCTTAAACTGGGACAAGAAGGCATAGTGCTAGGACATAGAATTTCAAAGAAAGGTCTATAGGTGGACAAAGCTAAAGTTGATGTCATTGAAAATTTACCACCACCAAATACAGTTAAAGGTATCAGGAGCTTCTTAGGCCATGCTGGTTTTTATAGAAGGTTTATCAAAGATTTTTCAAAAATCTCAAAACCATTATGTATGCTTTTGCAACATGATGTAGAATTCAACTTTGATGAATCTTGTAAGCTTTTGACAAGCTTAGAAAGGCATTGGTGACAGCACCAATTATAGTAACTCCAGATTGGAGCAGGCCATTTGAATTAATGTGTGATGCTAGTGACTTTGCAGTAGGAGCAGTCCTAGGGCAAAGATATGATAAGGTCTTTCATTCTATATATTATGCTAGCAAGACATTAATTGAAGCTTAGGTGAATTACACAGTTACAGAAAAGGAATTATTAGATGTGGTCTTTGCATTTGAAAAATTTAGATCATACTTAGTTGGCACTAAAATTATTGTCTATACTGACCACTCTGCCATTAAGTATCTAATTTCAAAGAAGGATGCAAAGCCAAGGCTGATAAGGTGGATTTTACTCCTACAAGAATTTGATTTAGAAATTAGAGACAAGAAAGGAGTAGAAAATCAAGTAGCAGACCATTTATCAAGGATTGAAGGAGAATCACTTGGTACACTTGGAGAAGAAATCAAGGAGAGTTTTCCAGATGAGAAGCTATTGGCAATCACAGTCAATGCAAAACATGAAACTGCATTTGCTATAAGCAATGCAGGAGCATCAAATGCATCTGCACCATGGTTTGCTGATATTGTAAATTTCCTTGCAAGCAAAGTGGTACCGATAAGTATGACATATCAACAAAGGAGAAAATTCTTCCACATGGTTAAACAATACTATTGGGATGATCCATTCCTTTACAAGATGTGCCCCGATCAATTAATGAGGAAATGCATACCCGAAGAGGAGGAGCAACAAGCGCTTATACGCATTGCCATTCTCGCACCTTATGGAGGACACTTTGGAAGTACTAGAACAAAGCATGCTAAGGTATTACAATCACGGTTATTTTTGGCCTACTTTATTTAAAGATTCTTATTTTATGGTCAAATCTTCGTGATAAATGTCAAAGAGCGGGAATATTTACGATAAGCATGAAATGCCTAGAACAAATATTTTAGAAATAGAATTATTTGATGTTTGGGGCATGGATTTCATGGGACCTTTTCCACCCTCTTTTGGCAATTTATATATCTTAGTAGTTGTTGATTATGTGTCTAAATGGGTAGAGGCAATAGCATTACCTAATAATGATGCTAAATCGGTGAGTAAGTTTCGCAAAGAAATATATTCACTAGATTTGGAACTCCTGAGCTATCATTAATGATGAAGGTTCACACTTTTGCAATAAGATCATAGAAAACCTTCTAGCTAAGTATGGAGTTAAGCATAAGATAGCTACAACATACCATCCTCAAACTAGTGGACAAGCTGCAATTATCCAATAGGGAAATTAAGAGAATGCTAGAAAAAATGGTTAGTCCAAATAGGAAAGATTGGTCTTTACATTTGGATGATGCTTTATGGGCATATAGAACAAAGATTCAAAACACCCTTAGGAATGTCCCCTTACAAATTAGTCTATGGAAAAGCATGCCATTTACTTGTAGAATTGGAAAACAAATCTTATTGGGCTATCAAGAAGCTCAATTTCAATTTGAACAAGGCGGGTAAAAGAGAATGATAGAGCTTGATGAGTTAGAAGAAATTAGGCAAACCTCTTATGAGAATGCTTGAAATCTACAAAGCTAAGACTAAGAAATGGCATGACAAGAAAATTCACAATAGAGAATTGAAAGAAGGAGGACTAGTTTCGCTATACAACTCTAGGTCAGAGAGTTAAAATGTACTATGGTGAACATGTGGTGAGAGACAAAACCACCACCTATTTGCAAAATCTCTAAGTGAAAAGAGGTAGTCAGTGACAAGACTCTTAAAACAAGCGCTTAATGGGAGGCAACCCATTGTTTTTAATTATTTTTGTGCAATTTTATGTTTTTAGTTGTTTTGCGTAAATGCAGAAACTAATGCAATGCATCAAATGCACTGCATTGAGGAAAAAACGTGCCTGCATCAGAAAATTATAAACTTGAAGAAAATTGGTTAAGTGTGAATCATAAGACTTCAGGAAGATCAAAGGAGGTTAAGTAAGATTAATGACACATTGGTAGCCAAAGCAAGACACTTGGCATGATGCATGCGCGAAGACGCAATGCTAACGGCTACCTAATAAATCCACTAACTTCCTCTTCCCGAAACATAAAGCCTTCATTGTTACCGCACCCCTTCATTCACAAATTCTCACAAATTTCTCTCATCTCAAAAACACGAACCACATTTCACATTCTCAATCCAATTTTTCTCAAATCACACAAGCAATCAAAAACCTAGAAATTCAAAGCAATTACAATGGTGAGGAAGCAATCAAGACAGAAATCATCGAGCAAGCGGGCCAAAACTCCTAAAAAGAGAAGAAAGCCATGCATGCGGGATCATCATCAACAAGGAAAGGCAAAGCCAAGGAATCAACAAAGAAGAAATGATGACAATGTTCATCTCTCGGAACATGCATCTATTGCCCGAGAGGGTATGATCTGAAGAAGGCTAGCCCATCATTCATGTCAACAAAGTGGCCAATCTCAATTGGGACCACTTCGTGCTACCAAGAGGAGGTTACATTGAAGACATAGTAAGAGAGTTCTATCTTTGGAATCACACCACAAGAAGGAGCGAACATTCCTACACTTCCATGGTGAGAGGTAAAATTGTACACTTCCATGCCAAGAAATTAAATGAACATTATATCTTTGAAATATAATGGGAATGATTTTGAGAATAGAGTGGCCAAGGCCTTTAAGAAAGAAATGGAAGAAATAAGGAATAGGATTGCTATACTGTAATTTGTTTGGGAGAAATTCACACCTAATGAGATTAAGCTTAGAAGCAATTATTTGATAAATGCATTAGGTAATTGGCATTTGTTCATAGCCAATTCAGTTCGCTTACATCACACACATATGCTATGACCAAAGAGAGATTGATCTTGCTAGATACAAATCTCTCTGAGGAAATGTAGACATAAATGATTGATAGCTAGGGAAATTCTTGCATGCTCAACAAAATCAAAGGGATTTCTTTTTCCCTTGTCTTATAACCGAATTATGCATGAAAGAAGGTGTCCCTATAGTCGCTAATGAACAAAGGAAATTTCCCCACAATAATTTAGTCTTTGAAGTGAAGGAAAAATTGAGGAATGTGAGAGGCCACCCGCACTGCAATGCAAGAGCATTACATGCGAAGGAGAGGGCTGTCTGGAAATTTCAGAATGATCAACATGATCGGCTTCAATTGGTCTTTGACAAGATCTTTGATCTTGTGGGCCAAAATGAATGCCCCCAATTCCCAAGTTGGGTATTGAGATGTGAAGGTGAAGAAGAAGAAGAGAAAGAGGTGAAGAAGAAGGAAAAGGTAAGGAGAAGGTAGAGGAAACTAGCACCAAGAAAAAGGTGACTAGAAAACAATTCAAGGTACAGAAGAAGGTTGTGGTAGAACCTGTTGTGGAAGAATTATATGATTCTCGAATCAAGTGAGGATGAGGAATTAAAAGAAATGGATAAGGAATTAGAAGAAGAAGAGGAGGAAGAGAGTGATGAGGAAATTGATGAAGAAGAAGAGGAGCAGGCTAGAGGAGTAATTTTAGAAGAAATTGCTAGGCAAAAATATGCCAAACCCTCAGCATCAACCCAACCAGAAACCCCTATCACTTCACCAGTTACCAAAACACCCATCATCTCACCAAACCAAGAATCTTCCTCCATTCCAAAATCACCATTACCCTCCTCAATGATCCACCAGTCCTATCACAATCACCACCACAAACAACCCCTCCACCACCCTCTCCAAGAAATGAACCACGAGAAAACAACTCACGAGAAGAACCAACCTGTTATGCCAACAGAACAAGCGGTACCTTCTCGACCCAAGCAACATTATTTCTAATGTTGTTTCGCTCTTCGAAAGATATTTTGCGGGAAAGAGAAGAAGGACTCAACAAAGAAGATCAAGGAGAAAAATCATCGCACACAGAGCACAGTAGCTCAAACTATTGAGATGCAGTGATGCTCTCATCGCATCACTTGCTCACGCATCACAACAGCAACAAATCTGCTCATGATGAAGCCACAATTAAAATGGTTCTGGAAGAAATGGCTAAACAGAAGAGGGAAGCATTGCACAACACTCAGAAATTCTTCAAGCAACCTGCAGGAAGGCAGGCAAAATTAACACCTAAGAGGAAGAAATCTGATGCAGTCAAGACCGATGCACTGCATCAATTCCGAACAAATTCCCTGCAACTACACTAGAAGTAGGAGGTGCATCTGCACCTACAGAAGAAACACCAAGCAAGCCCAAGGAGAAGAAGCAGAAGGTGAAACACACTCCTCCATCCAGGCAAAGCACCAGAATTAGGAGTGGAGCAAAGAAATGAGTATCAATTTACAAGCTTTCACCTACTACTACTAATGCTTGTTTTGTTTTCTATCTGAACTATTTCCCTGGTTGTACTAATCCCTCTCCCCTATTTTGAACAAATAAATTGTCTTTTCTGAACAAATTTGCAGTGAGGGCACTGCAACCCCTTAAGTTTGGGGGATTTGCATGTTATGTTTAATTATGTTTGTTTTTATCCAATATGTTGTGTGTTTAATTAATATGTTTTAGATAGTAAATATATATGTTTTAAGTAGTTTTTAGTTTGTTTAAATATTAGATGTACTTAACAAAGTAGTATCTAAATATTTTAGTAGAAAAGATCAGTTTTTCAAAAATATGGTGAAAGCCCTATGGATGGAATTTCAATGATGAAAAAGAGAAAAAGAAGCCTTATTTCTCAGAAAAACCAAAATTATTTTCACTTCAACACTTCAAAACTGAGTTTGTGAAAAGAACCTTGCTATTTAAAAGATCAATCTGATGCAAGGGGAATTTTTGGTAAGCTTAGGTCAAAACAAAGCTTTACTAAAAAGAAAGAAGAGCTTAAAGAATTAAGTTTGGGGGTGTTTTATGAAAACAAAGGCTGAATTTCAAAAGTATAAGAGTAAACAATGTAGAAAAAGAATACAAAAAAGTGGACAAGCCATATCCTGAATCTTTTGAAACTATACCTGTGCCTAAGTACATGAATGCATCTGGAGGTCAAAGACACATGCCATGCGAGAATAAATGTATCTGGAGGATAGTTCAATAAAGCCAACTCAATGTGCAAAGTGCAAAGAAAAATATATGCATCTCGAGGTCAAAGACTCATGCCAAAGTGCATTTGCATCCGGAGGTCGGTGAGGAAGGTAATATGAGCTAGAAAAAGAAAAGCATTATCGGTCTGTTTGCATCATCAATGTAAATCAGATCAAAAAAAAAAAAGCAAAATGCAGAAAAAAATCAATGCACAAAAACACTTCAAAGAAGTATTTGCATCTGCTCAAAAGATCCACACAAAAAAATGCATTGGCTCAAAAGCTTTGAAAAATTCAATCAAGCCCTTTGATTTTAAAAACTCCCCAACACTTGAGAAAATTTTGTGAGTCTAAACTCTCTTTTGAAAAATATTTTGGTGTGACCAAAGATGAACCAATCCTTTCAAAGGCTAGGAAGAAATTTTTTACTTAGTCTTGGAACCAATCTCAACTCAGTGGATTCACACACACACAAAAGAGTTTGAATTGCTTTGGTAGTTTTGAAGAAATAAAGGCACAAGAAAAATTGTCAAGAAATGAAGTTCATAGGAAACTCCTTATGAAAATCCAAAAATCAAGCTGATCTATCTTCTAGAATTTTAGTTTTTATAGTTTGTCTTTGTCATTACTTGCGAACAAGCAATGGTTTAAGTTTGGGGGTGTGATAACTCTATTTTATATAGAGTATTTCATATGTTTAAACTTAGTATTTGCTCTCTTTCAAGTAATAATAAAGAGTTTATATAGTATTTAGTGTGATATATGATATCTTGAGTGATTTGAATGGTTATAGTTATTATTAGGCCATTTTGGATATATTGTGGTATGTTTGATGTTTTTGTTCAGTGCAGTCTCAATGCTGTCTGCATCAATGCTCCTGCACTGATCCTGCATCAATTCTGCGCTACTTGGTGAATAAGCAGCCTGTTTCATATGCATCCACATGCAATGTGATGACCTCCTGCCTGCTTCCCTGATGCCATCCAAACTTGTATAGTAGGCGCCTACCATTCACACATAGCTATAGGCTTAGCTTTGAAGAGTCACCAACATAGGGACACTTGTTCTAACACCATGGAACCGCCCTATATGATAAGTCAAAGATTTCAACATGGATAAACCTCTGGAAAGCAACTACAGCTATGATCCACTCAAGATGACTTCAACATGAAGAAAGGAAGCACCTCACTTGAAGGCTATAAAAGGACCTCACATCTTCATTTGGAAAGATATCACAATCCATAAGTTAGATCAAAATTTCAATATACATAGTTAGTTTTTATATTTTTAGAGGAAGAGGAAGGAATTCATAAATCCTCCTTAACTCATTTTCATAGTGTTTGTATAGTGCTAAGGAGTAATGCTAGTGCATTGCTAGAAGACTTCATACAAAGGTTTTCAACATTTGTAACTTTACTCTTCTTGTTTCTCTTTTGTGATTTCTATATATATAAACATGGTCTATTCAGTTTATATATATCTTGCAATGTCTCTTGTTAGCTAAACCTTTCTTAGTTGGAATGTTCTAATCATTTAATGAGCTTTTAAGTAAGCATGTTGCATGTATGTATGTTTGTACTTTAGTTCTTGCTTGATAATCTTTTCAAAACTTATTTTGAACTTGATCACTTAGAATAAGTAGATTTGTAAATGAGCAGACATGGCTTACAATTAAGAACTCAAGAACTAATATGGGTGAGTGTTTTACATAAAGAAAACTTTGTGAAAACCATGCTAAGTCCTAGACATAGGATAGTATAGTCCATAGGATAATTGTGGGTACTTAAAATACAAGAGTGAATTCACTTAAGCAAAGTGAATACTTGTTAGGAGGCAAGATTGGCACTAACACCCCTTTCTTTACTGCATAGAACAAGGATCATCACTACAAGAAAAACTAAAATTACAAGGCATAACTTTCTGGCGGATTTTAATCCCCCAGAAACTTTCCGGCGGATTTGGTACTTTTTGGGGGATTTAATCCGCCAGAAACGTTGTGGCGGATTTTTGACATTTGTGGCGGAATTTTTGACATTTTTGGCGGATCACAGAGTAGGAGAAAACAGGACAGGGAAAAAAAATTAGTTCCGCCGAAACGGACACTAATTCCGTCGAAAACTGCAAAGAAAAAAAGGTGCCTGATTTGAAATTTTGGAATCCGCCGAAAATGACACCCAATCCGCCGAAAAGGACGCCTCGTTGAACGAGTCTAATTCCACTAAAAACATGTTAATTCCAATAAAACAATTCTTTCTTTAAAACCTCTCTCTGACGCAATTCTTTCTTTCACTGAAGCAATTCTTTCTCTCTAAACCTCTCTCTGAGGTCTTTAAAACAACTTTAATTTTTTTCTACCCAACATCTCTCTCCTCTCTCTCACGTCTCCCACTCTCAAATCTCTTTGTTTTTCTCAACAACACCATTTCCCTTTTTCTCGATTACCTCTCTATTCTCAATTTTTCTCAACAACACCACTTATTCACCTTCTCTCTGTTTCTCTATGGTGTTTCTCGGCTTCAAGATCCTCCTATTTACCTTATCCCGCAATCAGATCTGCAAATAATGAAGAGCACCATTGATACATGATTTCATGTTTTTGGGTTGGTAGTGAATTTTTAGTGTTGATTTGAAGTTTTTTCTGTTGATTTGAAGTTTTTTCTACTCCTCCTTGAAGATGGATGTATCTCGCATAAAATTATAAAATTATTACTTAAAAAAAAGAATTAAAATTTATTTATTTATTACTTCCAGACTTTGGGTATGACTTAAATTTATTTTTTTTTAAAAAAATTAATTAATTTTCGGCGGATTTTTAAATTTTAAAAAAAAAAATTTAATTATTTTCGGCGGAATGTTGTGTCATTTTCGGCGGAATTTAAAAAAAAAAAAGATGTCATTTGCGGCGGATTTTCCCCCAAAAATGACAAAATTCCCCGAAAGTACTCAAAGTGAATTTCCACAAAAACACGTTGCCACCAATGTTTTACTGGAAAAAATCCACTAAAATGCACGCTTTTGCGCTGAAATTTGTTGCTTTTTGGCGGAAAAATCCGCTAAAATGCACGCTTTTCTTGTAGTGCATAAAGAGCCGTAATGATACTCTCAAGAAAGTGACCGAAAAGGCACATAGCTAATGCAATGACATTCAATCACACACTGCATCACATACTGCATCATACACTTTTAAGTAAATTACTTGATGAAGACATTCCAACTAGCTTTTCTCTTTTACACTATCAACATTTTTACTTTGCTTTCTTTCTAACTTAGTTGTGATCATCAAACAAAATCCAAAATTATTTTGTTACTTTGTTACTTTACACTTTATTACTTTATATTTGTTTTAAAAGTGAGTTTTTCAATCTCTGTGGGTTCGATCTTTTTACTACTTGTTTTTGGACAGTGTATACTTGCACTCAAGTGTATGTGGCATTTCCACACACCAGAGACCCACGACCTGTCTTTTTCGTCCAACAACTCGGGGTCATCTTCACCTTGGTCCTGGGGAGCACCTTCAGCGGCCTGAGCTAAATCCATATCAGCCCGGTCGGGCACTTCCACTTCGACATGTCCTTCGGCAGTTGGAAGGCCACCTTCAACATCCAAAACGCCTTCCTCGACCGGCTGGGCAATAGGCTCGTGAGCGGGCTCCTCCCTTCGCGAGGTTTGGTCAGACTTGGTCGAGCTCCCAGAAGAGTTCGTCCAGTTTAAACTCTCAGAATCCGACGACTCCTCGGCCTGAGAGGAGGACGACTAGGAAGAGGGCGATACTGGCTGTGACGGCTGAGCCATGCTATGTGCGAGTGATACCGACGCGGCCCCAAAGATTCGGATGGTCTGTTTAGTCCGCGCCAGAATAAACCTGTGGAGGGTTAAAGTTTGTCAAGGTCGAGCGCACTCAAGGGAAGGGGGCGACTTGGTCGTCCCCGGACCTGACACCCCCTCCACCAGGTGAGAAATAATTTAAAGAAAAATAGGATCAAAAGAAAGTCGGTCTAGGTTACCTGTTAACTCTAAAGCAGCGGCCGGACGAATAAATACAGTCTGCGAGCGAGCAGCAGGACTAAGCGAGCGAGCAATCTGAAGTAGCGAGCGAGCGAAAAACTAGCAAAGATTTCGGAGTAAGATCTAAATGAAGCTCTCTCCCACTCCTTATATAGTGGGCCAACAATTGGGTTGGACCCAAAATGAAGAGGCGCAACTCTTCGCATGCCATCATTACTTAGTCTGAGGCAGAGGTGAACATGTGCGCCTTGAGAAACCTAAGTGTCACCTCGAAAAACATGAAGAGTCACGTCATTAAGTCACCTGTCTTGTCAGCATTTATGACAGAATCACTTTAAATGTGGTCAGAACGACCACGCCGGGGGCAGCGACCCCAAGAAAAACTTCGGTCTGGCGACCCACGATCCGGACCGCGAGTCGATCAGCTTCCTTGTGTGCGCGCCCACACATGAAGGAATCGACAATGGTGGCACTGCAACTCAGCTGAGCATGGCATCACCTGGGGGTGACGAATCAAGCCTTAGCCCGCCCACAGGCGACCGAGGCTTGGGGGGCAACTGTTCCGGAGTGGGCTGGAAGCCCCAACACAACTCAGAAGACCCAATACAGCCCAATACAGCCCAATACATGGCTTGCTCCGCAAGATGCGGCCATGCCCGCAAAAGGCGCAATGGCCAGATCGCCTAAATCACTATCACTATAAAAAGCATCACAGATAACGAGAATCAGATACATAACCCTACCTTGTGACCCTGCCTGTTGCACACTGCTGACTTGAGCGTCAGAGTGTCTTTGCAGGTACCACCCGCGTGCGGCCAAGACTTCAATACAACCAGTTCAACCGTGAATGAGCTAAAGACGTCACCAGGACTTCACTTCTATTGGTCAGGTACGATCAGGAATAAATTGATTATCTAATGCTCTCTTGCTTTTTCAAGGAATCAGAGTAAATTGCTACAATTGAATTTCCATTTATTTTCTTGTGTAAGCTTTATCATATACATGTTTTAATCAATTGCTTTCTTATAGTTGAACTTGGTGAAATATTGTGACCACTTTGTGAAGCTTTAAAATATGTTACCTTTTAAAAATAAAATAAAAAGAAGTTACATTTGATAACCATTTTACCCGTTGGTTTATATATAAGATTATTTGGTGAATTTTGTTGGGGAATTTGCTGCGAAAATATGATGTGAAATTGTTGCAAACTTACCCGCGAATTTTGCTACGAATTTTCTTGTGAATTCTGAAATTCGTAGCAAATATTATAGAGAATGTTTTATTCGAACCAAAATCCGTAAGAAGTTCCGTAGGAAACTGCAGAAATTCTAGTAACCCACATTTACTCATATTAATACTGATTTTTGCACAACTGTTGCTCTCCTCTCCACACAGTGGGAGACGTCTTCAAGCTCCAACAGGGGGGTTCTCTACAAAAGAAGCTACGATGCCTAACTCAGTCTAGGGATTAGAAGTTTTTAGAGAGGGAAGAAACAATAAGAACAGGTCAAAGTCAAGTAACAAAACCTTAGGGGTTGAACCTCCTTTATATGGTGTGTGTGTGTGTGTGTGTGTGTGTTGCAGTTATTCTAACTGTAATACTCTTCGCTAAAATAGGAGCGCATGTCCTACTTTTGAGTAACATTAACATTGCATATTCCTAAACATCAATCTTTCTGGAATGTTTAGGGCTCAACTTTTGAGCTAGCCTACTCAGGGTATTGCTCAGTATCCATGTTTATCTTAGCATTTTCGATGTTTATCTTCCTGTTGGTCCGAGTTCATCCTCAAAGAGAGATTTTGGATCACTAACTACTATCATGGAGGTTGGCTCAGCCTAAGCTGGGATTTTGATGAAAGAACCTCCCGCATAACTCGACGGTACAAGTCGAGGGATTATAACACAAGTTCAATAGACTTTAAATTCAATTGGGACGACTAAAAGAATATTTGTTTCTAATCTCATTTAATGTTGAGTGTCTTGAAAAGAAGTTCCTTCCCAAGTGTTATGAATCCCATCATTTCGAGCACAAACCCATACATTTGAATGAATTGACATTTTGTTATTTAATTCGCTCAGGTGTGTTGGTTCCTTGATCGGGTCTAGACTGTTAGATCTTGGATCGGAGTGGCGAACCTACTAGTCTTCAATGGCTCAGATTTAATCTAAGATCTTAGTAGTTTCCTATAAAAAGGTTAGCCCTTCATCTTCTTGTTCCTCTTCTTTATCTTTTATTTAAGTTGGGGCACAAAAGCTCCAAAAATACTTCTATAAGTCCTATAATATTTTTGCTTATAAAAAAGGTTATAATGCTTAAAACTAAAAACTAAAAACAAAGTGCAACATAAACACTACAAACTAAAAACCCACTCATCTATGTTTTTGGTCGAGACCTAATAGAGATATACATTAGCATTAGCATTGTAGCTAGTTGTGTAAATGATTAGGCAGATTGTTGACTGCCACCTTGTTGCTGACCTGGCATTGACCAGCTAGCTCATGAGTCTAGTATATAAACTTGTAATAGACTCTTGTACCATTCAGATAACACAATGATATTTCACACAAATTCTCTCTAACAGAATCGGTTAGATCTTCTGTTTCATCATCAATGATTCAGTTGAATTCTATCATGGTATCAAAGCTTCAACGATCCGTGGCCTTTCTTCCCTCGATTCTTCCGCTTCCTTTTCTCTGTGATTGTCAATTTTTCGTCGTTGTTCAGCCATGGCAGCCACTCCCACACCGGAACAATCACCAGTAGTCACTCATACCTCTTCCCAAACACCTTCAATCTTCAATACGGCCACCACAAACACCTCCAATTTCATTACCGGTCCCAAACTCTCGATAAAGCTTGACGATAAGAACTTCTTAATCTAGAATCAACAAGTGGAAGGCATCATTGCAACGCACAAACTCCATCGATTGCTCGTTAATCCGATAATCCTGCAGTAGTTCGATTCCACTGAGGATCAGAACAATGGAAAGGTATTGAAAGCATACGATCAGTGGTTTGTGCAGGATCAAGCGCTATTCACATGGCTTCTGTCCACCTTCTCCGAATCGGCGCTTCCGTGCATGCTCAACTGTCGTCATGCTCATCAGGTATGGGACACTATCCACAAGCACTTCTACGCTCATCTAAAGGCTAAGATGCGCCAACTTCGTGCAGAATTGAAAACGACGAAGAAAGGTAATCGTAGGATCAATGAGTTATTGCTCGCATTCGTGCCTTAGCTAATTCGTTAATTGCGATTGGTGATGCTGTATTTGATCAAGATCTTGTTGACATAGTACTTGATGGTTTACCTAAGGAATATAGTTCACTTGTAATGCTTGTTTTCACCAAACATGATTCTGTTGATTTGACAGATCTGGAATCGATGCTGCTCGTACAAGAAGCGCAACTCGATAAGTTTCGCCAGGAATTAGCCACACCGGCTATTTCTGCTACTCTTGTTCATGTGAATTCTCACAATGATGTGAAAACAGGCACTGGTGGAGGTGGTAATTTCTCTGGTTATCATGGAAATGGCTCATATCGTGGTAGAGGTCACAACTCACGTGGCTGTGGGCGAGGTCGTGCTCGTAATTCTCAGAACAGACCTCAATGTCAAGTGTGCTCTCAACTTGGACACATTGCTCTTGACTGCTGGTTTCGCTTTAATGTAAACTACACTCCTCCAGCAACACCAACCACAGGCACTACACCTACTACACCTATAGCAAAGCCACAGCAACAAGACACCAATGGTGCCTCCACTTCTGGATCTGCCAATCCTCAAGCACTTGCAGCATACACTTCTTTTGATCCTTCTGCAGTAGAACTCTTCAATGTGCCTCCGGAGGTAACTCCTCAAGGTTACTATGTTGATGATACTTGTGCTTCTCATACTTTCACTAAAACTTCACATTATTTGCATGACTGTAAATTATACAATGGTTCACAGAAGGTGAACATGGGTAACTGACAAGGGTTCCCAATCCAAAGTAATGGTACCCTTAACCTATACTCCACAGTCCACACACAATCCCAATCAAAAATGTCATAGTTGTACCTGCTATTACTCGTAACCTTATCTCAGTAGGACAATTTTGTGCTGATAATGATGTTTTCTTTGAGTTTCATGCCCAAATTTGCCTTGTTAAATGTCAAGTCTCTAAGCAAACACTCTTCCAAGGCTCAAGAGGACCTGATGGACTCTTCTTTCTGCCTACTCTCGCCCCTGTGATCCAACTAAAATCTCTTGCAGCCACAACAAACATCACCAACTCTGTCTCTACTTCCAGTGTACCACCTACTACTTCCACTCATAGTAAATACTTGTAACTTTCATATATGGCACCATAGACTAGGTCATGCTAATAGTAGGGCCATTAAAACTGTCTTGACTCACTGTAATCATTCTATTGCATCCAATAAAATGTTTGAATTGTGTAAATCTTGCTCTATTGGTAAATCTCATCGCATTCATTCACCACCTTCCACTACACAACATCACACACCCTTTGAACTTGTACACAGATTTATGGGGACCTTCACCCTCACCATCTAGTAGTGGCTATTCATATTATATTGCTTTTGTTGATGCATGTACAAAGTACACTTGGTTCTATTTACTTAAAAAGAAGTCTGATGTCATCCATGCTTTTAATCAATTTCATTAGTTAGTTCAAACTCAATTCACACCCATTATTAAGTCTATCTAGTCAGATTCAAGGGGAAGTCAAACCATTCACACCTATCCTCACAGCCTTAGGTATCACTCACAGATTCACATGTCCCTACACTTCCCACCAAAATGGCACAGCTGAAAGAAAACATAGACAAATTGCTGAAATGGGTCTTACTTTACTTACTCATGCCTCTATGCCCATCTCCTATTGGGATCATAGTATTACCACAACTGTCCACCTCATAAATAGACTTCCCTCCTCTGCTTTACCTACCTACCTACATCTCTCCTTATCAAGTTTTGTACAATAAAACACCTTTTACAACTCTCTTCGCTCATTTGGACGTACCTATTTCCCTCTCCACACTCCTTACAATAGAAATAAGCTGCAAATTCATAGTCAAGAGTGTGTAAACCTTGGTCCTTCCCCTCATCACAAGGGTTTCAAATGCTTAAGTGCCAATGGTCGTATCTACAACTCTAAGGATGTTACATTTCATGAAAACAATTTTCCTTTTCACTCTCTGTTTTCTGATGCATCTACATCAATCACAAAACTCCCTATTGCAGCCACTTTGCCTATACCAGCCTTACCCTCCCCATCATCTTCCCTGACCATACATAACCCTCCCTTACCCACATTGGACCCTGACACTCCCAATTTACCATCACCTATCCCAGCTACCTCTTCCCAGCCTAACTTACCTACACTTTCTACCACTGCCAATTCTAACTCAGCTACTACTTTACACCCAACTCAGCCTACACCACCCGCAAACTCTAACTCAGCTACTACTTCACACCCTACTCATCCTGCACCACCTGAGCCTGCTTATGCTCTTGTCCTACCCTCAATCACCAGCACTCCGTCAATGTCCACACGTTCCCAAATTAACAGGCAAATTAAAACCACGCTTGCTTATTGCCCATGTTGCTCAAACTTCTGTTAAACATGCCCTCTCTCAGCCACAATGGCTTGAAACTATGAAGTGTGAATATGAGGCACTTATGAAGAACCACACTTGGTCTCTCACCACTTTACCACCCAATAGAAAGTCAATTGGTTGTAAATGGGTGTTTAGAGTTAAAGAAAATCCCGATGGATTAATAAACAAGTACAAGGTACGCCTAGTAGCCAAAGGCTACAATCAACTTCCTGGCCAAGACTTTGGTGAAACCTTTTCACCAATTATAAAACCAACTACCATCAGAATTGTACTCACTCTTGCTCTCACCTACAAGTGGGACATTCAACAAATTGACATCAACAATTCATTTATTAATGGACATTTGACTGAGGACATTTATATGGACCAACCCCCAGGGTTTGTTGCTAATGATTCTTCTCTGGTGTGCAAGCTACATTGCTCTCACTATGGCTTGAAGTAGGCACCCCGTGCTTGGTATGAAACTCTCCATGCTGCTTTGATTAAATTGGGCTTCCACCACAACAAGTGTGATCACTCTCTGTTTATTTACAATGTTTCTAGTGTTCAATTGTTTGCCTTGGTTTATGTTGATGACATCTTGGTCACTGGTTCCTCCTCTACATTGGTGCACAAGCTAATCAAACAATTGCAAAGTCACTTTGCTATGAAGCATTTAGGTAGGCCCGCATACTTTCTGGGCATTGAAGTTAAGTATATGCCAAGTCGAGCTGCTATTCTAACTTAGTCCAAGTATATTCAGGACCTTCTTCAATGTGCCAACATGTTGTCTTGTAGCCCAATGAACACTCCTATGGTTGCCAATGTCAAATTAAGCAAAATTGGGACTGGTGTGATGTCTGATCCTTCACAATATCGGTCTCTAGTGGGAGCCCTACAGTATATTACTTTAACAAGACCTGAATTGGCATATACACATTGAAGAGCTGTGAAATGTATCCTTCGTTATCTCAGTGGCACCATTGACTATGGATTACTCCTGCAACTAGCAAGCAGAGATGTTCCTTTCTCTCTTAAGAGTTTATTTTGACCTTGATTGGGCTAGTGATCCAGATGATAGGCGTTCCACATCTGGTTCTTGCTTGTTCTTTGGTCCCAATCTTGTGTCCTAGAGCTCGAAGAAACTGTCTCTTGTGGCACGGTCCAGTGCAGAGGCTGAATATCGTGGCATGGCTAACGCTACAACTGATCTTCTTTGGGGTCAATTTGTCCTTCGTGAACTCAAAATCAACACACAAGCACCTGTGATAACTTGAGTGTTGTGATGCTTTCACACAACCCTATTCTTCATGCCTGAACAAAACATTTGGAGCTTGATATACATTTTGTGCGTGAGAAAGTAGCAGCCAAGAAGCTCGTCATTCAACATGTATCAGGCTCTTTACAACTAGCAGACTCTCTTACGAAGCCACTGTCAGCTGCTGCCTTCCTTGAACAAAGATTCAAACTTAAAGTAGTTCATTACACTCACCCAACTTCAAGTTTGATGGGGGAGTAATAGAGATATACATTAGCATTAGCATTGTAGCTAGTTGTGTAAATGATTAGGCAGATTGTTGACTTTCACCTTGTTGCTGACCTGGCGTTGACCAGCTAGCTCATCAGTCTAGTATTTATACTTGTAATAGACTCTTGCACCATTCGATAACACAATGATATTGCACACAAATTCTCTCTAACAGAATCAGTTAGATCTTCTGTTTCATAATCAATATGATTCAGTTAAATTCTATCAAGACTAGGGTATCTACCGCCGAACGCAGTGACTAATCCCCTCGCTGGATTGTAGGCACTTCGAATGGTGGGACAGCTGGCCCAGAGATTTAAAGCTGCTGCGTACCCAAGGCGAGGATCGAACCCTCGACAATTGGTTAAGGGAGGATGAGCCCCAACCGCTCAACCACACCTTTGGCTTAACCTACTCATCTATTTTAACCATTAGCATACTTTAAACTCTCTTTTTTAAAGTGACGTGAATTACAACGCATCAATTATGTTTAACCCAACGCATCATGGAATTTACTCAACTCATCAAACATCAAGTCAAAATACATCTTGAGTGATAATTCATTTTTCTTAAATTCAATTTTGTATTGTTTGCAAATTATTTTCGTTAGTTAACATTGCATCATGGTCATACACTCAAAAATATGAATGGGGCAAATACAGGGATTAAACTTGCAGCTAAGACAAATAATCTTGAGTTTCTTCAATTGTATTGAAAGTTCACAAAACATAAATAGCAAATGTCTATCTATTTCGTCACTAAACAAATATGAAATATAAGTGTACGTGAAAGCAAAGTAGCAAAAGCTTTCAACTAGAGTTTATCAATAAAGGCTCGATTGATTCCTCGATATAACTAGAAAAGGTAGCACTAGTGTCTGATAGCGTTTCATCAGATTCAACGTCAAGATCTCCCTGAATTATTTCATTTGGATAAAGAAGAGGCTTTGGAGGCATTTCAATGTTCTCAATATTTCCTTCAAGCATCTCTATTACTTTTTCATTGAAGGACGATCATTTGGTCTTAATCAGATATACACCATAATGCAACTAAGAACATCTTCTTCACATTATTCTTTTCCTCATCGCTTACTTCATCCAATATACCTATCTCCCTTTCTTCAACTAATTGATTGTAAATCCAAATAGGGAAGAAAAGTTGACTTGAAGAATCTGCAACATGTGCATTTAAATTTCTTCTTCTATTTGCCATTTCCATCAAAAGCATTCAAGCTATACACATCGACTTTATAGGATACTCCTCCAATGTTTTTGTAGAACAATTCAGAGCCATGTAACCAATTGTTCCTCTCATTTGCGATCATTGTGATAACGCTATTGTTAATGGGATAAAGCTTTGCAAGACCAAAGTCCAAACCTTAGGGACAAAGTTGTCATCAAGAAGGATGTTATGTGGCTTGATATCAAAATGCAAAATCTGTATGTCACATCCTTGATGCAAATAAGAAATCCCACAAGCGACTCCAAGTGATATCTCATACATTTGCGTATGAGTTAGAGAGATAGCATTCTCTTTGGAAGAAATATATCTATCAAGAGACCCATTTGGCATGAATTCATAAACAAGAGCACGTTTTGGTCCTTCAACACAGAATCCAATAAGTCTCACAACATTGGAATGGTGTATTCTTCCAATGGTTGCTACTTCACTAATAAAGTCTTGTCCATTACCTTTTAACTTTCCCAATATCTTTATTGCCACAATTGGCCCACTGCGTAGCTTTCCTTTATAAACACATCCAAAACCTCCTTCCCCTATCTTTTCACTAAAATTCCCAGTCATCTTCTTAATCTCTGTATAAGAATATCTTATTGGCATCAGGGTGTTCTCTTGAAGAAAAACTTCAATATTTTCGTAAATTGAAATATGTCTTCTTCGACACGTATATGTCAATAGAGAGAAGAAAACTATGAGGCCCAGTGTAGATCTGACAAGAAAGAATGGTAGGAAGAGATACCCAGTTACCCTTCCTATCTCAATAGCAAAATCAAAATCTGAAATGTCCTTGATAGCGTTATATACTTTAACACCTATTATTTGTCCTGCACCTGTTTAGGATATAAAAATAAAATCATTGCATGGATTTGAAAAGGAAAAGGTTTAATTGTTTTTTTTTCTCTCCAAACTTTTTTAGTTTAATAATTTTAGTCATTCAATTTTAATTTTAGTGATTTTGAGGCCCAATTACTTGATTTGGCAAGTTTGGTTTCATATCTTCTTTTTTTCACGTTTAACCGCTATAAACTGTAAATTGTATAATCTTGGTCTCAACTTTCCTAAAATCAGCACCCCTCCCTAATTAACTCAAACATATGGCTGACTTTTGGCTCATTAATCCTACGTGCGTGACATGCAGGATTGGTAGGATGGATTTCAAAAAAAAAGTATTAGGATTAGGATTCTTCGTGAACATCGGATGAGTATTGATGAAGAAGTTGGAATTGGTTTTCCTAATTAAAAAGTAATAATAATACCTCTTAATTTTAAAATCCATTGATCGTGGAAGTCCTACGTGTCATCCACATAGCATTAATGAGCATTAAGTCAGCAAAATGATCGAGCAAATTAAGGAGTGCACGATTTTAGAAATTGAAAAATCGAGGGGACTAAGTTCGTGAATTAAAGTTTGGAGGCTAAAATCGTCAGTTGGTCTTAATAGGAGGACCAAAACTGTAATTATGCCTTTTGTTATCCTCTCGTCTAATAATGTTTCTTATCGGAATAAATCGAAATAGATATAGATAATATTTCAGAAAGTGGCAAGAAAGATATTGTCAAAGTTTTCGAAAAGCTCTAATAGTACACATCAACGTCAGTACTGGTGTATGGAAAAAGCAAATTTACAGCGTGATTCATTGTACCACTTAATTGCATATAATGTAGTTGTCTCCCTTGAGAGACCCGGATTTCAACAGGTCAAATATTGTCTCAGAGAATGCAACAATGACTATAGTTTCTACATATCTATAAAAGGCGTTCAACATCACTTAGAGCAATATAATGACTTTTAATATTATATTAACCCTAAAAGACCTATTATTTTGTAGATTTATATATATTTGAAAACCAATCTCTCTAGTCTTGTTACAATGTGGTTATAAAATATTATTTCAATTTCTATAGGTCTTAAATAATTTCTACATAAAATAATTCATCTCTTTGTTTTTTGCTTTTTTCTCTTTTTTTTTCAGACTTGTTTTACGACATTACTTTAATTGATCTTTTTTTTTTAATTTTATAGTGGAGGTCTTGTTCTTTTTCAATATACACAGTTTTTCAGTGGATTTTGTTTCATTCTTGTTTGCAAGATTAGTTCCTTTGATACATATTCTCTTTAGGGTTTTGTTAATTCATTTTATGGTTGATGGCAAGAACTATATAAGTTTTATGTTTTAGGGATATATATATATATATATATATATATATATATATATATATATATGTTTAATGTTTCATGTATTCGTTTTAGGGTTGATGACAATATACGCTTTTATGTTGGACCTATTCTGTTGGTTTGTTTTATGTTTTATGTTGAATCTATATTCATTTTATGTTTTGGCTAGAATCTTGTCAAGGTTGTAGTGCCATTATATATGCCAAAAGTGGGTGCATGTTTGTTATTTTTCCCGAGAAGTGTCTCGATACCTAGTAGATCGTTACTTTTGTCATGGTCTGCGTTGCTGGATACTTCATACTATTCAGAAAAGAATGTCTAATTTGGGCCAAAGGTTATGCCTTTGTAAGTTCCAAGTATGTGCTATTTTATTTTTATTATTTTCATACTCTAGTAGCTAGTAAGTTAATTTCTTGTCATATGCACTGTGTCTCTGAAAATAAATTAATTAATTTTATTCTAAAATATGATTAAAAAATTAATTTGGTGATTTATTTCAATGTGGCAATTCACTCAAAGTAATAATGGGCATGTTGTTTCCATTGCTTGCTATAAAAAAATCAAACACATGTGTCACGAGGGCTTAAAGCGCAATTGCTTGAAATGTAGTAGAGCCTTACAAAATATATTGGATTGTTTAAAAAGTCCTCTATTGGTGAATTAATTTAAGCATTTAAAAGGATCTTGTATCGCCGGCTGTTAACAAACGGACATTAAAAGTCTAAATTACTACACGTACAAAATTTACGCCAATAATGCTATTTAGACAAGTAAAGTGACAAAATATAGTGACAAATATACGGACCCCACCATAAATACAAATCCCACCGTATTAGACATAGTTACTTTTGAGTGGTATGGGACCCACAGTATATACAGAACCGTATATTTGTAGCATTATTTGTCTAATATCTTGTTTAAATAGCATTATTGAAATTACGCTGCTCTATTACCGGTGTAGTCCAATTTAACTGTATTCCTTAACTATGCTAGTGTTACTACCAGATAATGTTTATTTTTTGACAAAAAAAGTGGACAATAGTTATAAAGAAAATTAATATTCAAAAATAAAAACAAAGAAGTGTAAGTAAATGCCATAAAAAAATATTTAATATTACCTTTAGCAAACCCAAGTATAAGATCTGCATGCAATAAATGGTAGTCAAACGAATAAGCATAAGAAAATATGTAAAAGACTATAATTCAACAATAATAAAAGTAGCAAATTATAAACTTTTTTCTGTACAAGCTACAACACAACTTACTTTGATTTTAGGCAAAATAGCATTCGGGGTCCCTTAACTTATTTTCCATTTTCGTTTAGGTCCCTTAACTTTAAAAGCTAACGTTTAGGTCCCTTAACTTTTAAAAACGTTTCATCGTAGTCCCATTTAACGTTAAAAACTAACGTTTAAGTCCCTTAACTTTTAAAAATGTTTCATCGTAGTCCCATTTAACGTTTTTAAACTAACAAATGTCGGTTGTTGTTAGTTTAAAAACGTTAAATGGACTCTCTGATGACACGCTTAAAAAGTTAAAGACCTAAACGTTAGCTTTTAAAGTTAAGAGACCTAAACGAAAACGGAAAATAAGTTAAAGGACCCCAGATGCTATTTTGCCTTGATTTTAATAAAGATTCGACACTGACTCCTAGTCTTGTAAGCAAACTATTGTTTTATTTAATGCATTTTGGTTCAAGCCAAACTCACTTAAGTTGTTGGCCGAGGGAAAAAGATGTCAAGGCTACAGCGAGGGCAATGTGAGTCATAAAGACATCAGAGGTTTGCAAAAAACAACTATTTCACATACAAATAATTGTGGTTCCAGGCTCAGGTTGAGAGTGTGAGGAATATATCAAAGGGGCCTAGCTAGGTGCCAATGAGATGATAAAGTGAACCAAGGAAAGGTGAGACTCGGTTGGTGCCTCGACTACAAGATGGCTTGGCTACGGAACAAATGGCCGAAGGCTGAGGAAGAAACGCAGCTGATGAGGATTGTAGCCACTTTGACTGAAATTTTTGTTTTGAGATTTTCTCAGGACCACAAACCAAGTAATTGACTGATAAAGTGTGAATTGGAGAAGTTGGATTTTATATGGAATTTTAAGTCGACTTTTATTGGAATCATGAAACCTAGATGTAGAGCCTCAACGACCAGATGAAATGTTTTAGTTTTGACATATCAAAATGAAGGTCAAAATAGTAATTGAAAGAATTTTATGGCCGAAATAAACCAAGAATAAGGGAAATAATTATTTAAATTGGGAAAAGGTGGTTATAATTGAAATCAAGACGGTGGAACTACTATCTTTATAAGACGATGTACCACACGATAAGGTTGTTTGAAAGTTATTTAATCAGAATGTGAGACTTAATGGAGTATTCAACACACAATGACAAATTGAGACGCGAGGATCCATCCTATGTTGGAGATCCCCACATTAGATTTTGGGAGTCTAAGTCAACGCTAAATACTGCATATCATTCGCGGACGAGCTAGCAGACAGAGTAAGTAAACGAACTTTTGGAAGAAGTGTTAAAGAATGTGATGGACTATCGTGGAAGTTCAGATAGTGTGTTGACATAGCTTGGATTCAATGTATGACAATATGATTTATGTAAGCTTAAGAGTGGTGTTGTATGATGTTTTGTGAAGTTTCAAGGTTTCATTGAGAGGTAACAAGTATATTGTAATCTCTAAGGAGAATTCAAGTTGAAATTAATTTGTCGAAGCATGTTATTAAAGAATGGAACGAGAGGGCTAAAGGAACATTATGTTGGGGGCAACCGATCGAAGTGATATTGTTATGTGTCAATGGAAGGTTACTAAAGATGTTGGAAGTTCTTGATGGAGTTAGATAATTGTGCAACAGCGACGAGATCAAAGTGATTGGAGCATTTATAGAAGCTTAGTGTACTTTGCGAAAATTGTTGGATCCCTTATGCCTCAGGATAATCACGAGTAGAATTGTAGGGATTAATATTACGGTTAGGGTAAAATGGTCTATGTCACCACCATGGTTACTGACTATCTATTAACAAATTGAGGAACTGATCACTCTCCTAATCTCTTGAAAATATTAGACACAATCATGTTGGATGGAACAGAAAATCTTACAAATTGTTGTAGTTGGTTATTACTCTTGACTTAAGTTTCGAAGATGAAACTTATTTTTAGAGGGTAGTAATGTAAGACCAAGGTAATATAATACTTTTTTCCAACAAACTTTCGAGCCAGATTGCATGGCAAATACATGTCTAATGTCTAAAGGATTTTGGTGGATGTAGTTTTTTGGTGGTATTGGTCATTAGCCCCTGTTCTTACTCCTCTAGCTCCTTAGGACTCTCTAATAAGTGGTATCGGGGACGAGGTTTGGCTTGATGGGAAGCGGGAGCGGATTCAAGTATAATGGTTCCTTGTATCTAAAGTCTTCTTCATGGTGGACTCAGGTGGCACAAATTAACGTACGGATAAAAACAATCAAATTTAAATATGGAGTTATTTTAAAAGTTTCAATATTATCAACAACCAAAACAAATTCAATTTAAACAATATTTTGAGATAATTTCGTACCTTCAACAAATATGCGCGGCTTTGACAGATGTTCTGAAAGGAAGGGAAAAAAATATATATACAAGCTCTCAAATTTTGGAAGAGATATGAAATAAAAGTGTTATGCATGTGCCACTTTTTATCTTGGTGAATAATGTTATCGTTGTTTAACACCTTGCTTACTTAAAAAAAAAAAAAAAAGAACTTTCATCATGTAACAAATGAGTAATAGGTTTCTTATTGTACAGTTTTAGACAAAGGGTTAGGTTTCTTTGTTACATTTTAAGTTGAAGAATTTTCTGATAGATCTCAATTATGTGTTTTATCTATTTTAGAATTTGAACACTGATTTGGTCAAAAAAAAAAAAAGAATTTGAAGCCTGCATTATCGAAGCAATGAGAGTGAGTAAACTATTACTTGAGATGTGTTACATTTATCTATAAATGGATTCTAAATCTAAGAAAACTAAATGTTTTATAGGTCAAATTAAGACAATGTCTACTTAAGACAAGTTTATGTGGATTCAGGAAAAAAGTGAAATAAAATTATATAGTATTCGTTGCACTATAACTCTAAATTAAAAGTTAAATATTAAATATTTTTAGTAATTTATCATGCATTCGGAGCAAAACTATCACGCATTCCAACTAGGCATTGGTTTTATAACAACCTCAGCCTAAACCATAGAGGACTAACAAAGGGTGAGACAAGTACCATTAGAATTTGAGGAATGAAACAATAGTCATATCTCTTGTATCAACCGATTATAATAATTATAAATGGGTTGAGGCACTCTTAGTGCCTCTATAATAAAAAAAATTAGCTTATAAAAAAAAAGGGTGAGACGTAAAAGACGTAATTTAGTTTATGTCAACTCATTTTCAGGCCATAACTTTTTTTTAAAATTGGGTATCCTTTGTGCGCGTAATTGTAGAGACTAATCTCTCGAGCCGGGTAGGAACACAATAGGCTGCAAAGCTCTCTGTCAAGAATTTTAACGTTGCTACATTCTTGAGACTGGATTTGAACCCAAAACTTTGATTAAACTGAGAGTGACTTTTACCATTCATCCAAGTGCTCATGGGTGTTTTCGGACCAAAAGTTGTTACTACACCAAACAAACTAAATGCTCTAATAGTCCGTTTGGATGAATTAATTCAAAACTTTAAGGAATTTAAAACTCGAAGTAATTCAAATTTTTCAATTCAATTTTGTTCATTTAAAAAAAAAAAATTGTTTGGATAGAGTAATTAACTATTGAATGTTAGATGATTTTTATAAGTTTCAAATGTTTGGTGTAAAAATGTTTTTATGAAAAAAAAAGTTGTTTACAATGAAATTTTTTAAAAAAATTTTAAGGACCAATTTGTGAAATTTGAATTTTTTTTAGAAACAAACTACAAAAATTGAAAACCCTTAGGGATTGATCTTTAAAAACTTCAAAAATTTTAGGGATTTATTTAAAATTTTGATGATTCTTAAAACCAAGTTGTAAATTTTTAAAACAGCTCTAGGGACATAACTGTAAATTTGAAAAACTAAAGATCTATTTTATGGCTGATTTAAATTTAAGGTTATTCTTTTGAAAAAGTTATAAGGACTGGTGTTTTAGTCTTCAAGTATTTTGTTTAAAAATTATATATGGTGGAAAAAGAAAATTTTGAGATGGTTAGAATTGAGGGTGTGCTTCTAGGATCTAGGATCAGGGAGCAAATCATGTTACTCACCAATTTACCACTTAAATTGGCTATTAGTTGAGACTGTAATAATCAACATGAATTAATCTCAACTACTCATAATAAATAGCATCTGGGGTCCTTTAACTTATTTTCCGTTTTCACTTAGGTCCCTTAACTGTAAAAGCTAACGTTTAGGTCCCTTAACTTTTAAAAACGTGTCATCGTAGTCCCATTTAACGTTTTTAAACTAACAAAAACTGAGACTTAAACGTTAGCTTTTAACGTTAAATGGGACTACGATGAAACGTTTTTAAAAGTTAAGGGACTTAAACGTTAGCTTTTAACGTTAAATGGGACTACGATGAAACGTTTTTAAAAGTTAAGGGACCTAAACGTTAGCTTTTAAAGTTAAGGGACCTAAGCGAAAATGGAAAATAAATTAAGGGACCCCGGATGCTATTTTGCCTATTTTATATTTGTTGTCAAACACTTTGTTCCTAGCCGCATGATTTGAAACAATTAAGATTCCTCTGTTCATCAAGCAATTGCGTCGAGGAAGGAACATTGTTCATCAACTATGGGTTCCCTAACCCTTCCAAAGAGTGTTAGGATAGCTGCGAGAGGGACGTGTGGATTGGATCTCTAAAGGCGTAGAAACATAAAAGAAAGCCGTAAAAATAAATATAAAGACTTGCAAGAAAAACAGTAGATTTTGACTTATTGATGTGTATATTACAAATGTAAACTTCTATTATATATATATATATATATATATATATATATATATATATATATATATATATATATATATATATACACATACACACACACACATGAGCCCTCGTTAGCCACTACTAGAGGCTACAATTGCGCGTCGTTGCATAAATTAAAATCAACGTCTATCATCATCTCTAGTCCCTAGAAACTCGAAGTCATTTCTCCATGACCTCACTAGCACGGATTAGAGGGGTAAAACCTAGTTGCTCCTATTTCCATGGCGTTCTGACGCTTGTTGATCTTAACCTAGTTAAATACTTGCACTCCAAGCAAGTATTCCTAGCCTCGGCGGAAATCTCCCTTGTCAAGCTACTTCCTCGGCCTTTGGCCGTTGGTTCCCTTGTCGAGTTTCCTTGTAACAGAGGCTCCCTCTAAACCAAGTCGCCTTGTCCCTCGATGCACTTTTCGTCTGCCTCGGTGCCTAGGCTTTTCTTAGCATATTCCCCATATTCTTGACCCAAGCCTGGCACCATGGCTGTCTCAATGGCAAATACCAGCATTATCCATTGTCTTCATAGCTTGCCTCGGGCTCCTAAATCCAACTAGGCCCCCTTATTATCCCTCGGCCAACAACCTAATTGTTTACAAATTCCCCCTTTTTGTGTTCTTGTCTAGCCGATTGGATGGGACAAACGATGCAAAAATGAAACAACACGAGGTGACGTTTACGGTGACTAGCCGTTACATCATTGATACGACCTGTGGCGACTCTTTTCACCTCAAATCGATGTGGCACAGTGACGGTTCCCAAGGGGGTAATCATTGCACCCTATACCTATAAATAACCAATTCACCAAACACGCAATAGTTTTTGTTCACCTCTTCAACCCCTTGCAATTTCAAACTATCCCTACAATTCTTCTTCTCTCGCGATCAACACTGATTTTCTTGAACACTATGTCTAACCACGAGCAAGCCACGTCTTCCTCCCATCAAACACCATCTTTCCCCCTGTAGTTTCTTTCAGTCCCCTCTCCGAGGTGGAGACATTGACCACACTTCATCCCTGCACTTCAAATGCTGCCAAGGCTACAATGAATTTGACAAACGCTTCAAATTCGACAACGTCCCCAACATTGATTTTAGGTACTGCGGAAGCCTCTCATCAAGACTTTAGGGTATGTCCAAAATGCTCTACCGGTTATGCAGAGTGGGCCAGGAGGGTCTCGATGCCAAAGGTGGCCCTTGGCAATCTGGGGAGATCTATGACATGATTCAGGTGTCAACTATAGAAGTCACTAATAACTTCAATGTCCTATTGGCCCTATTGATCTTTTGGTCAACCATCCTCAATGCTTTCATTTTCTTCTAGGGGATCGTTACCCCTACAGTTCTCGACATGGCTGGCATTCTTGGCCTCCCTGTCAGCGGGCGTGAGGTGCGTACTGACCCAAACTTCTCTTGCACTAACCCAGACTATACTCTTTCACTTCCTCCTTTTCCAACCTCATGCCCTGGAACGCCAAGACAGCAGGGGAAGTGACAAAGGCAAAACGTTTGCCTTCCTACTGTACTTCTTCAACAAGTACTTCTGGAGCACCAAGTCTTTTAGGGTCACGAAAGAACTTCCCCCTTTATTCACATTATGATGTCAGGCCACAACTATGTCTTAGGTCCCTTCTTTTTGGCCCTCCTCAATAAAGGCATGGAAAGCCCTTTAAGGTAGGTCAAAGAGAATAGGCACTATGTCAAGGTCAAGGGTCCCATCTGGTTCCTTCAATTGTGGGCCCAACTATACTTCCCCAATTTCTCGGTGGATGCCTTCTCGTCTTCTTTTGATACACCTATAGTCTTGGGGATGAATCTAGCTTCGGAGCCACCCCTGCCTGCGGATCATTTAGAGGTTCTTAGGGCTCTGCTCGACGTATCCTCTGTTGACTTTGATTGGTCTCCTCTTCTAGAGAAGAACATGAGTCCCTCGTGGATTTTCTACCCCCCTCCGTGTGGATCTCTAAACCATCGAGAGCTACCAAATGACTGTCAACTGAAGTCTAGTTCTGGTGGCTAGGGACCTTGGTGCAGGAGTCAAGCCTTCCTCCCTTAACAATTATCTTACTATTGAGCCCTATCATTCAAAATTTGAAGGAAGACAATTTGGTCTTGGCCAACGCATCCCAATTCCTCAAGCATCGCTAGCACCCGTCCACATAAGGAAGAATCTTCTATTGATGGACCTCCGGAGAGTCCTAAAAAACGAATACATTGAAATCAACGAGTTCAAACGCCACTTCGAATACGAAGAGTCTAACAACGCAATGGAAGCTACCGCCACCACAACCCCGGGAAAAGGCAAGGAAGCAAAGGAGAAATCCAAAAAAGACGGTGGCCCGAGCTCTAAGAAGTGGCGCTCAAGGTTCACCGATTACTCACCCTTGAACGCGTCAAAAACCAATATCCTCCAGGAATGTGCCAATGCTGAATTCAACGATGTCAAATGGCCGGCGCCAATACCGCAAAGACACACCACTAACAAGAAGATTTACTACTAATATCACAGGAGCCACGGGCACGACACTGAGGACTGTCGAGTCTTGAAAGATGATATTGAAGACCTCATTCAACGAGGCAAATTGAAGCAATACCTCAAGGCTGATGACAAGAAGAGGGAATGCTCGCCTCGGAAATCAAATGCACATATCAACGTCACGTCTACCGTTCACCTTAAAATGAAATTCTTCTCGAAAAAAGGTGAAGTGGTGACCATCCATGCAGACGGCGAAGTGACAAGGCGATGCCACTATCTTTGGCTAAAGGAAGAACGACACGCCGAAAAAGAGGCGGCTCGTAAATCGGAGTTGGCTAAAAAGGGAAAAGAGTAAGTGGAACACATATGATAATCGATGAGGTACCTACACCTCACAATACCAATAATGATGTAATATTTCCAATTTCGCAATGAAGAAAAGATTGCCGAAGTACTCTTGTCAATTTTATTCCTTGCCTATATTTTTTTGCGTTACTAACGTACAGGCACATCAGCGACCAAAGCTCTCGACTCGACGCAATGCCCCTCTCCCTTGGTCACTCGGCGGACGATGGGATGAGGCGAGGCCGTCAAAGAAAGTGCTCCACGACTCTCCGTTGTGGGGCGCTAGCGAGGCCCACAGCGGCTCAGGTCCGCTGCGACCTTTTCTTTCACCTCGTGCGATTGTGCCTTCCACTCTGGTGTTCGAGGTACTCATCTCCACCAGACGACGAAGGAAGAAGTCCTTGCGGCTTCGCCCCTCTTTTGCCTCGTGCAATTACGCCTCCTCTTTTGGTTTCCGAGGTACTCATCTCCACCAAAAGGCAGGGGAAGAAGTCCTTGCGGCTTCGATCAAAGTGAAGGCTCGGATCTACAGCGATCCCGGTAAGAAGTGAAGGCCCGGATCCACAGCGATCCCGGTACCAAGACCTCTTTGGTGTCAGAACTCGATGTTCCATCAGAAAGCCGGGCAGAGGCCCCCCGCAGTCTCAGAGTAAAGATCGAGGTAACCTACTCACCTATTTACTTTGGCTATATTTCGGTTGTTACGGCTGTAGCCTGCTCTCTCGTTGAACTCACAACGCAAGCATCGCTTGATCCAGCGTCGGTGTAGAAAAGAGAAACGCGCAAGGCAAACGTAATAAATCACTTTAAAAGCAAAAAGCTGAATTAAGTTAAAAACTAACTTATATTTCATTATAGTTGGAATTCTTACATCAAAAGTATCTACATTAACAACAAAAGAAAAAGACAAGAGCTAATCACTACTAACAGACCGAGGTTCATTTTAAGAATCAGAGTCGGCCTAATCTTCTTCTTCTTCTTCTTCTTCTGACAGTGACAGGGGAGTGAAGACTACCTCAGCCTCATCCAAAGTAGTCCCGGCCTGAGGTTTCATTATTTTTCCTTCAAAAATATCATGGCAGAGGTCCAGGCTTTGCAAAGGAACCTCAGAATGGACAACTCGGATCTGCTCGCTTTGCTTTTAAACTGGTAGGCGCGCGTAATCGATGCTTGTTTGGCCAAGGCAGTCTTCTCGGTTTCTTTCTCTTCTAGAGTTACTTGATCAGCACTCATCTGGCTCTGGATCTGCTCTGCCTCTGCCCTCACAATTTTCATCTCGTTCTCCAGGGCATCATATCTTGATCGCCTCCTCCTCGGTGCTAAGCTCATCGCTCAGCCTCCGGCGGCAATATCCTCCTTCGCCGACTTAAGAGATTCGAACTCGGCCCAAAGAGCCAAATTCTCCTCACAAAGCTCCGGAAGAAGATCACTCCAGGCACACCTCAGCTTATCCTCTTGGTCCACCAAATCACCTTCAATCCAGAGGTTCTGCTTCTCGAGCTTCTTGAGACGTGCTTGAAACCACGAGAAAGCCGGATCCAAGGCTTGCTCCTCAAGCTTCTAGAGAAGAGTCTTCCCAGCGTCGGCAATCCGGGCACAGACCTCAAAGCCGGCATCAGTCGGAATCTCGATGGGCCCTTCTTCAATTAAGATTTTCTGCTTCTTGGAAGCAGGGGTGCTCGAGCTCGGGGCATCCCGTCCCTGACGCGAGTCCTTTTTGCCTTTGCCCTTCATCGTGGTGCAAGGACGGACCACCAACGGTTGGGGGAGACTTCAGAGGTCGACGCCGCTAGCCAAATCATCTGTACAAAGAAAAACCCACAAGGGTAAGACATTGAAATTCGCTCGAAGAGAAAAGATTAAGTACTAGAGAGTCACTTACCCAACTCCGACTTCAACTTTTCGTCGGACTCAAGAGCAGCGTTGATGATTGCCTTGCAGCTAAACTTCTTGCCTTGCAGCATCATCATCGGTCAACGACCCCGGGTCGTAGCAGTAGGAACTCCTTGCTGGCCTGAAGTGACCGGCAGACCAGTAAAACGGGAAGTTAGGATGGTACTCCTCCCGGCTCACAAAGAAGAAGACTGACTTGAAGCCCTTGTTTGAATCGTTCACTGGCTTGAAGTAAGATTCATCCCGGGAAAAACGCAAACCTACGTGAGCATGGCCACCATTGTCGTCTTTCTCCAGCAGCCGAGTTGCTCTAACCAAGGTAAAGAAAACCCGGACAAACGACTCACGTTTCAAGTAGCCTATCAAGAGCTCGAAAGTCCGGACATAGCCCCAGCCGTTGGGGGCCAACTGGCTCGGCGCGAGTCGTAGGTGCCTCAACGTTGCTTGCTGGAACTCAAATATAGGGATACGAATTCCCATTAGCTCCAAGGTCCTTCCATGGAAAAAGCAGCCGAGTTCCTTCTTAGGAAGAACGTTACAGATCGGGTGTTCACCCGCCTACTCGAACCTCCATCAATGCACGCTTAGGAAATTGTGCCATAATGGTTAATTAGAAGACGCACTGGTTCCCCAAGGAGTGACCGTAGACAAGACTGTTAACTGGAAGCTCAAAAAGCTGAGGCCGGGCTTATCCCTCGCCCGACCTCGACTTGGGGGGCCACTGTTCCGGCCTGGGCCAAAAGCCCCTCAAGGAATTGGGCCAGGCCCAATCACCTTCAAATACACGGCCCAAAGCATACTTCACAACGAAACACCGCGTGCCTCACACGGACCTCCGTGACCGACGACTAGGATCACTCTCGGCCAGATCCGATGATCAGAACCGAGGTACTTCGTCTATAAATAGAGGTGCAACCCACCATTTCTAGGTGATCGTACCTTGATCACCAAGTGTGTTGTTTGCTGCTCCTTTGTCCGGGCCGCTCACCGGTGTGGGGACCGGCCTTGAGCACCTCGGGTGGTACTCGCAAAGACACTCCGACGCCTAGTCGAGGTGTGCTAGCACGGGCGGTATCACAGTAGGAATTGCGTCCCGACGTGTGGATGGAGGTGGTATTTATACCACCGGCGACCGACCGTTGCGGAATCGCGGCGGCCGCCGAATTACGGGCAAGACACGGTCTTGGGCCGTTTTGATCGGGCGCCCCATTGCTAATTGCACCATCATGTCCTTGCTAATGCACCCCGCATCGCTTGCCCTAAGCTTAGGTCGCTTTAGGCGTGGCCGAGGTTGAATCGATGCCCCGCGGAGTGGCTTTACTTTCGTCAGGAGCGGGCCGGCCGTGACCGAGGTATCGTCCGACCGCGTGGATGTCGTTAGGGCTTCGACCCTGTCATTAATGCGTAATGAATGAGGGGACTTTTGCGCGCCTCAAGACACTTTTGAGCTTCCCATGCAACGGATGGGAGTAGCGCGTCACGGGACTCGCGACGCTTCGCCCGTGGGGGCCCTCCTATAAATAGGACCTTTGGTCAAGACGCCTTCTACACCGAAGCAATCCTGCTGCCGATCGAGCTATCTCGCAAGCGCCCAAAGTTGTTTGAGTTATCCGTCCGCTCCTCTCTTTCCGATCGCTTCTTTTCCGTAAGTCGCTTCTTTTATGTCTTTATTCATTTCTCGCACTTTATTGCTTTCCTTTAGTTAGCTCCCACGCCTCGTGAGAGGGAGGCGTCCGGTCGGGGACGACCACGCCGCCCTTCTCCCGAGCGCTGGCTCGGGCCGACCTTGACGCAACGCCCCTATCACGTGGATCCGCCAGACTAAGCGCATCGCCAGATATATCCGTGCCCTCGCCAGAGCCTAGCCCTTTATGGCGTCGCGTTCCCAAGAGAGCCGAGAAAGACCGAGTCTATGTCATCTGGAGAGGCGGGCGGTTCTCCCAAATAGTGGAGAGGCGTTCCACGCCGGCCGCTTCATCATCGCGCTCCTCTAGCTCCAGCTCGAGCGACAGCGTCTCCCTCTCGACCTCAACGGAATCGGCGAAGTCTTGGGTCCCACCGCCACCGCCTGAGGCAACTGAGCCGGTCGGCGAAGAAAGCGACGACCAGCTGGTCGATGTCGTGGGCGACGAGGATATGGGTGATGTCACTCACCACGGTGGAGAGTTTTAACTTTATTGATTTAGAGGTCGACCTTCGTGGCCCGAACCTATGCATGTTGAGGCGGGTCCCGGTCGAGCCGTCGTTGATGGCGATCTTTGAACAGTGCCGGTGGGAGAGTTGGGAGTCAAATGAAGTTGCGGACGAACGGATGGGGGAAGAGGCCGGCCCATCTACGCTTATTGATGTGAACGATATCTCCGGGTGTCCGAGAAAATGAGGGCTTTCAAAAGTTTTGTCCCGGAGGCCCCATGTATTGATGATCTCAACGCCTCTTCACCAAGCCGGGTGGAAAGTGAAAGGCATGCAAGAAAATGAAAATATTGCACCGTCCCGCCCACGTTAAAGTTTACCATGCACCGGTGGTTTTTGAAAAGATGGGGATCGCTCCCTTTACGATTTTTCAGCAGGATGTTCTCGTACACCGAACGCCGCTCCTTCTCGATCCACCCAACGGTTGGGGCTTTATGAAGACGCTCGAGAGTTTGTGCGATCGGTTGAACCGAAACGTGTCGACCAAAGCTCTTTCTCGCCTGCTCGAACCGAGCCGCACGGGGAGTACGGGACCAACATGGCTCGCAAGGAGCGGTGTCTTTCAAGAACCGTAAGTCGTTCGCGCGCAAGTTTTTCGAGCTTACTCGGACTTCGCTGTCGGCGGTTGGAAGAATCAATACTTTTGGGTCGCTCTCGATGCGAGAGGCCGCTAAGGACATTGCGGATTTTCTTCCGATGGTACTGCAGGGAGCTCTTTCTTTCCAATCTCTCGCGGGCGCTCACTTCTCTCGTGAAGCGGGCGAGTATACATTCGCCGTGTCGACTTTGGATGAAGAGGATGGAGCGACTTTGGCTATGATAAAGGAGTTGTCCGCCTCATTGCCGCCGCAGAACTTCGGAGGGGATATCCCATGCCGCTGCTCGCTTGTTCGAGGGGGATAAATTAGTATCCGAACTCTGGTCGGTACCTTTGCTAAATGATCGCTCGTTTTCATTCGTATGGTCGATCGACCTCTTTTTTTCTTTTTGCGGCTAAAACTTTGAAGATGTCTACCTCGAGTTAGCTCGGTCCGAGAAGCTCGTCACCGCAGCCATCAAGAAAAATCGCCCCGGTTCTCAAGAACGCCAGAACACCCCACTCTCAATAGGAGCGTTGGGGCGGCCACCAAGATAGAGCGCGGTGGTGGCCTCGTGGCCGTGACGGTCCGCACTCCTTCTAAGCGACCGGCGGGGAGGAGGAAGAAGCGGATTGAGTCCCCGCCTTTGAACTCGAGGATTTCGATGATGCTCGTGTGGCACTTTTCAAGAAGGATCCCATGGAGTTTTGTGGCGACCGCTCAAGTCCGCCAACAAGACTATGAAGGACATAAAGAGGAGCCAAGCACGTGAGTTCTTTGCTTTTGTCACCTTATCGATCAAATATTCGACATTCGCCCGCTAACTTAGTTTTCCATTTCAGTCCGAGGCCGAGCGGATGCGCCCGCAGGAAGGTCAAAGAGCTTCGAGTCGGCGGCCGAGACTTAAGGAGCTGGAGCTCGAGATTGCCGCCCGAGCAAACCAAGATCAAGTCGGCGGCATCACGAAAAAAGGATAAGCGGTTGGCCGACGACAAGGTCAAGCTCGGGGGGCGAGAACAAGGAGCTTCTTGATTTGGTGAAGACCACGAAAAGCCGAGGTCGCCCGCTTGAGGAAGTCAAGACGGCGGCCGCCCGTGAGAAGGTTGCCGAGGTAGCTTCAGCGGCGGCGTGGCGCGGCCCTTTACCGGGCTCGACAATGCCGTGGCCCAAATGAAGTTGCTCGCCGCTCGGCATTCAAAGATGACAACAACCAACCGTGCAACCCGACTATGTGGTTGAGGGTGAGGAGATCGCCTTGCCCGCAAGGATGGATGATGATGGCAAGATGGTCCGCAAGCGCCGCTGATCTCGCCGTGCTAAGTGACTAGCTTGTTATTTTGCCCGCCGTGGAGCGGTTTATTCACCGTAATTTCGCCGCACTTTTATTTTGCTTTGTATCCCGCCTTCGAGCGGCCGAATAGATTCTGCGCCGCCGCCGCGCCTTGCTTTGTAATGAATTTTTACTTTTCTCGTTAATTTGTTTCTTCCATTGTTATCCCATTTTTCTAAGTTGTGAAGGTTAGCCGGTTGTAGGCGCCATCTTTTCTTCAATAAGGTTTCGATTTAGCCGATCGTTGGCCCGATTGCCATGCTACTACTACGGCGCTGCTTTGGTCGATCGTTGGATGGATCCTCACCGATCTTTGCAGTGTCGCATCGCGCCTACTAACGACATGGGTTACCACGACCCTTGGGCCACTTTGGTGGCACTCTTTTGTAGGTCGCCTACGCCTCACGATCGCTTGGTTATCGATTAACCGCCCGGGCCGCTTCTGGCACTTTTTTTAGGTCGCCGCGCTACGATCGTCATGCGTTATCGATTAACCTTGGGCCACTTCGGTGGCACTCTTTGTAGGTCGCTCGCTGCCTCACGATCGTCATGCGTTATCGATTAACCGCGGGCCACTTCGGTGACCATTCGGCCGCCGTTATGCGACCGGTCATTGGTTGCGAAATTTAAAACTAACAGATGTAATTTCACCGGACGGGCCTCTGTAAAAAACCCGATGGGGGAAAAAGCGCTCACCGATATTTATTCATTCAATTGATCGATCGATTACAAGATGGGGTGCTAAACATAGTAATCGCTTTAACTTGTCACTATTCCATGTCCGGGGATGACCGCCCGCTTCCATGGTTTCTAATTCATACGCCCCACGGCACGGCCTTATTTATGACACGCAGCACGGCCTTCCCACCCGGGCTAGTTTTCCTTGGCGTGCATTCTTGTTGCCAATGTCCGCTCGTCTGAGGACCGGGCTTGCCCGACGGAAAGTCTCTTTTCTGCATCTCGGGCGTTATATCCGCAAATGACCTTCCGCTTGACTAATGCTTCTCTCGAGGATGCTTGATTGCGTAGCTCTTCAACCAAGTCCAATTCTTCCCTTAAAGACCGCTCGTTGTTTGATCATGGTTGGGGTTGGCGCGCCCTCCAATTCAAATTCGCTCATTTCTATGGGGATTACCGCGCCCATTCCGTAGACCAATTTGAAAGGTGACTCCCTGGCCGAAGAGTGGGGGTCGTCCTATATGCCCAAAGGACTGACCAAGTTCTTCGACCCAATTTCCTTTTGCCTCGCCCGGGCCTTCTCTTCAACCCACGCAGATGACTCTGCTGGCCGCCGGCTTGCGGCTTCGCTCGCGAGGTGCTCGACCGAGGTGAAGCTACTGCTTTACTCCTAGGTCGGCCAACATTCCTCCGCGAATTTTCTCGTCGCAAACCGGGTGCCGCGGTTCCGTTATCACCGCCGGGAACTCCAAACCGTGCTAGGGCGTTCCTACCAAGAATTTGTTGACTTTTGCCGGTTATGGTCGCCAGAGGCTCGGCCTCTATCCACTTTGTAAAGTAGTCCACCGCCACGATCGGAAACTTGAATCGACCGGCGCGGTGGAAAGGGACCGAGCAAATCCATCCCCACCAAGCGAACGCCATGGTGAAGTGAGGCTTTGCGATTCGAGATGAGGGGGCGATGTGGACATCGCATGTATCCGCATTTCTTGCATTTTTGCACCAGCTTCTTTGCGTCCTCATCCATGGTCGGCCAAGAGTACCCACCTCGGCGCCTTTCTTTGCTATCGACCGTCCGCCCGGTGATCGCCACATAATCCTCATGTATATCTTGCAGGGCGTGGGTGGATTCGCCCGACGATAGACAACGGAGGAGCGGGCATGAGAGTCCTCCTCCTATGAGCTTCCTTCGATCACGAGAATAATTGGTGGACCGCAATCTCAAGGTCCTCGCCTTTCTTTGGATCGGCCGCCTCACCCAGTGTGATGTAGCGCAGATAGAGTGATCCAATCGCCCCTCGCTTCTATAGTGAGGACGGCCAAGGTTGGCTAGGCTTTGTTGAGACGCTTCGGCCGAGTCAAGGTTTCTTGGATTAGACTCGTGTGGTTGCCCTGTCTTTGCGGCCGCTAGTTTTGACAGAGGTCGGCCGACATTTTCTCGCCCTTGGCACGTGTTTGATCTCCGCCTGCTTAAACCGACGGAGGAGCTCTCTTACTTTGGCGTGTAGTTCTTCAAAGACTTCATCTTTAGCGTCGTATAATTCTTGAATCGAGAGACGACCGCAGGGAATCTGAGTGTAGCTCTACCCGGCCGACGTTGAACTCTTTTGCAAGTCGCAAATCCCACTTATGCATGCCTCGTACTCGGCTTGGTTATTGGATGTGTGGAACGCGAATGTCGTGGGACACTTCTACCGCAAGTCCATCCGAATTCTCTAATATGAGGCCCGCCCCGCTGCCTTTGCTGTTGGAGGAGCCGTCCACATGCAATGTCCACATTGTGTCCGGCCGGCCATTTTGTGTCGGGGTCATTTCTGCAATAAAGTCGGCCAACACTTGAGCTTTAGCGGCCGATCTGGACTCGAACTTGATGCCGAATTCGCTAAGCTCCACTGCCCATTTGATCATTCGTCCTGCCAGGTCTGGCCGGTGGAGGATCTGTCTTATAGGTTGGTCCGTCCTTACCACGACCTGGTGAGCCACGAAATATGGTCTCTGGCGCGGCGCGCCACTAGTAGTGCAAGTGCTAGCTTCTCGATCTTCTCGTATCTCGCCTCGGCCCTTGCAACACCTTGCCGATGAAGTAGACCGGAGTTTGCCTTGAGTCAATTTCTCGACCAGACGGCACTCAATACCTCTTCGCCATGGCTAAGTACAAATATAGAATTTCGCCTTTCTGCTTTGTCATGATGGGTGGATTGGTCAAAGCCTCTTTTAATTGTTCCAGTGCGCCGGCACTGGGCTCGGCCCATTCAAGTCTACTTCCTTCTTCAAAGCAGCTTTAAATAGGGGAGCGACTTGCATGCGCAGATCTGGTATGAATCTTGACAGGCGCAATACCATGCCATTCAACCGTGGATTTCTTTCTTTGTGGTGGGCGGCCTCATGTCATCGCCGATCGCCTACATTTGTCCTGGTTAGCCTCTATCCCCTTTCGGTCGATGAAACCCTAAGAATTTGCCTACCCTAACTCCAAAGGTGCATTTTTCTCGGTTAAGCCTAAGAGAATTTTTCCTTGCTTCTTTAAAGACTTCTCTCGTGCCTGGCCGCGTGGTCTTGGTCGTTCTGCTCTTGATGATCATATCGCCAAGGTAAACTTCAACTACTCGACCGATCCGATCCTTGAAGATCTTGTTCATCATCCGCCGGTATGTTGCCCAGCGTTCTTCAGCCGACCCGGCATGACCTTGTCTCGAAGTTCCCACGATCGGTCATGAAGGCGCTTTGTGTGGCGATCGGCGTACATCGTGATCCGATTGTACCTGCAATAGGCATCCAGAACGAGCAAAGCAATTTATAGCGATGCCCCGTCGACCAATTTATCAATGCTCGGACACGTGGAAGGCATCCTTCGCATGCCTTGTTCGGATCTGTGTAGTCGACGCACACGCGCCACTTGCCATTTTTCTTCCCGACTGAACCACGCTTTGATGGCCAAGTTGTGTATTTTATCTCCTCAATGAAATCGGCCTTGACTAGGTCGTCAACCACCCGAGCCGCCGCTTGAGATTTTTCTTGATTTTGGGTCCGCCTTCTTTTGGCTAACGGCCCGACATTTTCATCCATCGCGGTGATGGCATGCAACTTCGTTGGGATGCCGGGCATGTCGATGCTTGCCATGCAAACAAGTCTGCATACTCCTTAAGGCAGTTTGTGAGATCTTGCTCGACCGCCTCGTAGTCCGCGTCCGAAGCTCGACCGTCTTCTCTGGGTCGCCCCTACCGGACGCCAACTAGCTCTCCATGTGGCTCGCCTCTTCGGGCCTATTTTTAGCTCGCGGGCTAATTCATCGCCGCCGCCCTCTCGGGTCGCTATCGTGGTCATCACACGCGCCTAAGTCCGCGAGGTTGACTTGGTGCCTTTTCTCCGGTGCTCGTGGGTCGATTCTCGCTTGCTCGCTGCGGATGTCTTGATACAAATAGTGGCTTTTCTTGGCGCTTCTAGGTCGGCTAACACCGCTACCACTTGATCGCCCTTGCTGTGAAACTTCATCTTCGTGTGGATCAGGAGGAGGCTACGCCCCTAACTTTCCTAGGGCCTGGCCGCCTATAATGCAATCGATAGCGGGATTTGATGGGTAGGACTAGGAATGTGGCCTTCACCGTCCAGGTATTTTGTGCTCGTTCTGAGTCATCACCAAAGGTGACCAATAGATCTATCGCTCCTAAGCGGGTAGGTGATCGCCAGCTGAACCTGTTAGGGGTGTTGGATCGGCCTCATGGAATGATCTCACTCCGGCCGACATTGATCTTGTCGATCGCCTCTTCAAATATGATGTCGGCCGAACTACCTTGTCGACACTGAGTCGTGCATTTCGGTGATTGGCCATTACCGCCTCGATTACCAACGGGCATAGCTATTGGCCCTTCCGCCCAAAGAAATCTTCATCTCCAAAGGAAATGGGCGCTTTTTTGGCCGGCCGCCCGTAGATGTAGACCAACCATCATCAACTCGCTCCATTTTCTTTTATAGCTTTCTTCGAATCCCTTTTCTGGCGGGTTTCTCCTCGATCACCATGGCCACTTCTCCGGCCGTTGGACATCCGGGACGCCCTCTTCGGAGGTGTCCTTGTCCGCTATCTCCTCTATGGTTGCGCAGTAATTTCTTTGCCCTTTGATTGGGGCTTCTTTCCTCCGCTTTCTCTTGGTCGTGGCACCCTCACTTTCGGACGCATTTCTTCTTCCCTTCCTTTTGGATGAGATCCTCGATGTCATCTTTTAGTGGTCATGCGATCATTAGTATCGTGTCCCTTGCTTTTATGGTACCGCAATATTTTTTGGTGGCCCGTCGCCGCTTCTTCGAGTACCAATGGATCGGGCCTCTTCACGCCGACAAATTCGTTGTTCGACACTCGGACAATATTTGGGCTATGGGTGCATTGAGCCTCGTCCGATGCTCATACTTCGGGGCTTGTATCGGCTTGTTGTCCCTACCGTTGTCTTGATTTCTGCCCGCTTGTTGCCGTCTTCTCTAGGTCGCACGCGCGCCTTTTCTGCGGCAAGGGTTTCTCATAATGCATGTGGGCGTTGGCTCTTCTGAGGAACGTGCTAAGATCGTCGATGTGGTTCAAAGTGAACTCTTCAACAAATCGTGGTCCCACGGATGCCTCTCTCGAGGTATTTCGGTTTATCCTCGTCATAGGGTCGCACACTTGATCGGCTTCATTGTTAAAACGCCTATGTAGCGCCTTAATGATTCATTGTCCCCACGGGTGATGGTGTCCAGTGCTCTTCATGGCGGTATTGCACCGGTTGGCGGTGTAATTTGCCAAAAAGATTCTCGATCAATCCTTCCCACGAGGAAATGGTGTTCGGCCGCAACGACCCCACCATTCTAGAGCTCGTCCGTCAAGTGATCGTGGGAACAAACCACACTTCATGATAGAATCCAACTCTCTGTAGCTACAGTGAATTGTTGAAGTATCCGATGTGTTTATCGGGATCCTCGCCCATCAAACTTGTTGAGGTTGGGCGCTTTCTTAGGTCCCCTGGGGATACGATAGCGCCTCGATCTCCCTCGTGAAAGGGCCTCGCCGCCGGCCGAGAAGTCGTTCGCCCGAACGCTCGCATCGTGAGATATGCTTCACGGCCGGTATTCCATAGAATCCACCGCCGTGGTGGTGCCCGTGTATGGGGGCCTTTGGGACGAACGGCCTCTGCTTTCTGAGTGGAGTGATGTCTTCTGGCCGTCGTGAAACATCTCTCGATTTCACCGCTCCGATATTCGCTCAACTCGTCCGTAGGGTCCCACGACCGGCTCTGGGAGCGCCTCGAGTCGGAGGATTCGCACGAAGAATATCTTGTGGGCGAACGGTCCGACTTCGGCCGGGTAGGGTGAATCTGAATAGTCATAATTATGTGAGGGGAACGCGATCGCGCTGCGTTCCAATGGGCGGCGATCTCGCGCGCCGAATCCTTCGAGCGGTGGATCGACCGAGGTACTCCTCGATAGCGGGCGATCCTTCTGGGGCTTCGCCCCTGCGTGAAGTGGCGGTTCGGCGAGCGCAGATGCCCCATGTCCCGCTTTCCCGACGAAATGGCATGGACCTCTCTCGCCGAGTTATCGTTTTCCGATGCGGCTATGATCCGATTTTTGGTTTCGAGTAGCCGGAGAACGGCCGGTGACGTGTTCCGGCAATTGCTCCATGATCCGGCCTCGCCGATTCGCTCGGGATTCGTTGGTGCTCGTTCCGAGGTGGCTCGCCCGCCTGGGATCAAGGTTCCGGCGGGGTTGCCATGGGATTCATTGATTGTTAGAGGAACGCCTCCGGTGTCCGCCGCGGACGAGCGCTTGACCGGCAGGTCGTTTCGGGTGGATGCCCGCGTAACGATTTTCTTCGCCCATCTTTGAAGTGGGGCGGCGCTTTCGCTCCCACCGTGGTCGCCAAATGATCGTACCTTGATCACCAAGTGTGTTGTTCGCTCGCCTTTGTCCTGGCCGCTTGGTGGTGTGGGGACCGGTCTTGAGCACCACCTCGTGGTACTCGCAAAGACACTCCGACGCCTAGTCGAGGTGTGCTAACGCGGCGGTATCACAGGTAGAATTGCGTCCCTGACGTGTGGATGGAGGTGGTATTTATACCACCGGGGCGACCTGACCGTTGCGAGAATCGCGGCCGGTCGCCGAGAATTACGGGCAAGACACGGTCTTGGGCGCTTTATGCGATCGGGTCACGGCCCATTGCTAATTGCACCATCATGTCCTTGCTAATGCACCCCAGAACACTAGGTACGTCCTCATTCCTTGCACATTCCGCCTTATTCATCTACGACTTAGGCATCAGAGTTGGACGAAGGCTAACTCGGACCATCCGAACTCAATCTTCAAGGACCCAACTCTCATCTTTAAGGTTTACAAAGCAAGATCCTCTAGCTCCTCGGACAAGGTACATCCGAATTCCAAGACCGAAAAATATCTAACAGTCAATTTAAGTGGTACACGAGTGAGAAATAGAAGCACCCCCAGAATACAAATCATCTTATCTAAACTTAATTTTCTCTTTAAATTATTCTTTCTAAATAAAAGTTTCAAATTCCATTTTATCTCAATCATTAGAAATTTTGTTGACACTTAATGTTACACCGATGATGCATTGGTATATCATTTGGATATGATTTTTCTTTTTTTGTTTTTTTTTCTTTCGTCATAAGTGTTTTTTTGGTCAATCATTCCTCATAAGTCTAAACACACTAAAACGAACGTGTTTTTAAAATGTGTAAATGCAAGTTAATTTTTTTTTGGCTAAATTATAGTTTTTGTGTCCTTATTTTCATAAATTCAGTTATTTGGTTTCCTTATTTTGAAACTCAAATATTTAGTCGCCTTATTTTCAAAAATTCTTACATTTAGTCTAAAGAAGAGTTTTTCTTATAATTAAAGTAACGTGAAACTCATTAATTGACGTGGCACCTGATGTATGTAGACAACACGCGTGGCTGCCACAACAATTAATGAGACACACCACTATTCCACGTCAATTTTGGCTACACATCACTGTGTCTCGTTAATAGGCGTGGCACTCATGCATGCTATATATATCAGGTGTCAGGGCCCTCCCAAACATTTTGAAGACCGTGTTCAAATTTTAATAATTGGGCCGTTAATTATATAGTCAGACAGAATTAAGATTTGAATTAACATGCGATGAAACTATTGCTAGTTGGATAATCTTTATGAATTCAGAATTTTAAGAGAAGGGACTTGAACTTCGATTAAAACTTTCCATTCTCTACCAGCTTCCATTTATAATGAACATATCCTACGATCCTATATAAATCACTACAAGAATAAAGATATTAGGTAGCAACTTTTCATAACAATCCTATATAATGATCTTTATTTGTCATTTCTTCTAAATTGGCAAATAATACATTTAATTTTAAATTTTTAAAAATAGAAAAATAATTTTTACACTAATGAAAAATTATATTACAAAAAACACATAACACATTTTGTGAATCAAATATTATTAGGAATAATTACATTATAAAAATTCATTACAAATAAATCTATAACAGACTATGATTGTTATTAAATTATGCTCCTCAATTATCTGTTTTTTTTTTGTGTGGTTATAACTCTCTGGGATGAAAGTGTCTGACTATGAGAATCAAACACATGAGGGTGGTTTAACATTTGTAGTGTGCTATAATAACGCTACGTTTGATTATAAATTATCTTATAGCTTTCATAACACAATAACTGGCTTTGTTAGGTGTCATGTCAATTAATGATCTCCTCTTCGCTTTAATTATAAGTAAAATATGTTTTTGGACTAATGTCTGAATTTTTAAAATTAAGGAGACTAAATATTTGAGTTTCAAAATAAGGAGATCAAATGTCCGAATTTATGAAACAGGGGGATCAAAATTATAACTTAACCTAAAAAAAAAGCACAACGGAGAAGAATATATTAATTATATTTGCATCAAAAACCAAATGTTGGATGTGAAAAATTGAGGGTCTTACCACATATGACGACAAAGCCCAACGGCGAGTTGCAATAAGCAGCATCATGAAAAAAGAGAGAACTACATCCAAGAGTGGTTCCGTTGAAGAAGCACGGTTGATTATTGGGACAGTTAAGATCACGACAAGGACCATTCTTCATCCAGGAAAGGTTGAATCCATAAATTAGAGATTTGTGAATTTGAACATACGAGGGGTTTTGTTTTGTTTGATGATCATTCAAAGTTGATAATGAAGTCATAGCAATTAACTTGACGTGGCAATCAATTTTTAATCTCCCAGCCGACAATTTACCGGCGATAGCATAAAGATGACCACCGGTGGAGTTGTGGTTGATGCAGGGAGATGTATCAACATACAGTGGATCGTCCCTCACCGGATTGCTACAGTTCAAGTAAGTTATGTGGTCTGGCGAAGATGTATCAAGTAAGTTACTACGGACTTCACTACGGACTTCGTATGGATCCCCAACGAATTCATAATTGTAAGAACTGCTGAAATTTGACACGGATAAGGGATGAAGTGGAATGGAGGAGCAATTTCCATCTTGAATGCCGGAATCGACTAATCTTATTGTGAAGTTTCTATAATCGATTGATTTCACAAAGTATTTGGCTGAAAAGAGAGTTAACACTGTGCGGTTATTTTCACAAGCTAACTCAAACTTGGGATTCCCACAGTTTTCTGGATCGTGATCCTTTAGTCTAAAGGGATAGCTTATGTTGGAGATTTCGCCACATGAAGAAGGGGCACAACTTTGCGCTGCACATGTTAGTAGGATTTGGAGGATTAAGAACAGCATTAATCCGCCGGCATAATAGGGGAAAGTTTTTGCTCTACACATGGCTGATCGGTGCTGAAAGTTGAAACGGAACATTTATGTATGTATGTACATATACTTGTGTTGTCACTTTTTGAGTGAGGACACAAGACAACTGTCTCTCTGTGCGTCAAAGGACAAAGTCTTTAATTAGCCGTCAACTTGGACTCGACTTTTAATTAACCGTATCATCGATGGTTTTCTATTTATGACTTTGCGATGCACATTATGGTCTTCATCTTTGAATTTGAATGGTTGACTACAACAAAAAGTAGTTTAAGCAACTACAAAAAATCGTGGCTAAAAGTGGAACAACAGTGGTCAGAAGTGCAAAAACCGTGGCCTTAATCTTAGGTTACGGTTTTGGAGCGCTACGCTTGCGTGGCCGTCGTCTTTTCCTTCGCGCCACTACAGTTTTTTTTACAAGAAAACGAAATATTAAAACCGTAGTACGATTATGAAAACAAGTCACGGTTTCTTGACTAGTTTCCAAATACACGGCTTTTGATTGGCCACACATAAATAATCGTAGCGCATTAGTTTGCTTGCACTTTTCTTATCGGCCACACATAAATAACCGTAGCCTATAAGTTTCAGCTACAATTATTTAATTTCATTTTTTCTTGAGGATGTAGGTGACCCCGTGACTTCTTCTCTTGAGGATAAGGCCAGTCAGGTGGGATCCACATCCCAGAAGAAGAAGAAGCACAAAAAGCAATCGGCTCAGCCTACAATAGTGTATAACACTCGTTCAAAGACTAATTCGGTCTCTGTTTCCTTTTGATCTGTTTTGAGGGTTATCAGATCCTCTGTTTATCTCCTTTGGCCAGTGATTGGTTGGTCTCGACTGGTTTTCTATTTTTGTAAGTTAGCTTGGTTTTTTGGATTTTCGTCTAGCCTGTAGGCGGGCGGTGTTTGAGGGGCTCTCTTTTATTGTTATGGTTTGATCTTTTTTGTTGGAAAGGGTTTCGGTCGAGTCCCCCCTTTGCTTTTTCTGTGTTTTCCCCTTTTTTATAAATAAATTCGGGCAATCTGTCCGTTTGTTAAAAAAAAAAAAAGAATGTGCTGAGAGACTCTATAAGCAATCAGCAATGATCGGAATAAAAAAACACTAACAATCAACTACTCCAGATGGTGGTGTCAAAAAAAAAAAACTACTCCAGATGGTGACTTCCCAAAGTTAGTCAAAGCATGCTTCAACACATCTATTAGCCTCATTTTGCCTGGGGAGGGATTGGGTGCCTTTAGGGTGGGAAAGACACACATACCTTTAGCTTTTTGAGTTTATCTCTCTCCTCAAATATTTTCTCTATCATCTTATACATTTTTCTCTCTCATCTTTTTCCCAACCAAAATAAGCATAAATGTACCAAAGTCACCTAAAACTCAAATCACTGAATCTTTTTCCATTTTGACTTGACATCCACTTGGACCACAACAGCCTACGACTTGGCCTTTTTTTTTGATGACTTTGCAATTCACATTATGGTCTTGGTCTTTGAATCGTTCAAAATCTATCTTTTTCAATTTGTGGTTCTAATTCTATTATATAAAAAAATAAACATGAATCAAACTAGACACCAACCTCACACAGACAAAAAAAAAAGGAGTGAAATGCTTTGCAATCAAAGTTCTCTAGTCATGCTAGTGTTGCTAGTGCTGCTACTTATGTATCCTGGTTCTTCCATTGGATGTCCCTTCCGTCTATCTTGCACAGAAGATAACATTAAGATTCTTGAACTTCCCACAAATTCAATCCCTATAAAACTTGGTGTTAGTTACATTAACTTCACATCGCGTCAAATAGACGTATATGATCTACAAAATTGTATTTCACAACTCTTACTTAGACTCAACTACACTTCATTTTTCCCTTTCCAATTTCAGAATCCTACCAATATCACTTTCTTCAATTGCTCTTCTTTGGGGCAACAATATCTAAGAAACGTATTTCCATTAAACTCAATATATGCCACTAGTGATCAAGATATCTTTTCTTGCCCAATTTGTATGGTTGACTCTGGAAACGACATCGTTGAGATGGACTTAGCATTCTGCACTAAATTATTTGACCGCGTTTTGCCAGGATACACAGATTATGGGAGTCTAGGATCTGACACATGGTGGGAAAGAAGATCAGGATCTGTTAGATGGGGATGGTCCGAAACAAGTTTTGATAGACAATGCTTAGAAATAAAATGTGACCACAAATCAAAGAAGAAGAAGACTACATCAATTATTTTATCCTCCACAGGTGACATGCCTTTACTCTTATCATTTCAATTTCTTAATATTATATTTGAACGACCCAATTGAAAAAAATAAATTAATTAAGCAAATCAAAACTTAAAATCCCCTCTTTATTAAGAGAGGGTCGCATATTATATGTGATTTGGGGGGAAAAAAAATTTCTCCCCCATTTACCAATATATCTCTCATTTTATCCACTGCTTACCAATATACCCCACTCTATATTTTTTGACCCAGCATACCCTCACTCTATATTTTGTACTTTACCATTTACCAATATACCCTCATTTTGTACTTAATTGCTTACCAATATACCCCCACTATATATTTTTAGATCGACATACCCTCATAAATTTTTTTATTTGTCCAACACTATTTTTTTCCACGTTTGGTGGGAAAATTTTATTCCCACCATTTACCAATATACCCTTCATTTTGTCACTTCACTCCAATATACCTCCACTCTATATTTTTGGACCGACATACCCGATAATTTTTTTTTTTGTCCAACACTCTTTTTTATCCACTTTTGGTGGGAAAATTTTATTCCCACTATTTACCAATATACCCTCATTTGTACTGCACTTGCTTACTAATATACCCCCACTCTATATTTTTGGAACGACATACCCCACTCTATATTTTGTACCCCACCATTTACCAATATACCCTCATTTTGTACCTCACTATTTACCAATATACTCCCACTCTATATTTTTGACCGACATACCCCAGACAAATTTTTTTGTCCAACACTTTTTTTATTATCAAAATGTATCCCTCATTTTGTATCCCAATTGCTTACCAATATACCCCCACTCTATATTTTGGATCGACATTGTTGCCTCATCCCACCGCGGCTATTGTTGCTTCTTCGCCTTATATATATGTGTTGCGTATTTTTATACCCCTTATAAAATGTTGATGTTTTTTGAAACTACATCTATAGCGCATTAATCACCTCCCTCATGCATAAGACGTTACATGTGTCCTAGTTAATTTATAAAGTTTGGAAGTTATTTTGTCTTTTGTTTCTTATATTCTATGGTTAATTTGCAGCCGTAATCATTGGTACAATTGTGATGGTACTTTTGTTCGGTGCTACCTATAGAATTTATCACCATTTCAAGTTGAAAGGTGAAGATCATGAAAGAATTGAAAACTTTCTGAGAGATTATGAAGCTTTAAAGCCAACCAGATTCTCTTATGCTGACATCAAGAGAATCACACATCAATTTAAGGATAAGTTAGGCGAAGGAGCACATGGATCTGTTTATAAAGGTAAATTATCCACTGAAATTCTAGTTGCTGTGAAGATGCTCAATAACACACAAGGAGATGGAAACGAGTTCATAAATGAAGTAGGGACTATGGGTAAAATCCACCATCTCAATATTGTTCGATTGCTTGGCTTCTGCGCAGATGGATTTCACCGTGCTTTAGTCTATGACTTTTTCCCAAAAGGATCATTGCAAAATTTCATTTCTCCATTGATCAACAAGGATACTTTCCTTGGATGGGACAAGATGCTACAAATTGCACAAGGCATAGCCAATGGCATCGAGTATCTTCACCAAGGTTGTGATCAAAGAATTCTTCACTTTGACATCAATCCTCACAATGTCTTGCTAGATGACAATTTCGCTCCAAAAATTACAGACTTCGGTTTGGCTAAGCTATGTTCAAAAAATCAAAGCACAGTTTCCATGACTGTAGCTAGAGGAACATTAGGGTACATGGCACCTGAAGTTTTTTCTAGAAACTTTGGGAACGTTTCTTATAAGTCTGATATATATAGTTATGGAATGTTGTTGTTGGAGATGGTTGGAGGAAGAAAGAACACAAACACAACGACTGATGAAGAAAACTTGCAAGTATTGTATCCAGACTGGATTCACAATTTGCTTGAAGGAGGAGACATACAAATCCCTATAGATGAAGAGGGAGATTTTAGAATTGCAAAGAAGTTGGCAATTGTTGGACTTTGGTGTATCCAATGGCATCCTATGCATCGCCCAGCCCATGAAAATCCCTGGATGAACATGCTCCAAGGAGAAGGAGACACATTAGAAATTCCCACAATCCTTTTAAGGAGCCAAGAACTACAAAATGACATGACGTCTAATACAAGAGCAAAACCTTTGAATATGGAGCTTGAAGTGATTCAAGAATTAGATTAGATGTAGTTGTCGATCGAAAGTTAGTCGAGGATTCAGGTAATAACTCTCAACAATGATTCATTTACTTCAAAGGATTACACTGAAAGAGAACTGTATTTCTCAGATCTGGGTACGTCAACTACTCCAAAGAGCATTTAGTTAAACCATTTGGTGTTTGATTCTACTGAACTATGGAAAACATAAGTAAAAAAGCATAAAAGAATGATAAATTCCTTGAAAATAAACTTGTATTTGATTGATGTGTGTCTAATATATTTACAAGAAGAGTATGTATGTATTTATGTATGTATGTGCAAAGTCATAGGCTAATTTTCAATTGAACACTAACTTTGACAAACAACTAATTATGCCTAAGCCAACTGGTTATTCGGCTAACAATAAACAACTAGCTAATGTCACGTTTTGTGTTTGTTGGTTGTAACTGCCTCCACACAACGTTTCTAACATTCCCCGATGCACATTATCCCCATCCGTTCAACTTACTAATGTCTCATATTATCTGGCGTGAAGTTTTACTTTATCCGTACACACTTGTCTCGTGTGCATTCCTCTTCCTTTGACTTAACTTATTTTTGATTATGCCATGCTTGTAACCCTTGAGCAATTTCTAAATTGCTACCTACCTTTTGGCTGATGTATTAATCGGCTCTCCTTCCTTGGTTGAGACCTACGAGACATACTACTCGTCACACTCAATGATGATAAGTAATAAAATAGGTGTTACACTTGGCTGATTTGACGTCAAACAATTAATCAATTAATCAATTAACAGGACTATGCTCTGAGCTATAGTGGAACAGAGTGGTGGTGGCAACCTACAACATACCAAATGCCCAAGTTAGGGAATAATCAAGCGGAGGGTTTGGATCCATGGCCGAAGTGGGTGGCGGCCATGGCCTAAGTGGGTGGCGGCGATGGATTCATTGCTTGAGAAAAAGTTATATTGCAAGTTTAAGTTGGTGGTGGTGATGGATAGGTTGATAATTACAAATGAGTCTATCATCTATCTTAAATACTAATAAACTAATGGACCTATGACTTTACAATCTAATGGGCCTTACTAACAAACTAATGGGCTTACTACCTATATTTTAACAGCCTTCCGCAAGCTGAACGGTGTTCACAACACTTCCAGCTTGGGAAGCAATACAAAAATACTATAAAATTAAGAAAAATAAAGAACAATCCGAATTGGTAGCAGTTGAGGTGCATAGCTCCAAGAAGTCTTCGACCAACTATCGGGCCCCTTCAAGCTTCATCCAGCGTCTCCACAACATTCACTCCAAAAGGAATCAACAAACTCCACTTTTGGGCATAGCCATCCAAGTGCCAAAGAAGTCAACAAAGCTTAACCATCGAGCAGAAACCACAACTCAAGGTTTAACCACTCGGAGGAAGCAACAAACCAACACTTAACCATCAAGCAAAAGCCACAACTCAAGACTTAATCACTTGAAGGAAGCAAAATGCTTAACCACCATAGGGCAGAAGCAAACATCAACAAGGCCATAGGGCCAAAGGCTTAACCACCACTAGTGCGGAAAAGACATTTAGCATCGGTTATTAGTCGATGCTAAATCGTCTGATGCTAAATGTCTCACATTTAGCATCGATTATTTAACCGATGCTAAATGTCATATTTAGCATCGAATTTTCAAAAAACCGATGCTAAATGACGTTTTATTAGTGTTTTTGATGTCTTGAAAACATACAATTAGCATCGGTTATTTAAACAATCAATGCTAAATGTTCATTCTTCGTACAATTAGCATCAGTCATCTAAACAACTGATGCTAAAAGTCCATTCTTTGTGGAATTTAGCATCGGTCACCTTAATAATCGATGTTAAATGTCCATTTTTTGACTTTTAGCATGGGTCATCTATATAGCCGATGCTAAATGTCCATTCTTTGTGACTTTTAGCATCGGTTTTTTAGATAACCGATGCTAAATGTCTTGTTTTTTTTAAATTTTTTTATTTAATTTTAATCCGCACCAGTCGACAAATTTATTAGAACCTGTTATACAAATCATTTCAGACAGCAATGCATTATAAATTTATCAAAATACTTCGAATTCCATTAAAATTACTATCTTAAATTTAGAAGGTAAAAGAGCAACAATGTTTGTTCAAAATGTGGTATCCACCATAACTGACTTTAGGATCCCTTTCCTAGTTTACCAATTCAACCAAAGAGTCTCCCACTAAATGCAACAAAATATTTCTAAAACACAAGTTAAACTAGTTAGAAAATAGTGTATTCTGTTGCTCTGTACGAATCTTCAAGAAGAATTCCGTCCAAAGCTGACGAATCTCCGTAAGTTCCTTTTTAGTGTATGACTGTGGGTTTTCAAATACCTACAAGTTTCAAATTAGTTACCGATTAGACATAGCAGTGATACTAATACACACAATCAAATGTATTCGGTTGTACTGGCATAAATGTGAAGACAAATTTTATAAACATCAATACATAATACCCACAATCAAATCCATTCGGTTGTATTGACATCTTACACAAATGAATTTGAAATAATATAACGAATCCACTCATTAAAGTGATCTCTATATAAACTCATGATTTTAAAATTTGAAAAGCTCATATAAACTAACAAAAGGTCAACTCTTAATAATAATTATTTCATAGTAAATGCAAGAACTATTGAATCTAAAAATATCAGATCTAACAAAACCATAGAATTCTTCCTAAACAAATTGTGCTAGTTGTTTGGCCAATGCAATTGAAACAAGATATGATAATAGTAATAGTAATATAGTAATTGTCTTAATTAAGTAATAATCAGGATCACAGTTTGTGAGCTTCAGAAGGGAAATCCGCATGATGATCATGAGCAACAGAAAGTTGCTAAGGTAAAAAATAAGAACATGTATTTTTGGCAAGGCAATGAAGAAAACTAGCAACTCTGTCATGGTAATTTAACTCACCCCCAATACTGACTAGTATACATAAAAGGTATAAATTACCAACACATATTGAAATGAAGAGAGAGAGAGAAGCCATCTTTTCTTCAATAAAAACAGCTAATGACATTCTTTTGTCCATAAAAATGCGTTAACCAGAATCTCTTATTCTCTCCTTAGTCTTTCAGGAAATCTGAACCTGCATATAAATATAAATATATACCTCTGCTAATGTCTGCCGAACGCGGTCTAGCACCATCACTTCCAGGCCCTCCATGATTTCTTTCTTGAACGCCGCTTTGTCAACTTATTAGTTCCTCGAGCAAGAACGTGCCATCGGTCCAAAGTATTTCCTTAGCCCGACACCTTTTCCAGCTCCCCGACAACGACAGGATGCTCAAGTGTTCCAATGGCAGCGGTCAAAATATCATTCTTTCCTCGCGGAACAAAAGATCCTTGGCTATTCATAACGGTAAGTTCATCCTACAACAAAAACATGTTCACAGACAATAATCACAACATGTCAAATCTGTATAATTAGAAACACCCAACAGAAGTTTTTACTTACAATCTTACAACATCCCAAACAAGATCTTTTGTCTTGTCATCAATGTCACCCCAAGTCATCGGCAATATGCTTAGTTTTGTTCGTGCAACCACCCCTAAATAGATTTTGAATTTGTTTGCATATTGACCAATAAGCTCGCCTTTACTATCAACTTCCACTGGATATTTTTGACCAGTTGGGAGCCTAGAAGTGAACCGTTTTAATGATGTCGGACGTCTAGTAGTCTTTTTTGGAGGGTCAGCACTGGAATAATCCATGATATGTTTGAACATAGGAACAAAAATTATGGTCAGAAAGTTTCTAATTATGATAGTCACCCAATTCCAGAATACATTCTTGTTAGTAAATAGTAATATCCTCTAGTACTACCATACCACAGAGTCAATATAAATGAAAAGTACATGTAGCATGTTAATACATTTTCAACTCTCTTGATTACCAAGTAATTGCAAATGAATCGATTCTGTTAGAAGCTCACATCATAAACAATTACATATCCTGCAAGATAAGTTATGAGAAGCACCATGATATAAGTAACACAAAACTGCAAGTAAATAGAAAAAACAAGCAACACAGTCAAATTTCAGAAAAATCATTACCTTAAGCAACAGAAGTACATCTTCAAGCAGCTAAGCATGTGCCTAGATATATCAAAGGTACTCTTTATTATGGAGTATGGTTCAATAATAATAGAGAATATAACTTCCATGGTTCTATGACAGTGATATGAAAACCACTTGGTTTGCATTTGTTTCTGGAGTGTTTTTTTTGGTCTTCAAAGAAACAAGATATTAAGGCAAAATCAACTGCTGAAGCAGAATTCATTATTGCTACTGCAGCTGTTAATCAAGGTTTCTGTTTGAGAAAAATTCTAGCTGATCTACAAATGCTCAAACAGATTCATCTAAGCTGTTTGTAGAAAATGAAGCAACAATTTCAATCTCTAATAATTCAGTCTTTCACGAGAAGACTAAGGGTGTGTTTGATTCGCTAAACAGTAAAATTTACATTTTTTTGCTTGTGCTATCCATGGCTCACCAAACAATGTACTGGACAAAAGTTTGTCCAGTGTTGTCCTGTCCAGTACTGTCCAGTCCTGTTTGCAAATTAAACGGACCCTAAGTACTTCAATACTGAAATCCAAAAGGAAGGAGAAACTTTATTACAGTACTACAATACTGAAGACCAATTGGTAGACTTCTTTCCAATGGCACTTACAAAGGGAATGTTTGAGAATTTGAGAGAGAAACTTGGAGTCAATAGCTACTGAGCAAGAGTGCTGAGAATGTAAAATCAGTTTATGGTTATGAATGCCATGATCTTAATTTTAGGAATTATGGGAGTTAATGGACTGTTACAAAACTTATAAACTCCTTCGGGAACATCAGTTTTGCGAAGATTTACTTGAGCAAAACTTATAAACTCTTCGACTCCCTTCGCATACTCATCACTCAGACGATTACTTTGCATCCAAGTTCCAACTATGAGCAAAATTTATAAACTTATACACATCACTATAAATCTTAACTTGATACACAGTCTAACTTGTCTCAGCCTTTTTAGCATTCAAAAGTCTAAAGCCTTTGCTGATTGCGAATATAAATTGATGAAGTGGTCCAAAACTTTTGCATACAATTAAAGCCCCGGAGTAGAATTAAGCGCTTATCTTTGATTCCATGCAGAGAAAGAAATGTAATTACCTTCAATAGAAGCAGCTTTGACAGAAGAAGAGCTCAAGATAGACCTTCTATGAGGGGTGAATAACGAGCTTTGGTCTCTTTGGGAGTGAATACGAAACAAAGGTGAAGACTTTACATTCACAGAAGGAAGCAAACCTGCATATCATGTTGTGTTATATATTGTATCAATAGGCATTTTAACTCCAGAGGCAGAAACAAAACAAGAAGGCCAACTCCCAGTAAAAAAATAATCATCACCAACTGTATACACCATAATATAAACTTCCTTAATTGAGCCATCCAAATATAATGCAGTCTAACCAGCAAATAGCAATACCTTTTCACAAACACAAGCAATAAGATACTGTTCTAAAGATTTTATAGATACATTTTTTACTATTTGATAAGCTGATAAGTAGTAGGCAAGAAGCAGCCAGTACGCAGCAGGAAAACAATTGACCAATTAGTTTGAAAGTTAGTATATGCCTTGTGTAAATTATGCCTTGTACAAAAGTTAGAAGGGTGATAAGCTGAAGCAGTGATATGAAAAAGAGGGTGGCATCCATAAACTATAAAAGCAAATGTTATGACTTACACTTACAGGAAAGAATCCTTTCAGATAAACAAGCCCAAGAAAGTACATAATATCCTGAAAGTTACTATCAATAACATACAGTATTCTTTCTGTTGTTTTGAACTACACCCCTACAAGGACACCAAAACCTTTGAATTGTAAAGTAACTCAAATACACAAACTAACTAAAACAAACTAACATATTCGAGAAAGTCTGGGCATGTTTTTTATTTGACTTTTCCTTTGAACAACAGGCACCGATAGTCTCACAGACATGAAACTCTCATTCACCATATCAACCAAGAAAGAGTTGAAATAAACCATATCAACCAAAGGAAGTTTAAGATGAAAAATTGAAAGTCAGTCAGCAACAATCATCCCATCATGCAAGAGATGCAAGATAGTCAACCAGTAATGTAGCTAATGAATCAAATAAAGAACTAAGAATGGCCAATGAAATAAACTTTCCTCTTGCTCGCATTAGACAACTGCAGGAAACAACATTTACTGAACTATTGAATAAAATTGCCCTTCCAAGAACATTTTTCAACAGATTTGTGACAACTGACACAATATTACTACACGGTCCGAAATAGATAGCTCGACTGATGAGCTAAGGGACAGCGAAAGGTTTAAGCAGGAGGTCCAATTTAAACCTAGAAATTAACAATTCCCCCACCTCCTAACTAATTAAAGACTAATAGTTACCTATCAATAAATAAATAACATTCTGGAGCGCATGTCCAGCAGAGAAGTAACCATGTAAAACTCATTTCCCACTTTTTCGTTCCATCCAACACCAGCCATTACTAATCAATTTATTTTCTTTTCTCTTCAAATTTAAATTTTGTATTGAGTTATATCGATGGGATCAGGGAATCAACTAAATCAACAAATAGCATTTTGCACTACAAACATAAAACAAAAACAAAACCCTAAAAGCACAAAAATTGAAGTGTAACTAACTGAATCTTCTCAAAGACAATTTCATCTTAAATTGAAGGTAGGGTTATAAAATTAAAATGGAAGAAAGCATAGAGGAAGGGTTATAAACAAAATACCTTTCACACTTAGGGCAACTGGCGAAGGAGGAAGGGTTATAAACAAAATACCTTTCTTTGCAGTGAGAGTGTGCGTTGAGTGCGAGCTCAGAAGCTTGATACGAAGAAGGTTCTGTGAAGCCAAGTTTCAGATCGAGATCGAAGGAGGAAGAAAACGATTTCTTTGTAGTGAGAGAGTGCAGGACGCCGCGAAGGTTGATGGTGTGCGTTGCGTGTGTGTTGACTGCAAGTTTCAGAGGGTTGAGGACGGTGCATTGATGGTGTGCGTTGATGGTGTGCGTTGAGGACGAGGGTTGAGTGGGTTTTAGAAGAGTGGGAGAGTGAGTGTGCGATGGAATAAGGAAAAAGAAATATTGGATTCAGACTTTTAGTATCGGTTGTTAAAACAACCGATGCTAAATGTTGGCGTGAAAACTAAAATCTTTCACATAATTGCAAAATTGCCACTGCGCATACATTTACCATCGGGTATTTAAACAACCGATGCTAAATGATGCTTTTTAATCTCATTTTTGTACTAGTGCACCAAGCAGAAACTATACCTCAAAGTTTAACCACTTGGCAGAAGCACAAACAATTTAATGCTTAACCATTTATAGTAGAAACATCATGTTTAACCACCATAAACAGAAGCTAAAAACAAAGTCAATTAAGACTAAATATCATCCAAGGAACAAAACAGCTGCAGAGATAAGTGGCAAAGATGTCTCTAATGCTGTCCTCATAAGAAGCTCACAAAAATACATGTTTTGAAAGCTAGATATTGAGCCGACACTTCAAATTCATTTCCAATTCATCCCTTGGAGTTTCCAAACAAAACAAACAAACACATTCTAAAGAAAAAAAGCTTTTATTGCAACAACAGTTCCAAATAAGAACATGAGAAGAAATGCAGCACCTAACAAACGAGAAGGCAGAGCAAGGACAGGCAACACCATCATCGAAGCATCACATTCACCATTTTCTAAGCAACACATAGACATTTCTGAAGCTTCTTTAATTCCCATTGCACCAATTAGTAGCAGGGTAAAAGAAACAACTCTGGTGCCCAAGTTTGGATAATCTCAATTTGAAGTCGATATTTCAATAATAAAAATAATAAGGAAAAGACAACTTGACCAGCATCATGGCCACATAAAGACATCAACAGTTCCATTTTGAGGCACCTCCTTCAGACATTTCAACAAACAAACACTTTTCAATCAATTGAAAAACAAACCTTGAGATCTTGATCAATACAGAAGATCAGAACAATATGAACAACAAATGAAAGGCTATGATTAGCAAGTGCGGACCCTGGATGCAGATCAATTCCCTTCTGAGATGCTTCCCAAAGTTGCTGTTTCTATACCCAGCTTCCTCAACTCCAACAAACCCCGTTCAACATCAACAACATCATGTGAATTGGAAAATAAATCTTTTGAATTATGCGGAATCGTAACAATATCAGAAACGAACACGAAAGGAGAAAGATCAAGCTAATCGGAATCGCACAAATTGCAAGCAAATCGAAACAAAATCAAGAAGCGATTCAGAAACGAAGTCGAATCAGCATCAAGGAATTATTCAAGGAACTGAAATCAGTGTAAATGAAGGGGATAAAAAGAATGTTGAAATGCGTTAAATCACGTTTGCAGAAATCACTAGGAAGAACGGAAAGAAAATAGGGCTTCACAGAGAGAGAGAGAAAACGAACGAGAGAAACGAAATCGAAAAATCAAAATCATCATCCGTAATGGATCTTGAGCATCATCAGAAAAGGAAGGAATGGATCTGATGTAGAAGAAAATCCTATCCGAAGGAAATAAGGTGAAACACTGAAACCGATCTGAAGTAAACACAAAAAAAATAGAAAAAAAATATGAAAGAAGGAAAAATTAATAAAATAAAATATTTGAATCACCTCAATTTATAGAGATCACAGTATTTCTTTCCGATCTGTGTTGAAAAACATGACATCTATGAAAGATTAGAGAGAAAACCCTTAAAAGTCTATTATATTGAAAGATAGTTGAATATTACAAAATGAGAAAAGATAGGTTGATAATTACAAATGAGTCTATCATCTACCTTAAATACTAATAAACTAAAGGTTGTTTTTTCTGTACCCCCACCACCATGTGAAAAGACCAAAATACACCTGCGTTTTTACAAAATCACAATTTTTTCACATTATTGGTCATACCTACGATTGATGCATTTACCCACTCGTATATACATCACGAAATGTATATACGATTGACCCAAAATTCAACCAATTGCATATACCCCACCACCACCTTTATATATGATCCATATTTTTTAGCCATCATATATACCCCTTTCCAGGCGTATATACGATTAGCCAAAATTCATCCACTCGTATTTACGCCCAACAGACCATATATACGACACCTTAAAGAGTAAGCATCGTATATACCCCCATTTTTATGTAAATACGATGTGCAATTTTTTTTTACTAATTTTTTCCTTTGCTTGCGGTGTCCGGTGAGCGCCGCGATCCACGAGGACGATCGAGAGAGGTAGATGGGAGGTAACTCCTATCAGTGACATACCAGAGTCATCTAAAGCTTCGAGTATGAGGACTCGAGGCATAATCAACTGCATGCTTCACAGTAGAGAACGATCGAGTCGGTGACCAGTGATCATCGGCCAAACCACCCAGTATGATGAGCGGCATCACCCACTCATTATCGAGGATGATGGGGAGTTTTATCTTGGGGATTATCTTCAGCAGACTCAACAGGAGGATTGGTATAGGGGGAGGCGGTTCCTCAAGATCATTCTCGACTTCCAGTAACACCCCAATTCTACCGATTCGTTTTATAAAATATCGAGTGCGGAAACTAAATTCAAAATGAAATTGGAGCGTCACATTCGACATTTTCAAAATCCAAATGACGGGTAAATAAATAAAACATGGAAAACAAAATACTTCAATTTAGTTTACATCCCGAATATTTGTTTCATACTTCAAAACCACAAACTCGTGTTCAAAATAATTAAATGCAACAAATAAATAAATAAAAAAGATAGTGTTCATCCCCTGTGCTACGTATCGAGAGGCGGCATCGACTCGATTTCATAAAAGATCTTGATCTTCATTCGTGATTACACCTGCGTTACACGACATCGAGGTAACATTTTAAATGCAGAAGGGTGAGTCTCAAATAGTATAAAAGCATATATGATAGATAATATACTAGAGAATAGACAACTATAACCACCACATCACATCAACAACGGAATACAACACATCACAACAACATCACTACGCAATCACATCATTACATCACAACATAATTACACCTCAACATAAATATTCCCCAACGTCATTACAACTCAACATCATTACAACTTCCAAGTAGCAACACCAATGATCAACACAATAAGCAACAACAAAGACAACAACAATAAGCGACAACACCTTGATATGAATGTATGTATGAAATGCAACCCAAAACTCCACGGGCATATGCATGTGGATCCATCACAAAAATAGCCTTGAGGGCATTCACCAAAATATATAATGAGGCCGAAGCCTACTCACCAAAAGTGCATATGATTATGCGACACCATGACAATGCACCATATACACCAAAATCACCAAAATTATGCAATAGCATGCTCACCAATAGTCTTATCGACTCACCAACACCAAAGAAGGTCATAGACAAGGACTAAACGCAACACCAAGGACTAAACGCAACACCAAGGACTAAGACAGCACCCAAGGACTAAAACAGCACCAAAGGACTAAAACAGCACCTAGGGACTAAAGCAAAGACAACAAAGAACATAAAAAAAAAGCCAACAAAGATGACAACAACATAAAACATCACGAGAGCATGATGGCGAACACGATCGCGACGATCTTTGAATTTCCTACAAGAATGGTGCACTACTTGGCGAATTAATTAAAATAGTAAACGACATCGGATTTCGACAAATAAATACTCGTCGGAAAGCCCTATGGGTCTATTTCTTATCCCTCCTTGTGGTATTTCCCTCGGATGGCGGAGAGATTGCCCAGTCATATACGGGGTGCGGAGCCACTGGCTGGGCGCTTTAGGAAGAAGAAGTCAGACCACCTGAAGCTGAGCCACTACAGGAGGATGATTGATGAGCTGAGTCCAGAGGATGTCTGCTGGCGGCCATTTGAGGAGCACAGGGATGGTAGATCCTTTGAGCAGATCTCCCTATACAGAGGCTTCATTAGCTGGGCTGACTTCAGAGTTCCCTACATGCTTGATAGGTGTCTGCGACAGTTTGGGTACCGTCAGTACATCCCGCGTGACCCTCTCAGAGGTCGTCCGAGTCATATTGAGTGCGTCTTTCAGATCACCCACTTCATGGCATCTGTGGATGACATCCTGCACACTACTCAGTTTGCTTAGTGGGCGGATGAGACTCTACCTAGGTACTTAGAGTGGTATGTCCGTGCATCTATCCCTAGACTATTATCGGCTCCACCATCACCAGTAGCTGAGGACTGGACACCCTCCCCAGAGCTACGATACGACGATGCTGAGTGGGTGAGGGAGATTGTGATCACTTGTAGGGAGGGGATTCGTGATGGCGAGATCACGCGTGACAGTCAAGCGTATTGGACACTCCATAGGCTGGTGGGGATGGCAACCCCGGATGACATTTCACAGGAACTTAGACGATGGGGACGAGGATGAGGGCGACGAGGAGGGCGTTAGGGATTTTTTTAACACTTTTTTGATGTATTTGTACTCATGTTATTTTGATGTTGGCACTTTACTATTACTTTTTTTCGGGTGTTTTATTTTACGAGTTTCCATAAATTTGTACTCATTGATTCGATAAAACAAAGTTACACAAGCGATAAAACATAAACAACTAGAATAAAAATAGACAGATAAAAAAAATACAATAGAAACTACTGAGTTGGTGGAGTTAATCGACGAAGGATCTCAGCGACGGTCCTTCTGGTTTCGACGTACAGATGAATGTAACTCTTCCATTTAAACATAATATGATTGGACATCATCTGTCGGAGGTCGTTTCCGATAAACGATACAAATTATCTCATGCTCGTCGTTCTCTGGTTGAGCCATCCGCAGTAGTTTCTGCTTAAGAGCAGCAAATGATATGCAGTGTTTCAACCTGCACGATAAAACATTTCTCCCATCGAAACATATACCATCATCTTGCAAGATGATGCCTTGATGATCAACAAACCCCATATTAGAATGAACGAGAGTGAGGGAAGAAGGCTCGTAGTATGACATTAGCGAAGCCTGCATCATCTTGACTTGTGTTGTGTGATAGAAGGAAGTTGAATTTTTGGTGTGAAAATAGTGATGGTGGGAGTGGGTATTTATAGTTGAGGTAAAGATTATCAACCGTTGATTTTGTCGTGCAATCCACACCGTTGATCAACTTTGAAAGTGAAATCATTACCGTTGAAATTTTTTTACTGCAAAAAATAATACAAATTTCAAACCCATCGTATATATGTCATTTGGGACATATATACGATGCGTATTTTTACCAGATAGTATATATGCCCTTAAGAGGTATATACGATTGGTCGTGTAAGATGCAATCGTATATACCTCTTAAGGGCATATATACGATGTGGTAAAAATAAGCATCGTATATATGTCCCAAATGACATATATACGATGAGCCTTTTTAAAAAAAAAAAGATTACAAAGGGCATTTTGGGGTTTTCAAATTTGGTTGGGTATATGGGGATTGGGTGGGGGTACAAAAAAAACCCATAAACTAATGGACCTATGACCACAATATAATAGGCCTTACTAACAAACTAATGGGCTTACTACTTATATTTTAACAGATGGCAAGTAATAAAATAGGTGTTACACTTGGCTGATTTTACGTCCAACAATTAATCAATTAAAACGACTATGCTCTGAGCTATAGTGGAGCGTGTGAGAGTGGAAGGAAAGGATACAATTTCGGGATGCTTATTTGTATTTATGTTCATGGTTTTGGAATTCCCATAAGAGCACTCAAAATTTGGGACGACTTGTGATAAAAGTGTTAATAGATACTCTCCACCATTTCGTATACCAGTACGACACTAACTCTTTCATGAATTCATTTTATTACGCTTAAAGGCACTTTTGGTCTCTCTATTTTATCAAATTCGTAACTTTAGACCTGATAACTCTATTTTATATAGAGTTATTCATACATTTATACTTAGATAATTGCTTACTTTCAAGTATAATATGTGTTAAATATAGTAGTATGTATATGATTACAACATTTAGAGTTTAAAGATGAATGACATTCATAACTCAGCATTTTGCATATATAGTGGTATGTTTGATGTGTTACCAGTGATAGCAGCACGTCATAAACACTGGGACTGAGCATACCACATTTGAGATGAAGGGTGTTGGTGTTATATCCCAGAAGTGAAGAGCAGCAAATGAGCATTGGACTTTAATACTCAGCCCAAATGGCTTGCAATTTCTCAGAATCAGTTGAAGAATCAGGCAATGGGCCTAAGTAAGCATACTTGTCAGAGGAAGGGATCAATACCTGAGATAGGTGAAACCTTTGAATCTAGCATTGTTAGTACTAGGTATCAATTCGACTTTGAGGTTAAACGCGCTTCAATGGCTGCGTTTATCGAAGACCATCACAACGTTGATGACGTCGAAGTCTCTGATCAAGAACATATTGCTTTTCTGACCCTGTGGCTTTCTTCCTTTGTGTTCTGCTCTTCTTCCCTTCAAGTTGCTAAGATGTTTATCAATTTAGTTATTCAGTCTTAGGGAGCCTTTATGAAGCTTTGGTAGATGGCTCTTATAAACTCAAAGTGCTAGGGTCGAATGACAAACCATTCTCTATGTCAGGGCTGTAATACCCTAATTTTGTCCGTCCCTTAAGCCAATTTCAATCATGGAACTCAACTAAATCCATATACCACTGTTTAAATTAAGTAGGCACGCTGTTTAAATCGTGCGTTCTTCAAGTTAACCTTCGTATTTAGGTTTAGTCTTACATGAGTAGTGTTTTTAGTTAATGAGCTCATTTCTTCTATTTGAGTCTCGTTTTAGCGTATTCGTCTAATCGACCCATTCTCGCCTTTTGCATTTGACCAGACTCTTTTTCTTATTAATCTAATCTTGTGCGAGATAATTTATTTTGAGTATATGTGTATAGTCTAAAAATGCAAAAAAATCCTATCTAGTTTTATTTACAATTTAAAAGTGTTTAATAGTCCAAAATGTCAAAAAAATACTATTTAATTCTTATTACAGATTTGGAAGTGTTCGAATGTCCCAATGTCCAAAAATACAAAAAATAATAATACAAATATACAAAAATAAATAAATTCGAAAATTACAAAAATAAAAAAACAACAATAAGGCAAAGCAGCAGCAGAAGCCTGGGGTTCCAACAAATGCTCTCCAAATAGTTGGGCGATCCGCTCCACTCCAAATCTGAAAAATCAAAGCCCACCAAACGTAATTAAATGCCTAACCTAATTTTTAATATAAAAACAACAACAAAGCAGCAGTGTGAAGGAGACACAATTTTTGAGGTCAAAAATCACGAGAAAAGCAGATTAGGGTTTTAAATCAAACCCTAATCACCTAAAATGATTTTTTCTAGATCTCGAGCGAGTAAGAAAGTTGAAGCAAGATAGCAGCCGGAAAAAACCAACGAAACAACAACATCATCAAGCAAACAAACAACAATTTGGATCTCTTTTTTCCTTTTCTTTCAAAAAGCAGATTAAGGTCGAGTTGGTACCTAAGTTCTTTGCCTAGTTTTTTTCTTCTTGCTTCATCTGTTTGATCCAGTGAGCATAACGCACATTGTTATTGTTTTAATGGTGGATTGATTGAATGGGATTAGAATAAAATTAGGTGTCTTCACTTTGTGAATCTGAGAAAAATGCACTTAGGCTATAATACCAAACCAAGTTAAAAGGTTCCTATTTTGCTTGAGACTCATATATACGCATAATAAAAATCCAAGAAATGATAATAATATGCTCTTTTGCTCATGAGATTTTTCCAGGAGAGTATCGATATATGTTTTTTTGCAAATAGATTAAGATAGCTCAGATTTAAGGTAGAAAAATATATCAAAGAACAACCACAACCCAGCTATTTTTCCGGAACCAGAAACAAGAATAGAACAGGAAACTGAGAAGAGATGAACCAGAAAAAAATAAGATCGAAAGAAAACGCAGAAAAAAAAGGGGAACATACTCATTAACACTCCGGCGAGACGCCATCCATCTTCTCCGGTGAGGTACTGGCCGAACCCACCACCGCAACAAGCTCCCCATGGAAACCGGGCGCCAAACGCGCCGTTCTCTCCATCACCACCGCCTCCTTCATTCCGTTCTCTCTTCCTCCCACCGTACCCTCTCTCTATCCCGTTCGCATCGGACCTCCATCACTCTCTCACCTCAAACCGCCGTTCCTTCCCTTTCTCACTCTCACGATCCACGCCGTTCTCTCCCTCTCCTTTAAAACCGGCGAAGATTTCGCCCAAAATCTCTCTCTCTCTCATCGTAAGGCGCCAGCACGCAAGTGGGGGAGGAGAAGTGAGAATCTGTTTTTAGGTTTTTTTTGATTTAGGGTTTTCGGTTTATAAGTCTCCTCCTTATTTTTTTTTTTAGTTTATTTTGTTTAAATCAGATTATTAGTCGCACCACCCGGATCCACGCGCACAAGCACCCCTCACTTAAGCCCGGTTTATCATACCGGGCTCCCATATCTTAACCGGGCTTGCTTTGCTTGCACCCCCGCTTAGTTATACAACCCCCGTAACTAGTAACACCCCCCCATTTTGCAATTTTCACCTTTTTCTCGTTTTAATTCTTTTTCAACTCAAATAATTTCTCAATAAATCAAAAAACTTTGTTAATGGTTTTGCGAAGCCTCTGCTTGCATAATCATTAACAATGAGGAACTAGTGGTGATCACTTGGAGCCTTTGCTCAATTGATCATCATGAATGCCTAATTTTTCTAATTATTTTCAATAAATCAAAAACTTTGTTAATGGTTTTGCGAAGCCTCTGCTTGCATAATCATTAACAATGAGGAACTAGTGGTGATCACTTGGAGCCTTTGCTCAATTGATCATCATGAATACCTAATTTTTCTAATTATTTTCAATAAAACAAAAACTTTGTTAGTGGTCATGCGAAGCCTTTGCTTGCATAATCATTAACAATGAGGAACTAGTGGTGATCACTTGGAGCCTTTGCTCAATTGATCATCATGAAGGCCTAATTTTCCTAAAAAACTTTTTTCAATAAACCAAAAACTTTGTTAATGGTTTTGCGAAGCCTCTGCTTGCATAATCATTAACAATGAGGAACTAGTGGTGATCACTTGGAGCCTTTGCTCAATTGATCATCATGAATGCCTAAATTTTTCACAACTAAACAAGTTAAAAATAAAAACCTAGAACTACGTAGCTTTGAATTCTCCATCGCACCTGGAGATACGTAGGAGCGGATCCCCTCCGTCAAGCACAATAAACTAAAAACATTTTTCCTTTCAAAAAACCCAAAGCGGCTAACTCTCGTCGAGCGCATAAATAAAAATTCATTAAATCTTTTCAATTAAGAGGCAAATTTAAGTACTTTTCAAATCAACACTTAAAACCACGTTTAATTAAAGGTTCCCTTTCAGTAGAAAGGAGGTGTGGGGCGCTAATACCTTCCCCATGCCTAACCGACCCCCTAACCCAAATCTTTCGGTTTTCCAAAAGACCACCTGCCTTCCCAAAAAGGTTTTTCTTCAATATTTTCCTTATAAAAAATATTGGTGGCGACTTCATTGTCTTTAAAAGTTGTAAACGAAGAAAACCCCTCGGGGACTTTTTCGGGCGCAACAGCTGGCGACTTCACTGGGGACTAAAAGAAAAATTTTCAAAAAGAGGGTCGAGCCTAACTAATTAAATATGTGGTTTGTGTGATTTATCTGAATATCTTATTTTGCCTCTATCTCTTTCTCATACAAGCATTGTTGCATCCATATGCATTCGCTCATTCCTCTTCTATGATTGCTTCCCCGTTTATCTTATTTGCTTGTATGCTTAGTTCTTACATGCATTCTCCCCATTCTTATCATGTTCCCCTTCTTGCTCCTTTCTTGAGGTAAGCAATGCAATTAGTTGTTGCTAAAACCGTAAGTTGGCTTATTTGATATTAAACCCTAGGGTAGACAACATGTTATTGTTTGTTCATGCGACTGCTTCGGGTTTTTATTTGCGGTGGGGAAGGGTAGTTATTTCTAAGTATCGTGCCTCAACACACACTTCACACCCTATACTTGTGAGCTTGAGTGGGGCCTAAAACCCAAGGTCCGAACAAAAACCTAGGAGAGTGGGAGCGACTAGTGATCGCCATTCGTAGACCTTTGTGCAGTATGGCTCTCATGAAAGTTCCGCCCCAAGAGTACGCTTTGTCATGATGCCTCACACTCGGTAGCTTTCTACGATTGTGGGTGTTATCATGAGGAAGACTTTAGCTCTTGGTTGCCATTGTGAGGAAGTGATTAGAACTTACATGGGAGGATTACCCTTTTCGTCGACTTTAGACCCTAGGATTCCCACCATTCGTAGGACACAGGGGCACGCCTTTGTGTGTTGCATTTAGCTTAAGCATCCCTTTTTCTCAAACTCCATTTCAAAAGTTGTAGAAAGTAATTTTTCTTTTTTGCCTCATAAACACCTACATGAGATGGCATGCAGTTTCGAAAATGTTCAAAGTACCACCAATTAAACCTCATTTTATTACCATTTTTCCATGTCATTTCGCATCCACATCATTTCGCATTCACGTCATTCTGCACCATTGCATTTGCATCTAACAAAATCTGGAAAAAGGAAAAAACTTTCGTCATTTGCATTCTTCATGCATTAAAGCATTGCATTGCATTCATTATTCATTCCTGTGTTCATAAGCGTGTTCCGTCAACAGAAAATCAGGCAAGCTGGTTAGACATCGTTATTTGACGCGTCTGCAAGCAAGGAACATGGACAACAATCAAGGCGACGCTGATCAGGGTAATCCACTGCCACATCAGAATACCGGAATTCCCGGAGATCCAAACCCTAATGGTCAGGGTCAGCATGGTCAGAATCAAGGGAATCAAGTCCTTCAAGCTGAGATGGAAATCATAAAAGCTCAAATGGCAGAGGTCATAAGGGTGCTGAGTGCCTTGAGAAATGTTGGTACGACTGGCTACTTCTGCTTGTTGGGGTGGACAACCCTCCTCCCCCTCCCGGTCGGGATCCTCAAGCCCTTCAAACAAAGGCAATGGCCTCCCTTTGGTCTCCCACTAGGCTACACGCCTCCTGCTGGCGACACAAATCCCGGAGGAGATCCTCCAAGAACCGCGAGGCAAGCTCGGCTGACGTGAGTTGCGAATGAAGTTGGAACGGGGGCGCCTCAAGCCCGCATCCGATCCCAATCCTCGCTCTTTGCTCCAGGGAACTCCGTGGGTTTCAAATTGCCAATGACGGTCCATCCCCAAGTTCGTGGACCAATCCACGAATATAATTCACTCACGTGACCCACATCGCGAACCCGGCCGTAGTGACGATGAATAATCCTCATTACGGTGTGAATGGTTTCCTCTCGAATTACCCTACCAAAACCGTAAGTCGATGATCGGATGCTAGAGGAGAGATTGAGAGGCGTAGAAGGAGCGAGTTCACGTGCGAGAAATGCCCATGAGCCGTGTGCGGTCCCTAATCTAGTCTTGCCTCCCAAATTCAAAGCGCCAATTTTTGATAAATACAGAGGGACGAACTTGCCCGGTCGGTCATGTGACAATGTACTGCCGGAAAATGACTGCCTATGCCCGGGATGATAACCTGATGATGCACTGCTTTCAGGAAAGTTTAGCTGGAGCTCCTCTTGACTGGTACATGCAGTTGGAGCCAACCAATATCCGCTGCTGGAAGGACATGGCAGATGCTTTTATGCGTCAATACCAGTACAACAATGATTTGGCTCCGGACAGGACTCAGCTACAATGCATGGCTAAGAGAGATAATGAGTCTTTTAAGGAGTACGCTCAGAGGTGGAGAAGCCTCGCTGCTCAAGTAAAACCTCCTCTGCTGGACAAAGAAATGGTCCACATGTTTATGGAGACCCTTCCTGCGGTGTATTATGATAGGTTGGTTGGCAGCGTAGCCTCGAATTTCTCTGAAATGGTCGTCACAGGGGAAAGAGTAGAGAACGGCATGCGCGTGAAAGAAGAATAGCTCATGGCCCAACACCTCCTTCCAATCGAAAAAAGCCTTTTTCTCGACCTACCAGAAGAAAGAGGGTGAAACCAATGCGATTATCGGGGCGATGGTCCATCACACGATAATCCTCCGCAAGCTATTCCATTTCCTTCAAAGCACCGCCCGCATGTACCCGTTTCAATCAAACTATCGATCACAGGAACTATAATGAAAGGAAGCTGCTGCTTTCGATCACATTCCCATGTCCTACACGGACTTGTTCAATTATCTCATCGCCAACAAAATAATCAATACTCGTCAAATGAAGCCACATCAACCTCCCTATCCCAGAGGGTACAACGCAAACGCTACCTGCGCCTTTCATTCTGGGGCAGTAGGTCATGTGGTGGAGGATTGTAAAGCATTCAAGTATGTGGTGCAAGAATTACTTGATGCAAAGACTATATCATTTCAACAACCCAATGTAGCCACCAATCCGCTTGCGGGGCATGGAGGATCTGCTGTTAATGCCGCACCATCGTGGTCGGTGTTTGGTTAGAAAAGTTGATTGCATTCGGATGCCTCTGAGTTTTATCCATGCTGAATTATGCCGTTTTGGTGTCATCAAAGAAGGGTGTGCTAGGAAAGACGCCTGCGATAATCCTCGCTGCATCGGGGCATGTGAAGGCTTTAAATCAATTCTCCAAGATCTCTTAGATAGACACTTGGTCCAAGTGGGAACTCAGGAAAAAGAAGGAAGTGTATCTACCTTGCAATCAGGTAGCGGAGGCTTCAGGAGGGAGAAATGGCTGGCCAAACTCAGAGGAAGAGCCCCCAATCAGGGGCGGATAGTCATCGCTAACCTCAAGAACAACTTCCGAGTGTCTTTGGCATCTTTGAACCACGACTGAGTTAATGTGGTTGAAGAATGATCAAGCTCGAGTGGTCGTGTTGTTGTCGGCTTAGTCTTATTTCTTTGTCTTTGTTGAAGAGAAGCTGCAAAACTGGGAGACCATGGATTTCCCTGTATTTTTCAATTTAAAGTAATTTTCATTGTAATGTAGATTCCTCGGCTCTGCCCAAGGCCTTGGAACATTTCATTCGGGCACACATGTTTTCGTCAAGACTCATCAATCAATAAAATGTTTTTTGAATTCTCAATAAAATTTCTGTCTTCATCTCTCGTTTGTGTGTCTTTTCTTTGTCTTTATTCGCTCTCCATTTTAATGCGGATCGAAAATAGTCTCTGAAAATAATAATGCCCATAACTCATACTGTGACTTTGATTACCCGGTTAATCAAGCCGAGGAAGATGTTGAGGACGATTGGGATACTCCTCCGGAAATCATGAGAATGGTAGAACAAGAAGAAAAGGTCATTGAGCCCCATGGGGAATCCACGAAATGGTCAATTTGGGTACCGAAAAAGGCGAGAAAAAGAGGTCAAGGTTGGTGCTGCAATGGAGGATAAAGAGCGCAAAAAGTTGATTCGACCACGCTGACTACGCCGGCGTATTCGCATGGACTTATCGTGACATGCCGAGATTGAGTACGAGATATTGTTGAACACAGTTGCCGTGAAATCGAATGTCCCCAGAAAAAGCAAGTTGAGGCGAATGAAGCTGAAATGTCTTTGAAAATCAGGGATGAGGTCAAGAAACAGTTTGATGCAGGATTCCTAGCAGTGGCCAAGTACCCACAGTGGGTTGCCAATATTGTCCCGCCTCCCAAGAAGGATGGGAAGGTCGAATGTGCGTCGACTACGAGAGATCCAATCGTGCTAGTCCCAAAGATGATTTTCTCCTTCAAAAAAAAAAACAAAAAAACAAAAAAACAAAAAAATATAAAAAAAAGAGGGCAAATATATTGGAGTAAATAAATTATTGTCCTTGAGTTAATTTTTTGAGAAAACGAGCAATCGTGATTTGAAATAAAGTTCGACCATCTTCCCATATTCTCGAAAAGAAACTATGCTACCCACTGTAAGCCAAAATCCAAAAATCACCCTAGACAAGGATCACCTCAAATATCAAAAGAGATGCATCACTTTTTATCAAGCTCACCCGAGTCAAAGAAAAAAATCAAAAAAGAAAAAATCAAAGAAAAAAAAAATCAAAAAGAAAAAAAGGGATTTAAAAATGAAAATCCCAAAAATACAAAAGAAATGTAAGTGGTGAGCTGATACACGTTACCACAAAACACAAGAGATCCTTGTCTCAATAAACTGCAAATACTTCCCTTTGACCTCGGCATCCCGCCATCCACTAACCCTTAGCCAGGAATAAAACTTCCAAACACCTCATCAAGCCAAATAACCATCATAAATCATCAAACGTCGGCCAACGCCGAATAAAAATCATCCTACCATTAGCTTCAAACGCTTCATTAAACCCAATCATCCTTCCTCCACAAAAACCCACAATCTCCAAAAATCCATTCCGATCAATGATCGATTGCTTTTGTTTTATCAGCGTTTTAGCTTTAGGACAAATAAGTTTATTTACTTAAATATGTTTGTCAAAAAAAAAAAAAAATTCAAAAAAAGGGGAAAAAGAAAAATCAAAAGGCTGGCACTCCAAGATTCATTCAAGTTACAATTATATCAGGGCAAAGTTTTAGAGATCACCAAGTGGGCTGAAGCTGCCTCATATTCCAGTATAACCAGTTCAGTGGTTGCCAAATTTGTCAAGAAAGATATGATCTGCCGTTACGGTTTTCCCAACAAAATCATCACTGATAATGGCAGCAACTTGAACAGCAGAATGATGAAGGACCTATGTGCTGAGTTCAAGATTCAGCATTTCAATTCATCCCCGTACCGTCCCAAGATGAACGGGGCAGTTGAAGCGGCCAACAAGAATATCAAGAAAATAGTGCAGGAAAAGGTGGTAACCTACAAAGACTGGCACGAAATGCTTCCCTTCGCTTTGCATGGCTATCGTACCTCGGTGCGCACCTCAACAGGGGCAACCCCCTACTCACTGGTTTATGGGTCGGAGGCAGTCCTCCCCATTGAGGTTGAAATACCATCCCTGCGGGTGTTAATGGAGACAAAACTTGATGAAGCAGAGTGGGTTCAGTCCCGTCTTGACCAGTTGAACCTCATTGACGAGAAACGGGTGGCCGCAATGTGTCATGGACAATTATACCAACAGAGGATGATAAGAGCTTTTGACAAAAGAGTTCGTCCTCGTGGATTCCAAGAGGGAGATCTTGTACTCAAGCAGATCTTGCCGACTGAGCATGCAGAGACCCAGTGGGCAAATGGACTCCCAAATATGAAGGACATTATGTGGTGAAGAAGGCATTCTCAGGAGGAGCTCTAATCCTGGCAAACATGGACGGAGATGAGATTCCAAATCCAGTGAACTCAGATGTGATCAAGAAGTATTATGCCTAGAAAAATAAACAAAAAAGAGAAAGATAAGCCAAGGAAAAGTTAGCTCGCTAGTGAAAACCCGCAAAGGCGGCTTTAGGCAAAATCGTGAGCGACCCTCCTGGATTGAAAACTCGCAAAGAGCGATTCGAGCAAAAATTAGGGTCGAAAAAACTTGGGCTCGAGAAAGGAAAGGCAATCAAGCACTCCCAAAGGTTTGGATAAGAGGCGATCGAGTTATGAGTATGGGCCGGCGGCACCGTTACTTCAGAGATGAAATCACAAGATCTGTTCCTTTCTCTTGTATTTTCTCAGTTTAAAAGAAAGATTGCAATGTACTTTCAATTGGCGTGACTTTCTGCACGTCCAATTTCTATATCAATAAAAGTCCAACTTCTCTTTCATATATGTGCTTTTCGTGTCTCTCGCTTTCACCTATTCGGTTTCTTTCAAAATAATAACTTTTATGATTGATGAAATTGATTTGCAAAACATGTGTACGTCGAGCATTACAGGGATCATTGCGAAATCTTTGAAAAATACAGAAAGAAATGATTTCTCAAGTGAATAAAATTGCAAAAAAAGCGATGTGATTTAACCGGTGGCGCAATCCTCGCGTGATCATCGCCCCACAGAGGCGACTTAGTCCGGCAGATGGATTTAACCAAAAAAAAAAAAAAAACAACAAATAAGCGAGAAAAAGAAAGGCGCTTTAAAGAAAAAGCAGAATAAGCAAAAAAAAAAAAAAAAAAAAAAAAAGAAAAAAGAGAAGAAAATCACAGAGGACGGAACACAAAAGAACACAACATCTTCATATCATTCATCATTCTCATGTCATCCATACCATTCATCACTCCATGGCATCAAAGTGCATTACACTTTCAAATTCGCATCTCAGAAGAGCGAAAGAATAATCAAACAAGAGAAACATCCCACCAAAATCAATCATTGCATTCATGTGCACCCAAATACCCAAGTGCATGCATTTCATGCACCATCCAAGAGAAAAGTTACTTCGGACCCGAGAGTCCCAAAAATCCCATTTTTAGAAAATCACCATCAGCACAGAGTTTGTAAACTCCATCAGCATAGAGTTCGTAAACTCCATCAGCACAGAGTTCGTAAACTCCATCAGCACAGAGTTCGTAAACTCCATCAGCACAGAGTTCGTAAACTCCATCAGCATAGAGTTCGTCAACTCCATCAGCACAGAGTTCGTAAACTCCATCAGCATAGAGTTCGTAAACTCCATCAGCACAGAGTTCGTAAACTCCATCAGCACAGAGTTCGTAAACTCCATCAGCACAGAGTTCGTAAACTCCATCAGCACAGAGTTCGTAAACTCCATCAATCCAGAGTTCGTAAACTCCATCAATCCAGAGTTCGTAAACTCCATCAACCCAGAGTTAGTGAACTCCTTCAGAGTTAGTGAACTCCTTCCACAGATCACAACATCGCATGCGAGCACGCGATGGATCCATCGACTTCCGTTAAGTCCTTCGGATTAGTTGTGTCAACCTAAGGCACAACGTAAATCCATCGATCAAATCGATTCCGACCGATGTTGATCGGCCGCTCGAAAAGCCCCCCCTGAGTTCGTAAACTCCATCAATCCGAGTTCGTATACTCCATCAACCCGAGTTAGTGAACTCCTTCAGAGTTAGTGAACTCCTTCCACGCATCACAACATCGTTACGAGCACGCCGATGGATCCATCGACTTCGTTAAGTCCTTCCGGATTAGTTGTGTCACCTAAGGCACAACAGAAATCCATTGATCAAATCGATTCGGACTTGATGTTGATCGGCGCTCGAAAAGGCCACCCCGAGCTCGGACTCGACAAGAGTCCGTTAAAAGGTTTTAGGCACCTCCGAATTCCCAATTTACCGCTTTTTCCCAATTTATTGCTTTCCGTTAATGCGACAAGTGTTAACCCCCTCTCAAAAAGAAAATAACAAAAAGATTTGAGTTTTAAAAACGAACAAAATTAGTATTATTTCTATATCTTTATTTCCACTTCACCAACAAATATGAAAAGGCCAATTCATATTTTTTGGCGAAATGTGAAATAAAGAGGGGCAGCTGTAATACCCTAATTTTGTCCGTCCCTTAAGCCAATTTCAATCATGGAACTCAACTAAATCCATATACCACTGTTTAAATTAAGTAGGCACGCTGTTTAAATCGTGCGTTCTTCAAGTTAACCTTCGTATTTAGGTTTAGTCTTACATGAGTAGTGTTTTTAGTTAATGAGCTCATTTCTTCTATTTGAGTCTCGTTTTAGCGTATTCGTCTAATCTGACCCATTCTCGTCTTTGCATTTGACCCGACTCTTTTTCTTATTAATCTAATCTTGTGCAGATAATTTATTTTGAGTATATGTGTATAGTCTAAAAATGCAAAAAAATCCTATCTAGTTTTATTTACAATTTAAAAGTGTTTAATAGTCCAAAATGTCAAAAAAAAATACTATTTAATTCTTATTACAGACTGGAAGTGTTCGAATGTCCCAATGTCCAAAAAATACAAAAAAATAATAATACAAATATACAAAAATAAATAAATTCGAAAATTACAAAAAATAAAAAAACAACAGAAGGCAGCAGCAGCAGTAAAGCCGGGGTTCCAACAGCTGCTCTCCAAATAGCTGGGCCGATCCGCTCCACTCCAAATCTGAAAAATCAAAGCCCAGTCAAACGTAATTAAATGCCTAACCTAATTTTTTAATATAAAAACACTGTCAACAGCAGCAGAAGGAGACACGAATTTCGAGGTCAAAAATCACCAGAAAACAGATTAGGGTTTTAAACTGAAACCCTAATCACCTAAACAGATTTTTTCTAGATCCGAGCGAAGAAGAAAGTTGAGCAAGAGCAGCCAGAAAAACCAACAGAAACAACAACATCAGTCAAGCAAACAAACAACAATTTGGATCTCTTTTTTTCCTTTTCTTTCAAAAACAGATTAAGGTCAGGTTGGTACCTAAGTTGCTGTCTAGTTTTTTTTTCTTCTTGCTTCACTGTTTGGTCTGTGAGCATAACGCACATTGTTATTGTTTTAATGGTGGATTGATTGAATGGGATTAGAATAAAATTAGGTGTCTTCACTTTGTGAATCTGAGAAAAATGCACTTAGGCTATAATACCAAACCAAGTTAAAAGGTTCCTATTTTGCTTGGACTCATATATATACGCATAATAAAAAATCCAAGAAATGATAATAATATGCTCTTGCTGTTCATGAGATTTTTCCAGGGAGAGTATCAGATATGTTTTTTTTGCAAATAGATTAAGATAGCTCAGATTTAAGGTAGAAAAATATATCAAAGAACAACCACAACCCAGCTATTTTTCCGGAACCAGAAACAAGAATAGAACAGGAAACTGAGAAGAGATGAACCAGAAAAAATAAGATCAGAAAGAAAAACGCAGGAAAAAAAAAAGGGAACATACCTGTCAACACTCCGGCGAGACGCCGGTCATCTTCTCCGTGAGGTACCGCCGAACCCACCACCGCAAATAAGCTCCCCATGGAAACCGGCGCCAAACGCGCGTTTCTCCATCACCACCGTCTCCTTCATTCCGCTCTCTCTTCCTCCCACCGCACCTCTCTCTATCCCGCTCGTGCATCGGACCTCCATCACTCTCTCACCTCAAACCGCCGTTCCTTCCCTTTCTCACTCTCACGATCCACGCCGTTCTCTCCCTCTCCTTTAAAACCGGCGAAGATTTCGCCCAAAATCTCTCTCTCTCTCATCAGAAGGCGCCGCGCAGCCAAGGGGGGAGGAGAAGTGAGAATCTGTTTTTAGGTTTTTTTGATTTAGGGTTTTCGGTTTATAAGTCTCCTCCTTATTTTTTTTTTTAGTTTATTTTGTTTAAATCAGATTATTAGTCGCACCACCCGGATCCACGCGCGCACCCCCCTCACTTAAGCCCAGTTTCGCATACTGGGCTCCCATATGCGAACTGGGCTTGCTGCTTGCACCCCCTGCTTAGTTATACAACCCCCGTAACTAGTAACACCCCCCCATTTTGCAATTTTCACCTTTTTCTCGTTTTAATTCTTTTTCAACTCAAATAATTTCTCAATAAATCAAAAAACTTTGTTAATGGTTTTGCGAAGCCTCTGCTTGCATAATCATTAACAATGAGGAGCTAGTGGTGATCACTTGGAGCCTTTGCTCAATTGATCATCATGAATGCCTAATTTTTCTAATTATTTTCAATAAATCAAAAACTTTGTTAATGGTTTTGCGAAGCCTCTGCTTGCATAATCATTAACAATGAGGAACTAGTGGTGATCACTTGGAGCCTTTGCTCAATTGATCATCATGAATACCTAATTTTTCTAATTATTTTCAATAAAACAAAAACTTTGTTAGTGGTCATGCGAAGCCTTTGCTTGCATAATCATTAACAATGAGGAACTAGTGGTGATCACTTGGAGCCTTTGCTCAATTGATCATCATGAAGGCCTAATTTTCCTAAAAACTTTTTCAATAAACTGAAAAACTTTGTTAATGGTTTTGCAAGCCTCCGCTTGCATAATCATTAACAATGAGGAACTAGTGGTGATCACTTGGAGCCTTTGCTCAATTGATCATCATGAATGCCTAAATTTTTCACAACTAAACAAGTTAAAAATAAAAACCTAGAACTACGTAGCTTTGAATTCTCCATCGCACTGAGATACGTAGGAGCGGATCCTCCGCAAGCACAATAAACTAAAAACATTTTTCCTTTCAAAAAACCAAAGCGGCTAACTCTCGTCGAGCGCCGCAAATAAAAATTCATTAAATCTTTTCAATTAAGAGGCAAATTTAAGTACTTTTCAAATCAACACTTAAAACCACGTTTAATTAAAGGTTCCCTTTCAGTAGAAAGGAGGTGTGGGGCGCTAATACCTTCCCCATGCCTAACCGAATTCCCGAACCCAAATCTTTCGGTTTTCCAAAAGACCACCTGCCTTCCCAAAAAGGTTTTTCTTCAATATTTTCCTTATAAAAAATATTGGTGGCGACTTCATTGTCTTTAAAAGTTGTAAACGAAGAAAACCCCTCGGGGACTTTTTCGGGCGCAACAAGGGCCAATCTGGTTATTTCAACTGTGGCTCATTGCCACTTTTGAGTCAAACCTCAAATATTTCCTTCCTGCAGATCTAAAAGAAACTGTTGACCATAGGAGGGTCGGAGGCACTAGGCTAGCACTTTTAAGGACCAAGCAAATTGGTCAATCTACAGAGAAATAATTTTCAGCTGCTTTCAAAATGTTTCAAAATTGCACAACTTTCACCCCCTATGCTGGCGCCATTCACCATCAGAGTCTATGGCCCTGATTGGTTTCTTAAAGAATTCCCTGCTGTTTCCCTTGAAGATGAAGTAGAACTCAACCAAATCTGGAAAGCATACTTAACTCCAACTTTCTTATCAGTGAGAATATCTAATATCAGGTCGAAATCCAACTTTGTAACAATGGGATATCAACCATACTTGGTTGCAAGACAGTTTGGTTTGTGCCAAATTCGACCTAGTCCCTTATACAAGATAAAGGAAGATTTTAGACATCCTAATAATGAACAGGACTTTTGGCAACGTCTCAACAACTCTATCGAAAATGCTCCCACTTTCATTCCTTTGGATTTCGACGTGTGCTTTTCTTGCACTGTGCCCTTCTTCCAGTGGGGGGAGGATTGTTACAAATCCCAAACTGTTGTTGTTAAAGAGTCTACTTTGCTTCAACAACTAATCTCTGCTTTTCCTCCCACGCAGAGCAAACAGAAGAAGAAGACGCAAGGTATGCACATCAAGGAAATTCAAGCTTTCCAAAACTACTTCGAAACAATTTATGATCTTAAAAACTAAATTTCTCAATGCATGATACACTAACACATCTGTCGAATATTTGCAGCTGTTCCTACCACATCTACTGCAACCGAAGATACTACTGCTAGTGGAACCAGGAAAGTGGCAACAAAGAATACTGAAGCCACTGCGTCGAAGAAGGAGGATGTTGACAGTTCGTCGAAGCAAAACAAAACCCCAGAACCAACAGGAAAGAAACATGAAGAAAAGAAATAGGAAGAAAAGATACAAAAAGTATGAGTTTTTTTGCTTACATTCTCTTCACTAACTTATTGTTCTTCTTTGAGTCTTACTATCTGAACTATGTTACTCTTTACAGGGTCGAAAAAGGCCAAGCAGTTCTACTGCTGGTGTTACTACTAAAAGAGTAAAGAAGGTTGCTGCTACATTTGGCCTAAGTGATAATTCAGAGGTCAAAATCATAGACCATTTTGTTTTCGACACTTACGCTTTTTATTTCGACCTGTATTAACATATTTATTGAATTATGCAGTCTGACGAATCACCTGATCCCCCAATCCCAGCTGTTACCACCAAAGTCGTAGATGAGAAACAAAAGGCCATTGTAGAAATAGAGAGGAGAACTAAGCGCTCTCAAGACATCCCTAAAACTCTTTTCCCACAACACACCATTCCCAAGTCACCACAAGGTAGAAAACTACCCACAGAAAATGGAAGGCATGTCCAGGGGAAATGATAAAGGAAAAAGAACAAATCCTAGAAGGACCGGAAAACAATCCTCCTCATGTCGAAGACAATGCACCCAAGGTAGCCATTCAATTTACTCTCCTCTTTAATGGTCTTGTTCTCTTTGATGAAAACTCACTAATTTTTCCTTAACAGGAACAAAAAACTACCAACATTCCAACTCAAAAAGAAGAACCAGCTCTTACCTCTCCTCTTTTGATGACAAGACCAAATGAAATCGAAGAAAAAGGTGGAGAAGAAGAATCAATCCAAGACAAAACTGTCAAAGTTTCTGAAGCATCCCATATGATCGAAGATCTTGTCCCTCAAAATGCTGAAGGAGAACAAGAAAACTTTGATTGTAATGAAGAACATGAGGGCTATGGTATGGATGTTGATGAAGTTATTGACAACGCTGAAGTCACTGTGCGTGTATCTCCAGTCTTGAAGGAGAAAGAAGCAACAAAAGAGGAGGAAAACCAAGCAGAAGAGGACATCGAAATAAGCAATGATGACTCCGGTGAAGAGGCAAGCTCATCTGAACACAATAGTCCTCTCAAGACTTTCGCTTCGTCAAGTACTAGCTTAAGCCAACAGGAACTTTTTGAACTGAAGAGTAAGAATCCTCTTGAAGCTTTCAAGTTGTTGATGAGTGGCAGGTCTTTGACAGAGAGTAAGCAAAGCGCTTCAACTGCTTCTGGTGGGGGAAACTCTGTGAGTTCACAACAGGAATTGGTCAAAGAGCTTCAAAAGCTACTTTTTGACACACATTTGATCAAGGCCATCGAAGAAGATCAAATAACCACTTCCAAGATTAAGGACTTGCTCAGAAAACTCAAAACTCTTGACTCTAGGAGCTCCCTCCTATGCTTTATTTGAGTTTGAGCCTTTCTTGGAGAGTGTCACTAGGGAGGTTCAAAGCAAACCAAAGAATGCTGCACAGAAAAAGCGTGCGACGGAGCTCACACAAGAGGCATGGGCTGCTATCGAAGCTTGCCAAATTGAAATCAATGACATGCAAGTTCGAAACGAAGCCCTTGTGAGCAAAACTTCCAAAGAGGTAGCAGAATGTGATGCTGCTATTGCTGAGCTTCAAAAGCAAATCAAGACTCTACAGCAGAAAAAAGCTTCGATTCAGAAGGAAGCTCTTTCCTTGGAAAGTGCTATTAATGAAAAAGATACTTCGGCTCTTGGTCTTTTTGAGGCAGCTTCTCTTCATGAAAATGAGGTTAACAAGTTGGTCGAAGAGGAGGCATTCATCAACACAAAACTTGAACATTCCACAAGTCTATTTCTGAAGATGAAGATGGACCTCAAGTTTTAGTCTTTGACAATTTGGTCTTCGACCACATACTTTGGCAGTAATGCCATATTTTAATTTAACTTAATCGTTTACTCCTGTGCTATTTTTATTTCTTGCAACATTGGCTTATACCACTTTTAGTACTTGCCCTTTATACGCATAATTCGATTATCCGCGCGTATCTCTTCGATTTCATAAGCTCCGCTTGAAAACACTTGCTTAATTCGAAATGGTCCTTCCCAATTTGGAGACCATTTGCCTAAGACTCTATCCTTTTTATCCATAGGGAAAATGACTTTCCAAACTAAGTCTTCTAAGGCAAAAGATTTCGACTTCACCTTTTTATTGTAGGATTTAGCTACTCTTTCTTTCTGTCTTGTAAGGATTTCCAAGGCTAACAACCTCTCCTCATCTATATCAACTAATTCATCAACCATCATATCCCAATAATGGTTTGATGGGATTTCAAATTGCCTTTGAATCCTAGTTGACTGTAGCTAGATTTCGACTGGCAATACTGCATCATGCCCAAATGTGAGTCGAAATGGAGTAGTGTTAATAGCTTCTCTAGGACATTCGACAAGTCGATAATACTTGGTCAAGAGTATTATGCCAATTTCTTGGCTTTTGACCAATGTGCTTTTTCATCAAGCTAATAACAATCTTATTGGCTGCTTCCACTTGACCATTAGCTTGCGCATAATATGGCGTCGAAGTTAGTAACTTGAAACCTTTTTTAGAAGCGAATTCTACCATTTTTCGACCAGTAAAAACTGAACATTGATATGTTGTAATGGTTTCTGGAATCCCAAACCTATATAAAATATGTTTCTGAATAAAGTTCATAACTGCTTCTTGATCAACATTAATCAAAGGTATTTTTCGACCCATTTAGTAAAGTAATCAATACCTACTAATATGAAGCGATGGCCTTTCGACGAGGTTTGCTTTATTTCACCAATTATATCTAAGGCCTAACCTCTAAATGGCCAAGGTTTAATTATTGAGTGTAGTTCATTTGCAGGTACATGTTTAATTCCTGCGTGTCTTTGACACTATTGACAACTGTCATACCCCAATTTTGTCCGACTAGTTGAAAATAAAAAATGTATTCTTGTGGGCGCCCAATTTTAATGGGTATTTTTCTCGTTTTAAAAAAAAGGCTCAAAAATATGTTTCGTTGTACTCGTACATTATCTCTAATCGCGTACGCGTGTTTAGTTTTAATAATCTTGCACTATTCTCGTTGTGAGCGCGTGTTATTTTTAACCGCAAACACACGTTCTTTTTAATGATCTCACACCATTTTGATCTCACGCACACGTGTTAGTTCTAACCGTATATGCGCGTTCATTTTGAGCACTCATTATTTATTATTATTACTAATATTAAATGTTAGCTATTATCATATTACATAAATTGCTTCAAAAATTACTATATTACATAAATAAAAAAAGATATACAAAAGTGAGATGCAAAGTATAAGTCAACGTAAAAAAAAAGAAGAGAAAGCCATCTGTTTCATCATTTTTCCTATTTGAGCTAAGCTTCTAATGCTCTTTCATCATGTTCCTTGTTTCTTTCACCTAAACAAGATCCTGCCCAGCTTTGCTTCCCAAATGCACACAGTGCCAAGTCTCAATCAGCAAAAGAGTCAAACAAAGGGAACCCACCAAATTTTGTATATAGCAGTAGCCTTGGAGAAGGAAAATTGTGGACAGACCCCTTTATACACCAAATCATGAAACGCATTGAGCAAATACAAATTAGTGATTCACAGAAAATTGACTACACTGTGCATTAATCCATACAAACTTGCCTTTATATACAACTTCAAAACACACAATGGAGGGGAACCAGAAGCAAAAGAGAGGAGAGGAAATATAGAGAAAAAGAATGGAAATTCAAGAAGAGAGTTTTAGAGTGTCATAGACTTCATCTTCTTCAAATAAGCCACCAGAATCTCCACTTCACAACCACCAAACGCCACCACAGAACCTTCATCAAAGAACCACCGTGCACCACCACAAAAACCACCCCCCTCTCTCTCTCTCAGTTCGTTTTCACTCTCTTTCCCTCTCTCCTTTCGTTTTTCCTTCTCCTCTCCTTCGTCACTTCTCCTTCGTTCTCTTTCTCTTGTTTCTTGTTTTCTCCCTCTGCTGCGTCTTTTTCTCTCTCTCTCTCTCTTCCCTTAGTTTTGTTGCAGCGACTGTTGAAGATTAAAGGAGAAGAATTAGGGTTTGTTTCCTATTCATACTCTCTCTCTCTCTCTCTCTAATTTGTTTTATTTATTTGTTCAATAAAATTTTTAACTCAGATTAGTATGTATACCCATTGTTTCTTTATTTGCACCCTCCATTCAAGCCCACCTACTTAATAATTATACATCCTCCATTTCAATTACCACACCCCCTTTGCAAACCACTCCTTCTTTTACAAACCAACGACCCTATAGCCCAAAGAATGTGGACTGGGCTTGCTAAACGCACCCCCATTTTAATCATACAAGACCCTTTTCTATTAGTTTACACCTTTTTTACTATCTCACACCCTTTTCCCAAAAATCTTTCAAACTCTTTTCTAATTAATGCAAGTTATTAGTGACTATCACCCAAAGCTTTGACTTGTTTGATTGTCATGAACGCTATCAAGAGTTATTAGTAATGATCACACAAATCCTCTGCTTGCTTGGTCATTATGAAAGCTCTTCCCCTTTCCAAAACCCTTTCAAAAACATTTTCATCTTCAAATTAGAACTACGTCGCTTTGATTCCCATTTGGGATACGTGGGAGCGAGCCACGTTCTCGTCAAGCGCAACAAATAAAAATCCTTTTCGCAACCATAAACATTAGTGTTTTTCATAACAAAAAATCATTTTTAAACCCATTGTTGCTAGTGGCTAATCAGAACCTTTGTTCGGCTAGCCATTGGTGGCAATGTCTTTTTCCAAAGAACAATAAGCGATGATCACCCACAACTTTGGTTAGTTTGATCATTCGTGCCAATTAATCTCTTTCGAAAACCATTTTCAAAAGATCAACTAAAAAACGAGTCGCTACTAACGGTCAATCAGAGCCTTTGTTCGTCTGACTAGTGGCGGTGACTCCCATTTTTCAAGAGTACTTAGCAGGTGATTACCCATAACCTTTGTTAGTTTAATCATTCGCTGAATACTCGTCCTATTTCGAAAACTCACTAAAAAGATAAAAAACAAAAACTTTTTCATGACAACCAAGAACTACGTAGCTTTGAATTCTCCATCGCACCAGGAGATACGTAGGAGCGAGAGGCCAACTCTCGTCAAGCGCCAAAAATAAAAACTTTCATTAAGTTTTCTCATTCCCTTTTCAATAAAGAGGCAATTTAAGTATTTTTCAAGTCAACACACTAAAACCACACATTTAATTAAAGGTTCCCTTTCGGTAGAAAGGACGTGTGCGGTGCTAGTACCTTCCTCACACGTAATCGACCCCCGAACCCGCATCTCTAGTTTTCAAAAGACCATCCGCCTTATTCAAAAGACCTTTTTTCAATGTTTTGGTCTTAAAATTAAAATATTGGTGGCTGCTTCAAAAATTTTCCACGTTGTACATTGAGAAACCCAAACCGGATTTTTCGGGATGCAACAGCTGGCGACTTCACTGGGGACTAAAAAATAAAAACATTTTTTTTAAAAAGTGGGTCAAGCCTAATTAATTAAGTGTGTGATTTGTGTGATTGATTTGAATATCTTGTTTTGGCCTCTATGTTTTCTTCTTTTTCATACTTTAATGTTGTATTCATGTGCACCCTAGATTAGTTGTATTTGATTGATATTGAACCCTAGGGTATACGACATGTTATTGCTTTCTATTGTTTGGGCTGTTCTGGATTTTCATTTGCAGGTGGGGTAGTTTTTAAGGAAATCCCCTTCGCACACACACACGTGTACCTTGAGATTATATGATTAGAGAAAGAGACCACAGGTCTGTTAGGATACCTTAGGATGAGTGGATTCGAGTTGTGGGAGCCCATCAGGACCTTTGTCCGTTTGGCTACTCGCGAAAGTTTCAATCAGAGTTGTGCTCTTTCATGAGGCTCCGTATCTAGCAGTTTGCTGCATTTACGAGGATTTTCATGAGAGGGACTGTGGCTCTGATGACCTTTGTGAGGGTGTGAATAGAGCTACATGGGAAGACTATCCCTAAAATACCTTAGATCATAGGTTCTACCCCCTTTTAGGTCACAAGGGCTTTCCAAATTGCGTGCTGCATCGTTGCATTCAGTTCAATCAATTTTTCCTTCAAAATTTTCAAAAATCAAAAAGATATGTTTTTCCTTTTCAATAAGCGCCTATATGAGGTGGCATATAGTGTGAAAATTTTCAAATCACCACCTGTAAATATCCTCTTTCTGCAAAAACACAAAAAGAAGCATCATTGCATCATGCATCATGGCATCATTGCATCATGGCATCATTTGCATCATCTGCATTAAATAAAACCCAATTTTGAAAATCATTCGTCACGCATCTAAGTTGTTTGCCGGGATTGTAAAGTAACTTGGAATCAAGAAGCAAGATTGTACTTAATTCAAGGTTCCCGGTTGTCAAGAGAATAGATGTAGAGGGTTTGAAAGAGTTTGTTTCCTTGATGGAGTCAGAAGAGAGGGATCTATTCGGGAAGGCTTATGGTAATCTCCTCAGATTGTTACAATTAGATGTCCAAGAGAGTGCTATTATGGCCCTGAGCCGATTCTATGGTCCGGACATTCGATGCTTCCTCTTCAAAGACTTTCAGTTATTACCAACTCTCGAGGAGTATGAACAGATTCTGAGGTTCTCAAAGTCAGAGTTAGCACCTTACCAATATCAGAAACATCGGTATTCAGACCAGAGACTCTCTTTGTTGTTGCAAGTCGCGTGTGAAGGAACTAGAGCTTCATAAGGAAAAGAAGAACCGTGTATCGGGGTTTCCGCTAAGTTATTTCAAGGTTTATTGAAGCTTTATGCCCAGAATAAGAAGTGGGGTCCTTTCAAGCAGCTGTTAGCCTTAACTATTTTCGGGATTGTCCTTTTCCCTCAGGTTGAGAAGTTCATTGATGAGACCGCTATTGGGCTTTTTCTAGCATTCATAAATAAAGAAGGTCTGATTAACCCTGTACCAGCAATCCTTGCGGATACCTACTATTCCTTCACTCATCACCGTGTGTTAGGAAAGAAGAAGGTTGCTTGCTCTTTCCATGTCCTCTACACCTGGTTCCTCAACCATGTTGTCACTCACAAGACGAAAGCTGCAGACTTAGTAGAATATGCCCTGTGTTGTGATGTAGAAGCCAGAAGTGCACAAGAATGGGTGCACATTTTAGAGAATCTCAGTGCTCTCAAAGTCTGTTGGTTCAATCATCCGTGTTGGAAAGATAGGCCTTCAATACTGTTTCAGTGCGGCAATTTCCAGAATGTTCCCTTAATGGGAACCCAAGGCTGCATCAATTATAATCCTTCTCTCACCATCAGACAACTTGGGTATCCTATGAAGAACGCACCCACTGAAGACATGTTGGCCCCAATCTTTCTCGATAAAGAAGATCCAAAGAACCAAGGCTTGCTTCAGAAAATTTCAAAGGCTTGGGAGGGTATAGTTTACAAGGATAAGGAGGAGGTCACAAAGAAAACGGGTGATGTTACTTTCTACCAGTGGCTTCACCAAAGAATTCAAAATGTTGGCTGTAACACCCCATTTCTACCCGTACATTCATAATAAAAATCAGAGTAAAAATTTCATTTTTCAGAATCAAAATCATCCAATGGGATGATACACTTGTCACTTAAGAATACTCAAACAACCAGTTCAGCTCATAATTATAAATCAATACGTAACACCATAAAACACGTGGAATATAATCTCATATCATGCAGCGGAATAAACTACATCTCAAAAGAGGAATCAACAGTCTCAACAATACATAAAATATCAAGTATAATGGCTCAACAGTGAGCAAACAAACAGCTAGAATCTAAAATTCCATCCCCTAGGTGCTACGTATCAGAGCAGACCGACTCGGGGAATAGTGAAGATAGCAAGTCCTCACTCATGACTACCTGTGGTAAACAACAACAGAAAGGGTGAGTCTCGAACTATATAATAGAAACTATAATAAGTAGTATATCAGGTTTATAGGAGTCAATCAATCACAACCATCACAGACAATTCAATACCATGTATGAGAATGGATGCAATGCAATGCAATGCAGAGATGCATGTGGTACCATCATCACCAGACCGCAGCCTCATCATTACTTATTATACGTCACGACCGCAACCGAAATGAAACACCAGACCGCAGCCTTTACAATATATCGTCGCGACCGCAGCCGAATGTATGCATGTGACTCATGAACACACACATCATTAAAATCATTTGTACACCAAGACCGCAGCCCACCATTCATCATTTCCATCAATAAATTGAGTCCCATGACTCTGGCCTCATGGCCTGGCCCCCATGGCCCATGCCCCCATGGCATCATCATTATTACATTTATTCACTAGCTCATCACTATTCATGTCCCAAGGACTAAACACAGCCAGAGGACTAAATCCTCACTCAGGGACCTAAAACACCCTTTAGGACCAATTCAACACTTAGGGACCAAATTGACACCTTTTGGACCAAAACTGGCACCTAGGGACCAAAACAACACCTAGGGACCAAAACCACACCCTTAGGACCAAACTGTCACCTAGGGACCAAACTGTCACCTAGGAACCAAAACAGCACACACTTAGACACAAGGCAGCCCCAGGCGCCATTTCTCCCAAAATCTGGCGCCACCCTGTGCAACACAGCACCAGGCGCCAAAAACTCAACAATTTGGCGCCCCCTGTGGCAACACAGCCACTGGGCGCCACTTTCTTAGCAATCTGGCGCCCCCCTGGGCAACACAGTCTTAGACACCAACTAAGACACAAACTGAGACACAGTCTCAGATACAGGCGCATGCCTAGGCGCCCTGGGGCAGCATTTGGCGCCCTGTCTAGACACAGACAGCAACACAAGTGCAACAGGGCAACCATTTGGCGCCCTGTGGTGCGCCACATGCACCCACACACGCGCAACACACATTCTGGCGCCACCCTAGGCGCCATGGGCAGCCAATTTGGCGCCCAGGACTTAGACACCCACGCACCCACACCCCTAGGCGCCAAAACAGGCGCCACAGGGCAGCCATTTGGCGCCCTGCACTTGGCACAACACACCCAGGCGCATTGGGCAGCCACTTTTGGCGCCCTGCACCTAGACACAACACACACAACACATGAATAAAGTGACACAGCGCCATTCTGGGCACCACAGGCGAGATTTGGCGCCTGCATCGCGGCACACACACACAAAGACACACAACAAGCACATCGGCGCCATTTCCCAAAGAACTTGGCGCCAGTGCGGTGACATTCTCGCACAAAAACACAACCCAAAGACATGAATAAAGGTGCCGGTGGCGCCATTTTCCCAAAGAATGTGGCGCCCGCAAGGAGTGACAACCAAAGACTAACACATTTCAAAGACATGAACAATACACAAGGCGCCATTTTTCCAAAGAATGTGGCGCCCTGGCAGTAACACACTCACACCCACTCACTGCTACAGTACACAGGGCGCCATTTCTCTAGCACATTGGCGCCCTATACCTCAAAAATCCCCAATTCCCAAATTCCTTCAATTCCAATCACCATATACCACTCAAGTACACTTTATAATCATATCAACATATTCAATTTCACGTTGTAACACTCAATCATGCATCAAAACGAAAATCAACACCACATAAACCCTAACTCTAGCCTAGAACCGATTTCATGCTCAATTCACTCCAATACATCAAAATCAAACATACAACAATCAAATTCAATATCAATTAACAACATTAGAGACCCTATAATCTACATACACCCTATTATACTCTCTATTATAGAGTGAGACTCCCCTTACCTTAAATTAAACCGTAGAGAAGCTCTTTCACGGAGTCACCTACAAAACCTCAGCAACAATGGAGCTTTCCTCTTCTCCTTGCTTGGTGCGATCCAACTTCTCCCTCTTCTCACTCTATTGCGCCGTTTTTCTCCCTTTCTCTCTTCTCTCTTTTCGTTTCTTTCCTTCCTTTGGTGAATGGTGCGAATTGCACAATCCCTAGGAGCCTAAGTCATTGGGCTTGGGCTCCTGGGCCAATACTTGCAGTCCCGGTATTTCCAATACCACTCCCTTCAATTAAATAAAATACTATATTATAAATTACTATATTATAACTTAATATAATTAAAATAGTGCAACACTTTAAATAATTTGATCAATTACTTAATTAAATTATTTAGGGTGTTACAACTCTCCCCCACTTAGGAAATTTCGTCCTCGAAATTCATACCTGAGTCAAATAGCTCTGGATAGGACTCCCGCATCCTGCTCTCCAGCTCTCAAGTCATACTCTCACCAGTAGCTCCCAACCACACTACCTTGACCAAGGAAATATCTTTCCCTCTCAGCACCTTCACTTCTCTGTCATCAATCCTCACTGGCATAGTCTCCACAGTGAGGTTCTCACGCACCTCCACATCATCCATGTGAATTACATGAGACGGGTCTGGAATATACTTCCGAAGCTGGGACACGTGGAATACATCGTGCAAGTTCGAAAGATTAGGTGGCAGAGCCACCCTATAAGCTACCTTTCCCACCCTCTCAGTGATTTGGTACGGTCCAATGAATCTAGGAGTCAACTTCTTTGCCTTCAGTGCACGCCCAACACCTGTCATAGGCGTGACCCTCAGGAATACATGCTCACCAGCCTGAAATTCCAAGTCCTTTCTCCTCCTATCATGATAACATTTTCTGTCGACTCTGGGACTCCTTCATTTTCTCCCTGATCATCTTTACCTTCTCTGTAGTCTCCCTAACCAATTCTGGTCCAAGAACAACATTCTCACCAGACTCATGCCAACATAACGGAGTCCTACACCTCCGACCATACAATGCCTCGAATGGAGCCATTCCTATACTCGAATGGTAGTTTGTTATTATAAGTAAACTCAATCGCTGGAAGATGTGTATCCCACGCACCTCCCCGCGCTTCTAGCACACAAGCTCTCGTAAGATCCTCCAAGGACTGGATGGTTCTCTCTCTACATCCCCCATCACCGAGGGATGATAAGTGAACTCAACCTCAATCTAGACCCCAATGCCTCCTGCAAGCTCCCCAAAACTCGTAGTAAACCTTGGGTCTCTATCCGACACAATACTCTTCGGAACCCCATGCAGCTTGTAACACCCTAAATGATTTAATTAAGCAATTGATTAAATTACTTAAAGTGTTGCACTTATTTTAATTATATTAAGTTAGAATATAGTATTTATAATAAAGTATTTTATTTAATTGAAGGGAGTGGTATTGGAAATACCGGAACTGCAAGGATTGGCCCAGGAGCCCAAGCCCAATGACTTAGGCTCCTAGGGATTGTGCAATTCGCACCATTCCCTCAAAGAAAGAAAGAAACGAAAAGAGAGAAGAAAGAAAGGGAGAAAACGGCGCTAGAGAGTGAGAAGAAGGAGAAGAGGGATCGCACCAATCAAAGAGGAAAGAAAGGAGCTCTTGTTGCTGTGGATTTTGTACGTGACTCGGAGAAAGAGACTTTCTACGGTGTAATTTAAGGTAAGGGGAGTCTCACTCTATAATAGGGAGGATAATGGGTTGTATGTAGATCATAGGTTCTTAATTAGTGTTATTTGATTATTATATGATGTTTGAATCGTTGAATTTGATGATTTGCATGTTGAAATCGATTTGGGGCTTAAGTTAGGGTTTATAACATGTAATTTTGTGATTTGTGGTGTGTTTGATGATTGAGCATGAAATTGATTGTTAGAATATGAAATTAGGAGGATTAGAATGATTATGGAGTGAATTGGTTTAAGGGAATTTGGGGAATTTGGGATTTGGGGTTTGGGGCGCCAAATTGCTAGGAATAAGGCGCCACGTAATGCTTTCACGCGTCCGTTATGTGTCCGTGTGCGTGTGTGTTCGCCAGGCGCCAAGTTGCCGGAAAAAATGCGCCCGCGGCAATCGCTTTGTGTGGTCGTGAGAGTGTGCGCGCGCGGGCGCCAAATGCCGCCCAGATGCCTGCATGGCGCTGTGTCACTTTAGCGTGATGGCGGATCGCGTGTGTGTGTGTCTTTGCCTGGCGCCATCTTTGGAATATGGCGCCACAATGCACTTTGTTCATGTGCACATATGGGGTGGTTTGAGTGAAACTTAGAGTTCTCGAGCATATTTTACCGCGTGCCATCTTTTGCGCTTGCTCGCCCAAAATCAATTTTAAACATTTTGGCTCGAGTAGTTTTATTTTAGCTGTGTCATTTGAGAGATGTTCTGGGTATTGGCCGTGGGCGCTATATGTGTGCGCCTATGGGGTGGTTTGAGTGAAACTTAGAGTTCGAGCATATTTTACCGTGCCATCTTTTGCGCTTGCTCGCCCAAAATCAATTTTAAACATTTTGGCTCGAGTAGTTTTCTTTTGCATGTGTTGTGTGTGTCTTTGGGCCAGTGCGGGCGCCAAAAGTGCTTTGCCAAGGTGCCAAAAATGTGCACGTGTCCGAGATCGTGTCTCGGTTGTGTCTAAGGTTGTGTCTGGTCTCTCTTTGCCTGAGGGCGCCAGTTGCTAGGAAAATGGCGCCCGATGGTCGTGTTGCCACGGGGCGCCAAGTTGCCGAGTTTTAGGCGCCAGTCTTTGTGTTGCACAGGTGGCGCGCTGAATCGTGGAAAAAATGGCGCCTAGTGCTGCCTTGTGTCTAGGTGTGTGCTGTTTTGGTCCTTAGATGACAGTTTGGTCCCTAGGTGATTGTTTGGTCCTAAGGGTGTGGTTTTGGTCCCTAGATGCCAGTTTGGTCCAAAAGGTGTCAATTGGGTCCTTAGGTGTTGAATTGGTCCAAAAGGGTGTTTTAGGTCCGTGAGTGAGTTTTAGTCCCCTAGTTGAGATTTAGTCCTTGGGATTTGATTGTGTTGAGTAGAGACTGAGGTGATTGATGTAACACCCCATTCCTACCCGGTAATTTAAATCAAAAATCAGAGTGTACAAAAATCTTTTCTGATCATTTTCTAGTTTAGTGTGTTATAAAATAGTGGACTGGTGGACTATGGGATTACTCGGGTAATCGATACTACTTACAATGAGCATTGGCCACTTTTGCAAGGCTCTCCGATGATGCCCTCGTAAATACACCAAATAAAGAAATTCTAGCCTTAGTGGCGAACCACGCTTTAGCCATAGTCATTCAGCACACTAATAGTATAACATAATTTAATAATCAACGAAATGGAGCGTCACAACTCTTTCTCTTAAACCAAAAACCAAATACGTAACACCAGAAGATAACTCATAGAAATATAGTTTCACATAATGCAATGGAAAACAATCATTATCTCAACAAAGATAATCCAAAGAATATCAAAACAAATACATAAAGGCTCAACAAGGAGCAAAACAGTAACAACGATTAAAACCCCGACCCCCAGGTGCTACGTATCGAGCGGCACCGACTCGGGGAGTAGTGAAGGTAGAAAGCCCTCACCCCCGACTACACTGTGGTAAATAACAACAGAAAAGGGTGAGTCTCGAACTATATAATAAAAGTGATAATAAGCAATATATAAGCATAGTTTACAAAGACACTCAAACACGCCAAACATCACCAACAACATTCATGCACTAATGGGAATGTATGCAATGTTGGTATGCATGTGGTACCATTGGCCCACCGGCCGCCTCGAACTTCACAATCACTTTATAAGGCCCCCGGCCGCCTCGAAGCTTCACAATCATTTATAAGGCCCCGGCCGCCTCAAAGCTTCACACGTCATATTATAAACTCTCTACGCATCATGACAATGTATGCATGAGACTCCATGTACATCACAAACATCATTTCAACCAATTCAATACACCCATTACTCTTACCTCGTCAATCTCATTTTATAGCCCTCCGGCTTGGCCCACCGCCCATGCCCCATGGCATGCTCAATCACCTCATTATAAGCCCTCAACACCATTATGTCCCACCTGACTATTCTCCTCTAGGGCACTCAACCTTACTCGAGGACCTAAACCACCACTTAGGACCAAAACAATCATCTAGGGACCAAACTGTCACCTAGGGACCAAAACAAAGACTCCTCTTAGGCACTTTGCAAAGACTGAGCGCCATTTTCCCCACATTCGCGCCCGGTGCAACATCGCACTAGCGCCAAAAACTCAAGATTTTGGCGCCCGTGGCAACACACCCACACGGGCGCCACTTTCCTAGCAATCTGGCGCCCCACAGGCAACACAGACCTAGACACAAACTCGCATACGCTTTGAGACACAAAAATAAGACACAGCAAAGACAATAGCGCCCCACATGACCCAGCTCACCCAACACTTTCAAATCAAAAACCACCCGAGCCAAAATGTTTAAAAATGAATTTGGGCAGGTGAACACAAAATTTGGCACAGTGAAATATGCCTAGAAAAGTAAGTTTCACTCCCCGGGCTCCAAAACACACCCAAAACGAGCCCTACCGGGACATTTTCAAAAATACACCTGCAACCAGAAAACCACTCGAGCCAAAATGTTTAAAATTGAAAGTTGGCAGGTGAATACAAAAGTTGGCACGAGAAAATATGTTTAGAAATATAAGTTGCACTCACCGGGCTCCAAAACACACCCAAAACGAGCCCTACCGGGACATTTTCAAAAATACACTTGCAATCAGAAAACCATTCGAGCCAAAACACTTAAAATTGAAAGTTGGCAGGTGAATACAAAAGTTGGCACGAGAAAATATGTTTAGAAATACAAGTTTCACTCACCGGCTCCAAAACACACCTAAAAACGAGCCCTCACCGGACATTTTCAAAATAACACCTGCAACCAGAAAACCACTCGAGCCAAAACACTTAAAATTGAAAGTTGGCAGGTGAATACAAAATTTGGCACGAGAAAATGTGCCCAGAAATGCAAGTTTCACTCCCCGGGCTCCAAAATACCCACATTCTCGCCCCAGCAAAGAACTCACTTACCCATCCATCGCTCTGGTGACACAGCGCCATTTCTCTAGGAAATTGGCGCCATGCACTTCAACATTCCCCAGAAACCTCCTGATGCACTACCTGGGGCGCACCATTCCTAGCCATATGGCGCCCCAACATCAAAAATCCCCAAATTCTACAAATTCTCTCAAACCAATCCACATTATAATCATTCTAACACCTCCAATTTCACCAATTAACAAACAATTGCACACCCAAATCATCAATTGCATCAAAATCACGAAATCACACATTGTAAAACCCTAACTCACGCTCTAAATCAATTTTACCAACAAATTCATCAAATTCAAGAAAACAAATCATCATATAATCACCAATTAACATAAAATGCAAATTTCTATAACATACATATAACCCATTATCTCCTCTATTATAGAGTGAGACTCCCTTACCTTAGGTTTTTCACGAAAATGGAAGATTTCCACAAGTCACCTACAAAACCCCAACAATCCACGCAATTCAACACTTCTCCTCTCCTTCTCACGATCACACCTGTGGCTTGTCTACGGTTCTCTCTCTCTCCTTCCTCTCTCTCCCTAGCGCCGCTTTCCCTTCTCCTTTCTCCCTTCTTTCGCTTTTCTTTCTTTCTTTTCTCAATTGGTGCGAATGCACCAACCCTAGGAGCCTAAGTCATCATGGGCTTGGGCTCTTGGGTCGATACTTACCACCCCGGAATTATTGATACTTCTCCTTTTACTCGCTTAATTAAAACACCATCCTATTGTTTTATTATAACTACTCCATGAAACACCTAAGTAATTTAATTTAATAACTACTTAATTATTTTGGGGCGTTACAACTCTCCCCACTTAGAACATTTTCGCCTCGAAAATCTAGTCAAACCCCAAAAACACTACCAAATCTCTTCTTCATCTCTAACCGTCCTCCTCCAAAATCTATCGCATACTTGGCGTGAGACTAAACACCCTCCCACTCACAAACTACAACCACCTAGACAACTAGCACTATCCACATTCTTGATCATTATTTCCTCGATTACGGCGGTAAGTGATCGGGCGGCCGTCCTCCTACTTATTCACCTGTAACTCTCCGATAATAACCGCACTCGTCACCTCCAAAACCCACCGACTTACTACGACAATTAATCATGGACATGGTTATGCTCTAAATCAGATTCATACCCGAGATTACATCTAACCTATTCAACTAAGCAGCAAGTAAGATTCACCACAAGGTCTGTCGAAGATCGACAAGGGACACCGAGAACACAACACACACAACCACATATCCCAACCACAATCATAGTGCGGTCAAAACATCAAATGCGCACCATTCTCACTTGTCACAAAGCTAGGTAGCTCATCACAATGATACCAAAGCATAGTCATACATCACATATTATAAAGAAGATAGTGACAAGGACACACACATGGTTTGCCCAAGCACATTTAGTTATTCGAATCCAAATAATTCTTTATACTCTTAAATTCGTCAATAGTAATTATTTCTTATTCAAATAGTAAAGCATCAAAATATTAACATAAGGTTAATTACTAACTCTAATCCCATTGCATTCCCTTTTAATGTGGCATACAATATTTCTCACACACAAAATGTTACCCTACTTGTTGGCTCTTTTACTCATTCCTCAAGGCAACGGCATTATTTTATATTCATAATTCAAGTTTGAGACACGACAAACACACCAAAACAATTCAATTTAAACGATCTCTACAAAAATAATAATATTTAATCACACAACACAATTGCACAATCACAAAATAATCTAATAGGAATTCGCTTATTAAAAATAAGTTTGATACCAATATTGTATCCAATCGTAAAATTTGTTTATTAGGGGTTCACAAACAATCTCATAACTCAGTTCATTTTCAACTTACAAAACCACGTAACACAATTAGGGAAGTAACAACCAAAATCGCACAATAAAATCGATTGTAGACAATTAGAGTTCACAATTAGTTTAAGCATGCATTTATTCTAGTCACCTCTACAAAGTCATATTTCCTAAATTTCAATGAAACATAATTCCACCAATCAAACACTAAACATTTACATTTATTTAAACTCGTGAAAAGAGGAGTAACTAGACTCGAATAGATTACAAAGGCAAAGAGAAGCGGACTCCAAACACTTAACACCAAGCAATCATACTCGAGAAGGAAATCCAAGTGTTCAAGTGTGCAACATCAAGAGTGTGGAATGGTTCTTTACTATCGTCTAATTGAAAACTAGAAGGATACACTTGTCATAGGACCTATACACTTCACAACTTCAATAGAATTAGAAATACCACCCAAAAATGAGAGCCAACGGAAAAATTCTTTCATAAAACCAATTTTCAAATGTAACGAACTCACCGTCAATCCAACATGGTCAAATGATGATACCTATAGGTTTTGGTTCCATAGAATAACAAGCTAATAAGGAGCCTATCCATTTTATGACGCCTAGCTCAAAGCGACTCAAAAATCTTTTCTTTGGGTTAATAAAGAAGTAAGTGAGACGCATTCTACCTAGCTTCGTAGAAGGAAGATAAAATACTTAACACTACAACTTTGATCAATTACCCATTGTCAAATAAAATTAAAACACGAGTACAAACATCGTTTTAATTTTAAGAACTCTCGACACTTCAAGTTATTCAGAAAAACAAAGACGTTAGATTGTAGAAAAACAACACATTCTTATTTTGAAGCCAGAACAGCCACTTTACGCACAATTAGAATTTGGCGCCTATACACCCGTGGGGATGCATAGGTTACATGCTTTCAAAACATTAATTTCCTTTCAAAACGTCTCAACCCATTGCGTTATCACTTAGCCTTAGAACCTCACATTTATTTTGGAAGACATCACGTTTAGTTTAGAGAAACATCTCGTTTTCAGGCTTAGAAAACATCACCTTTAAAGAGTGGAAAACATCACAATTTAATCGTAGAAAGCATCTCGTCTTAAGTTATATGACATCCCTTTTTGTTTTTGAAAACATCGCATTTTAACTCGCATACAACTTCAAAACAACACCCTTACAACATAAAGACAGCCCCCTCTTACTCTAAAAAAACAAGACAGCAACTTTGAACAATATAATACAGCACACTAGTCACTTAAAAAAATAGAATAAATGACTTGAAACATCACAAATAGCACACCATTTATTTTAACTAGAATTGTAACCTTGATTTCTTTGGAAGCATCAAATCCAGATTATCAACTCTATGAACCATTATCAATTCGATTCGATTCAATTTAATCATCACTTTATATTTTAGAAAATACACTCTTTTCTTTTTAGAAAATACTACATTTCAAATGGGAAACATCACATTAAAATTGAATAGAACGGTATTTTAATTATAAGTAAACAAAGATAAAAACAGCGCCATAACACGCTACAACAAAGGCGCAAAAAACAAAGATAAAATGAGTGGAAAATAAAGACCTCCTTCAAGATAAAAATAGCGCTTCATTTTTGTAAAACGGTAGTATAATTATTTTTTAAAAAAATTGCAGCGACTCATACCTCAATTAAAACGGCAGACAAAGACTCCTAACTTATAAAAACAAAGACTTCATCTTCACAAAACCGCACTACACTTATTTCATAAAACAACAACTCATTCTATAAAAATAAACCGAAATACAAAGAACTCATTTGGTTGGCAACAAATGACATTTTAAATTGACAAAACAAATGGCATTTTTATTCTTTTCAAAACAAAGAATAAAGATACAATTTTTAGTCACTACACATAGCATCCTCTCAATTTATTTTCAATTTCGTTTATCATCTAAACACACAATTCAATCACCACATACAACTCAACATTCGATTAAAGTTTGAACATCCCACGCATCGTATCTCAATTCAATTTCAAGGTTCATACGACAAGAAGATTTTGAACAAAACAACAGAGACATGGTTCACGATCGAAAAACAAGATAAAGACACATTACCAAAGCGAGGTATCTCCCCACTAGTTCTCTTACCATAAGCGGTCTCAAATCACTTTTTACCTGCAGGAACATCACTACCACACAACCATTGGTTAGAACTAGACGGCAGCGGCGCTTCATTCGCCGACCGACACGACGACTTCGACAACTTGGTGGAAGGACCGACCATTGCTCGATACCACTAATGTAACACCCCATTCCTACCCGGGTAATTTAAATCAAAAATCGAGTGTACAAAAATCTTTTCTGGATCATTTTCTAGTTTAGTGTGTTATAAAATAGTGGACTGGTGACTATGGGATTACTCAGGTAACTGATACTACTTGCAATGAGCATTGGCCACTTTTGCAAGGCTCTCGATGCCCTCGTAAATACACCAAATAAAGAAATTCTAGCCTTAGTGGCGAACCACGCTTTAGCCATAGTCATTCAGCACACTAATAGTATAACATAATTTAATAATCAACGAAATGGAGCGTCACAACTCTTTCTCTTAAACCAAAAACCAAATACGTAACACGAGAAGATAACTCATAGAAATATAGTTTCACATAATGCAGCGGAAAACAATCATTATCTCAACAAAGATAATCCAAAGAATATCAAAACAAATACATAAAGGCTCAACAAGGAGCAAAACAGTAACAACGGTCTAAACCCCGACCCACAGGGTGCTACGTGTCGAGCGGATCGACTCTGGGAGTAGTGAAGGTAGAAAGCCCTCACCCCGACTACACGTGGTAAATAACAACGAGAAAGGGTGAGTCTCGAACTATATAATAAAAGTGATAATAAGCAATATATAAGCATAGTTTACAAAGACACTCAAACACGCCAAACATCACCAACAACATTCATGCACTAATGGGAATGTATGCAATGTTGGTATGCATGTGGTACCATTGGCCCACCGCCGCCTCAAGCTTCACAATCACTTTATAAGGCCCCCTACGCCTCGAAGCTTCACAATCATTTATAAGGCCCCCGGCCGCCTCGAACTTCACACGTCATATTATAAACTCTACGACCATGACGAATGTATGCATGAGACTCCATGTACATCACAAACATCATTTCAACCAATTCAATACACCCATTACTCTTACCTCGGTGTCAATCTCATTTTATAGCCCTCCTGGCTTGGCCCACCGCCCATGCCCCCATGGCATGCTCAATCACCTCATTATAAGCCCTCAACACCATTATGTCCCCACCTGACTATTCTCCTCTAGGGCACTCAACCTTACTCGGGGACCTAAACCACCACTTAGGACCAAAACAATCATCTAGGGACCAAACTGTCACCTAGGGACCAAAACAAAGACTCCTCTTAGGCACTTGGCAAAGACCAGCGCCATTTTCCCCACATTCAGCGCCCGCGGTGCAACATCGCACTAGGCGCCAAAAACTCAACATTTTGGCGCCACGTGGCAACACACGACCACTGGGCGCCACTTTCCTAGCAATCTGGCGCCCGGGCAACACAGACCTAGACACAAACTCGCATACGCTTTTGACACAAACTAAGACACGAGCAAAGACAGTTGGCGCCCCACATGACCCAGCTCACCCAACACTTTCAAATCAAAAACCACCCGAGCCAAAATGTTTAAAAATGAATTTGGGCAGGTGAACACAAAATTTGCACAGTGAAATATGCCTAGAAAAGTAAGTTTCACTCCCGCTCCAAAACACACCCAAAACGAGGCCCTACCGGGACATTTTCAAAAATACACCTGCAACCAGAAAACCACTCGAGCCAAAATGTTTAAAATTGAAAGTTGGCAGGTGAATACAAAAGTTGGCACGAGAAAATATGTTTAGAAATATAAGTTGCACTCACCGGCTCCAAAACACACCTAAAACGAGGCCCTACCGGGACATTTTCAAAAATACACTTGCAATCAGAAAACCATTCGAGCCAAAACACTTAAAATTGAAAGTTGGCAGGTGAATACAAAAGTTGGCACGAGAAAATATGTTTAGAAATACAAGTTTCACTCACCGGCTCCAAAACACACCCAAAACGAGCCCTACCGGGACATTTTCAAAATAACACCTGCAACCAGAAAACCACTCGAGCCAAAACACTTAAAATTGAAAGTTGGCAGGTGAATACAAAATTTGGCACGAGAAAATGTGCCCAGAATGCAAGTTTCACTCCCGGCTCCAAAATACCCACATTCTGCGCCCGTGCAAAGAACTCACTTACCCAGCCATCACATAAGGTGACACAGGCGCCATTTCTCTAGGAAATTGGCGCCCTGCACTTCAACATTCCCCAGAAACCTCCTGCTACAGTACCTGGGGCGCACCATTCCTAGCCATATGGCGCCCCAACATCAAAAATCCCCAAATTCTACAAATTCTCTCAAACCAATCCACATTATAATCATTCTAACACCTCCAATTTCACCAATTAACAAACAATTGCACACCCAAATCATCAATTGCATCAAAATCACGAAATCACACATTGTAAAACCCTAACTCACGCTCTAAATCAATTTTACCAACAAATTCATCAAATTCAAGAAAACAAATCATCATATAATCACCAATTAACATAAAACAGCCCCTATAACATACATATAACCCATTATCTCCTCTATTATAGAGTGAGACTCCCTTACCTTAGGTTTTTCACGAAAATGGAAGATTTCCACAAGTCACCTACAAAACCCCAACAATCCACGCAATTCAACACTTCTCCTCTCCTTCTCACGATCACACCTAGGGCTTGGTTCACGGTTCTCTCTCTCCTTCCTCTTCTCCCTAGCGCCGCTTTCCTTCTCCTTTCTCCCTTCTTTCGCTTTCTTTCTTTCTTTTCTCAATTGGTGCGAATTGCACCAACCCTGTGAGCCTAAGTCATTGGGCTTGGGCTCTTGGGTCGATACTTACCACCCCTAATTATTGATACTTCTCCTTTTCTGCTTAATTAAAACACCATCCTATTGTTTTATTATAACTACTCCATGAAACACCTAAGTAATTTAATTTAATAACTACTTAATTATTTTGGGGCGTTACAATTGATGATGCCATGGGGGCATGAGCCATGGGGGCTAGAGTCATGAGGGCTCAATTTGATAATGATAGAGCCATGGGGGCTATAAATGAGATTAATAATGAGGTGAGAAATAATTTGTGAATTGTGATATTGTAAATGTGCTTGTGTTGTGTTCATGGAGTCTCATGCATACATTCGGCTGCGGTCGCGACGTTTATAATTGATTGTGAGGCCATGAGGGCCAGGCCATGGGGGCCAGAGTCATGAGGGCTCAATTTGATAATGATACTGCCATGGGGGCAAATGGTACCACATGCATGACCACATTGCATACATCCTCATAAACGCATAAGTGCTATTGTGTAAAGAATGGTTTGGTTTGTGTGCTGTAAACTGTGCCTGTGTGATGCTATGATTGTATATATATATTGCTTATTATCATCTTTATTATATAGTTCGAGACTCACCCTTTCTGTTGTTGTTTACCACAGGTAGTCATGAGTGAGGGCTTGCTACCTTCACTATTCCCCGAGTCGGTCTGCTCTGATACGTAGCACCTAGGGGATGGGATATGGACCTTAGTTTGATTTGTTTTGCTCACTGTTGAGCTTTTATATGTGTTATGTACTGTTTGAGACTGCTGAGCACTCTTTGAGATGTAGTTTTATTTCCGCTGCGTGATATGAGATATTATTCCACGTGTTTTTATGGTGTTACGTATTTGATTATATTTATGAGTTGAATTTGGCTGTTTAAGTGTTTTTAAGAGATAAGTGTAGCCTTCCATTTGAGAAATAAATTTTTATATACTCTGATTTTTGATTTAAATTACCGGGTAGAAATGGGGTGTTACACAGCTTCACGATCACCTGAATGTATATCTTAGCCAATCTAGGCACAGGATAGGTGATGTTGATAGGAATAAAATGAGCAGACTTGGTCAACCTATCCACAATCACCCAAAAAGAGTCAAACCCTCTCACAGTGTTTGGCAACCCAGTCACAAAGTCCATGGAAATGCTGTCCCACTTCCACTTCCTCTCACAGTGTTCTGGCAAGTCAAACAAGAATACACAAACTGTGCTACCTCCTTCTTCATACCAGGCCACCAAAACAGTTTCTTCAAATCATGATACATTTTCGTAGCACCTGGATGAATACTTAGCTTGCTCCTATGGCTCTCCTCAAGTATCATTTTCTTCAACTCAGCATCATCAGGAACACAAATTCTATCCCTGAATCTCAACACACCCTGAGAATCCAATCTGAAATCCCCATCCACAGCTTGATCACCAGCAACCAACAAATCTACCAACTTCACATCCAACTTCTGGGCGTCTCTGATACTAACCAAGAAGTCATTCCCAATCCTCAGCATACCCAATCTGACACTCTGCGGTGTCACCTCACAGACCATGCTCAAATCACGGAATTGCTCAATCAACTCCAATTCCTTCACCATCATTGCGGACATATGTAATGTTTTCCGACTTAGAGCATCAACCACGACATTAGCTTTGCCGGGATGATAGTTCAAGCCGAAATCATAATCTTTCAGTGTAACACCTCCTTATCTAATCAATTCGGTCTACTAATTAAAATCAGAGTTTCAAAATTCCACTCAAAAGGAGGGCTACATTTGATGATTTAAAAAGGAAAACAGAAATTCAATTAAGTTCAAATAGTTGCACAGCATTATACTAAGCATGCAATCATGCGCATCACATCGGCACAAAGGGTCTAAGCCCATAACATAAGGCACCTCGGCCATAACATAAGGCACCTCGGCCAATAAGACATCAAGTCATAATACAGTGTAAAAGTTACAACAAAATGATAGTTTTAGTTCAAAAGACTATATATCAGAAAATACACAAGATCGACATAAAAGCACTAAAAGCTACTCGGCCCCAACCCAGTGTTACACGACCAGAGCAGACACAACCGACTTGAGCTAGGCACAACCAATCACTCATGTGTACCTGCAAGTTGCCGACATGAGAAGCAACATAAAGCAGCTAGGGTGAGTCTCTTAACACAAGTAATATAATGTGAAGAAAGCTTAAGGTTAGAGATAGCACTAAAGCACCTCGGTTCAGCTAAAACAACACTCACCGATAGTTCAAACAATCATAACAATTATCAATCACCATAACACATTAAATTATGAAATGTATGCATGTATGCAACCCAACCACGAGGGGCATTATGCAATGAGATACCTCCACCGTCGTTATTTAGCCTATTGGCTCTCCGTCGTTACTCCGTCGTTATTTGATATGGAGACCGAAGTCCTACCACATCCGAGGTCGAAACCTCCTCCGTCGTTATATGCACATGAACATGTGACTTCATGACAAATGCAATCACACACCAATCAATCATAACGCATGTGAATGCTTACACCGTCGTTACTCCGTCGCTTACTCCGTCGTTGCTCTACTCCGTCGCCACACTCCTGACGCCCACACCATCTGACATCATCACGGTTGCTAAGGTCGACCCTACTACACCGGTAGAATCACCCTAGGACCTACAACCGATCTCTCAATCACCTCGGCACTCAACAACCGACCTCTCAATCACCTCGGCACTCCATGGTGGACTAATTGTCACACCGAGGACCGCAACGACACTTAGGGACCAAAATGTCACCTAAGGACCAAACCGACTTAATCGCTCCTTACTTATGCACATTGGTGCTAAAATCGCACTCCCGCATGCGTCCCACAATGTGCTGGGCAACATTGGCGCCTAACATCACCTCGGCACACTATGTGTCACCTCGGCTAACTACTCAACATCACCTCGGCACACTATTTGTGTACCTCGGCTACCTACTCAACATCACCTCGGCACACTATGTGTGTCTCTCGGCTAACTACACTCAAACCCTCAATTCGGTAGCGCGCCCACAGTTACGCACTCCCTTACACTAAAATCGTCTAACTCATGGGGATTCACTCCTTGGCATTCCCTGATTCAGTTCACCTACACTTAGGCATTTGGGCGTTTCACCTCGGTGACGCTACCTGTAACACCCCCTTTCTAACTAACTATTCTTTACAATATTATCAGAGTTTTCAAAATAATTATCAGCGAAAGAAAGTGTCACATTTAAACAACTAGCATTTTAAAAGTCCAATAATCGAAAACTAAATGACGATAAGCTCCAAGTCACGATACATAGCACCGTAATAAAATTCACGCTTCCAACACAAATGAAGTCTCGAAAGGTTCAATAGAAAACTTAGTGCAACAAAGAAATAAAGTCCAACATCAAAACAAATAAATAAAGGAATAATGAAAACAACTACGCCCGCCCGTGCTATATCGTAGCCGAGACACGACTCCTAGAAAAAAACATAAGAATGCCCTCACTCGCGGGTACTGCAGTTTCTTGACATAAGAAGCAACACGACGCAAAGAGGGGTGAGTCTTTTATACATATAATAATAATTAGAACGAGCATTATATATATTGGAAGAACATCAAGAACAACTAATTCACCACAACACACCGCAATATCGGTACACACCAACATATTTATACTTTGCTCACCAAAATATAACCATCAAAGGAGACATCAATAATATATGCTTGCGCGCTTATGCATGTATGCAACATGCATGAGGATCCTATCATCACCGCAATTTGCCTTGAGGGCACACACCGCTTTGGACCGAGTCCCACACCGCTTTGGTCGAAGCCTACACACCGCTTTATGCATATGCAATATGTGACTCTATGTCGATGCATCACAACTACCACACGTAAGTCACAATATTTATTATACACACCACTTTGTTTGTTTCATCAACTCAACTCACCAACAATTTAAGCCGTGAAGGCTACACACCGCTTTGGACCGAGTCCCACACCGCTTTTACATCAATAATTATCAACATATAATTAAACTCACCGCTTCAAATTATTAAACTACGCAACGATTACTAAACTCACCGCTTTGTGTTTCTCAACTTGACACCATCCACATATATGTCTTAATTTATAACGCCTTTAAGTTTTCAAGTAATAACATCTTTAAAATTTAAGTAGCAACATCTTTAAAATTTAAGTAACAACACATTAAAAATTAAGTAACATTAAACTTAAAATCTTGGAAAACATCTCATTTTTATGCTTAGGTAACATCACGCTTTAAATTGCAAAATGTAGTAAAACATCAACCACTTTATTTATAAAAACAGCCACATTACACACCTCTCATAAAAAAACGCGAGAAAATTTCTGTTCACCTACAAAGATTGAAACAGAGTGAAAATAAAGACCTTTTTGGGCGCAGAATAAGAGCTAAAAACAGCAGAAAACAAATGTGGAAAAAGCAAAGCAGAATTTTCGAACCAAAACAAAGCAAAGATTTTCGAGCCAAAAACAAAGAAGTGAAACAAAGGCTCTTTTCACAAGAAACTAAGGCAGCAGAAAGCGATGTGTGTTTACTGTGAAAAAAAGGCCTCATTTGTTGTAAAACAACAAGATTTTTGTTCATAAAAACAAAGAAATTCATTGATATAATTAAACAAAGAAACAAAGAACTATTTTTAATGGCTAACAGCAACAATTTTAATGGCTAACAGCAGCAATTTTAATGGCTAACAGCAGCAATTTTAATAGCTAACAGCAACAATTTTAGTAGTTAACAGCAACAATTTTAATGGCTAACAGCAGCACTCTTTTTTTTTTAAAAAATAACAGCACCTTCGCACATTAATCACATAATTTGTCTCGTATTTCTACAACCAACTTCGCAATTATTCACATCATTCTGACACTACCTTAATTGACAAATTAACAAGTGCATTACAACCAACCTATGATCATATCCTTTTCATTGAAGCACTTAATCAAACAAGTCATATGCACTATTCTTATCATATTCATTTTCCAATCATCAACAAAACATAACACTCCACTTTAAACATAAAACACAACAATGGTCAATCAACACCAATAATTCCACAACTCTATCAACCTATAACTCAACATTAGCCTATCATTTCAACAATCCCAACACACACAATCATCCTACACATAATACAAATTCTAAAAACTATTATAGGTATAGAAGAGCCCCCATACCTTGGAAAGCTTAAGAATTTGAGATCAATCCAAGGTAGCAACACACTAGCGAGCTTCTCCCCTTCCCTTCACCAACCGAACGCACACTAGATCAATTTGAGAGGAAATCACCTCTTCTCCTTCAAAACCGTCATTTGCACTTCGGGAGGGAAGAAACAACAATGAAAAATCGGTGAGAAATTGGACTACCATGTGAAGGGAAGGAAGGAAAATGGAGGAAAAGGGACCAAGAATCATTACCTAGTGAAGAGCTTGAGAATTTCTCTTCCTCCTTTGGCCGGGTCGTCGCACACCCCACGCCTCCTCTCTATTCTTTCTCTCGGTTGCAAGCTTGAGTGAGAGTGAATAAGGCTCTCACTTAGGTATATGGGGTTTTAGGAATGGGCCTGGGTCAATAATTGACTTGGGCCCTAATTGCACCCCTCCTTTTAATTCGATCCACATCCTGAAATAGAGTACAACCCACTTAATTATTCCATTTAATTAAATTTAGTAGTCCCTCAAATAACTTAATTAAATAAATAATTAAATTATTTTAGGGCGTTACAACTCTCCCCCACTTAAAGAATTTCGTCCTCGAAATTACCCGAGTCAAACAACTCCTGGATAGACTTCTTTCATCTTACTCTCCAATTCCCAAGTCGCACTCTCGCCAACGGCTCCCAACCAAACTACTTTCACTAGCTTGATCTCCTTCCCCGCAACACCTTCACTTCACGGTCTTCAATTCTAACCGGCATAGTTTCCACTTGTGAGGTTTTCTCGCACTTCAACATTATCCATCTGAATTACGTGTGACGGGTCAGGAACATATTTCCGCAATTGCAACACGTGGAATACATCATGCAGATTAGATGAGTTAGGTGGCAAGGCCACCCCGATAGGCAACTTTCCCAACTCTTTCCGAAATCTGGTATGGGCCAATGAAACGAGGGGTTAACTTCTTAGACTTCAGGGCACGACCCACACCTGTCACCGGAGTGACTCTCAAGAATACATGATCACCAGCTTGAAACTCTAGATCTTTCCTTCTCTTATCGTGATAACTCTTCTGCCTACTCTGCGAGGCTTTCATCTTCTCTTGAATCATCTTCACCTTCTCTGTGGTCTCACGCACAATCTCCGGGCCTAACACCACACTCTCTCCCGATTCATACCAACACAAGGGTGTTCTGCATCTCCTACCATACAATGCCTCGAAAGGCGCCATCCCAATACTCGCGTGAAAACTATTGTTATAAGTGAATTCAATCAATGGCAAATGGGAATCCCACGAACCCCCTTGTTCAAGAACACACGCCTCGAGAAATTCTCTAGTACCGGATAGTCCTCTCGCTTGCCCATCGATGCAGGGATGATAAGCGGAACTAAACCTTAATTTAGAATCCAATGCCTCATGCAAGCTCTTCCAAAATTCAGAAGTAAACCTAGGGTCCCGATCAGACACGATACTCGAAGGAACACCATGCAGCTTCACAATTGTCTTGACATAGATATCTGCCAACTTCGGAACTGGATAAGTAATATTGATCGGTAAAAAGTGAGCAGACTTTGTCAACCTATCAACAATCACCCATATAGCATCAAATCCTTTCGCTGTATTCGGCAATCCAGTTACAAAATCCATAGAGATACTATCCCACTTCCATTCTGGTACATCCAATGGCTGCATCAACCCCGCCGGCTTCTGATGCTCTACCTTAGATTTCTGACACGTCAAACAAGCATACACGAATTGGGCTACATCACGCTTCATGCCAGGCCACCAAAACAGTTTCTTCAAATCCCGATACATCTTTGTGGCTCCCGGATGAATACTCAATTTACTTCGATGTCCCTCTTCCAGAATTGATTTCTTAATCTCTTCATCATCAGGGATGCAAATCCTCCCTCGGTATCTCAACACATCATGCGCGTCTATTTCATAATCTTTAACCTCGGAGTGATCCATCCCCACTGCCAATTCAACTAGTTTAATGTCTTGTTTTTGAGCCTCCCGAATAACGTCTAGAAATTCATTATGGATCTTCAACATTCCCAGCCGTACACTCCTAGGCGTTACTTCGCAGACCAAACTCAAATCCCGAAACTGCTCAATCAATTCGAGCTCTTTCACCATCAACGCATACAAGAAGGACTTCCTACTCAAGGCATCGGCTACAACATTAGCCTTCCCCGGATGGTAATTCAAACTAAAGTCATAGTCTTTCAACAGTTCTAGCCACCTCCTTTGTCTCATATTCAATTCTTTCTGGTCAAACAGATACTGCAACCCCTTATGATCACTGAACACCTCAAACTTAGAACCATACAAATAGTGCCTCCAAATCTTCAGGGCAAAGACAATTGCCGCAAGCTCCAAATCATGAGTGGGGTAGTTCTTCTCATGAACTCTCAATCGCCTGAGACGCATAGGCTACTACCTTGCCTTCTTGATCAAAGACACTTCCCAAACCCATCTTGGAAGCATCGCAATACACTACAAACGGTTGATCCGGAAATGTGCAATACTAAAATAGGTGATGTTGTCAACCTCTTCTTCAACTCGTTGAAGCTCTCTTCACACCGTGCATCCCACACAAAGGCTCTTCCTTACACGTCAATTGAGTCAACTAAGGGCTAGCTTAGAGAAATCCTTAATAAACCTCCCCGTAGTAACCATCAAACCAACCCCAAGAAACTTCGATCTCTAAGCATCGACTTTGGACTCTCCCACTGCAACACAACATCCACCTTGGCTGGATCTACAGCTATACCATCACCGGAAATTACATGGCCGAGAAAACTCACTTTGCTCAACCACTGAATTCGCACTTTGACAACTTCGCGTAAAGCTTCTTTTCCTTCAACACCTCTAGCACTAACCTCAAGTGTTCTCAAGTGCTCTCTCTTCCGTCTTAGAATACACCAAAATGTCATCTATAAATACCACCACAAAACGATCCAAGTGACTTTGGAAGGTACGGTTCATATACTCCATAAACACTCCGGGTGCGTTAGTAACACCGAACGGCATCACAGTATATTCATAGTGCCCATATCTAGTTCTCAAAGTCGTCTTCTTAACGCCATCATCTCTCACCTTGATTTGGTGATATCCCGACCTCAAGTCGATCTTGTCAACACTTTAGCACCCACCAACCGATCCATCAGTCGCCAATCCTCGGGAGCGGATACTTGTTCTTGATTGTCACCTTGTTCAACCGCTCATAGTCTACGCAAAGTCTCATACTCCCATCCTTCTTCTTCACTAACAACACAGTGCTCCCCAAGGCGACACACTAGGCCTTATGAACTTCTTCTCAAGTAACTCTTCTAGCCGCTTCTTCAATTCGAGATAATTCAGACGCCACATCCCAGACGGTGCCATGAACACGGCCTCGTGCGGCACACAAGGTCAATAGTGAATTCAACCTCCTCTCAGCGGAACACTCGGAATCTCATCCGGGAATACTTCCGAAACTCGCACACTACCCTCAACCCTTCAATGATATCTTGACTCTCAATGCATGAGACGCCACAAAGCAAATAGATGAACCTCTTCCTTCATTAACCTACGCGAATTGACCCGGGAAGCAAAACGGATCCTTCCTCTTCAGGAGGAATAAAGTTTACGGATTTACTAAAGCAGTTGATATGCACATGGTTATCAACTAACCAATCCATACCAAGAATAACGTCCATTCCCTCCAAAGGCAAACAAATAAGATCAACAAGAAAATCTCTCGCCAAGACCGACAGAGACACTTAGCACACACTAGGGAGGTAGTTACCAACCCTTAGCCGAGTATCAATAACCATCTCCTCATCATAGAAGACAAATCAAGATTCAATTTCTCAGCACACAATGCAGCAATGAAAGAATGAGTGGCACCGGTATCTACTATAGCAATCAAAGGAGTACCATAAATAAAGCAAGTACCTTTAATCTCGTTAGCACCCTCGGATCCTGCCAGTGCAAACACTTTTCCCTTAGCTCTCTCCCTTTTGGGCTTAGGACAATTAGCACTCACATGTCCCGCTTCATCACAATTGTAGCAAACAATCCCTTTCTTCTCACACTTAGTGGCTATATGGCCTTTCTGGCCACACTTGAAACAATGGACCTCGGGACACTCACTACTTTTATGACCAGGTTTCTTACACGTAAAACACACCATACCCGAAGGGGCACCTCCCCCACTTGAACTCTTACCAGCACCTGCTTTCCACTTGTTTTTACCCCAAAGAATATCGTAGGGCTTTCCCTAAACCGATTATTTCTCTTCTCCTTCACACCTTTGTACGCGCGTAACTATCCTCCTCATAGATTCTACACTTATCAACCAAATTTAGCAAAATCCCGAATCTCCTGATATCCAATCGCTTTCTTTATGTCCGGGCGCAGACCACTCTCAAACTTGACGCACTTGGAAAATTCCGACTCAGCATCATTGGCATAGTAGGGACAAAATTTGGCCAACTCCTCAAATTTGGCGGCATACTCAAACATCTTGCCTTATTTCCTGTTTCACTCAGGTGAACTCCACTTCCTTCTTAGCTCGCACATCCTCGTGGTAATACTTTCTCTTGAACTCTCTTGTGAAAACCTCCCAAGTAACTTCCTCACCAAAGACCTTCCAACCTTCGCGACATTCCCAACCACGATCGTCGACTTCCTCTCCCAAAGATATGGGTCCCCAACTTCACTTTCTCAGCAGCAGTGCACTCCATGACACGGAAGATCCGCTCTATCTCCTTTAACCAGGTCAAGGCTCCATCTGGGTTATACCGACCCTTGAAGGTGGGTGGGTTCTCTCTTTGGAACGTTGCTAGATTACGAGCATTCGCAGTAGCACCAGCGTTCTGATTCCCAACAGCTTGAGCTATGGCTTGCAAGGCAAAGACCAACGCAAAGATCATCACGTCTTGCCATTGAATCAAACTTCTACACAAAGAAACACAATTAGATAACACAGACATAGAAACTAGACACTTGGTCGGACAGACCAAACTTCAGCTCTGATACCACTAATGTAACACCCCCTTTCTAACTAACTATTCTTTACAATATTATCAGAGTTTTCAAAATAATTATCAGCGAAAGAAAGTGTCACATTTAAACAACTAGCATTTTAAAAGTCCAATAATCGAAAACTAAATGACGATAAGCTCCAAGTCACGATACATAGCACCGTAATAAAATTCACGCTTCAACACACAAATGGAAGTCTCGAAAGGTTCAATAGAAAACTTAGTGCAACAAAGAAATCAAAGTCCAACATCAAAACAAATAAATAAAGGAATAATGAAAACAACTACGCCCGCCCGGTGCTACATATCGAGTGAGACACGACTCTAGAAAAAAACATAAGAATGCCCTCACTCGCTGGTACTGCAGTTTCTTGACATAAGAAGCAACACGACGCAAAGAGGGTGAGTCTTTTATACATATAATAATAATTAGAACGAGCATTATATATATTGGAAGAACATCAAGAACAACTAATTCACCACAACACACCGCAATATCGGTACACACCAACATATTTATCTTTGCACTCACCAAAATATAACCATCAAAGGAGACATCAATAATATATGCTTGCGTTTATGCATGTATGCAACATGCATGAGGATCCTATCATCACCGCAATTTGCCTTGAGGGCACACACCGCTTTGGACCGGAGTCCCACACCGCTTTGGCCGAAGCCTACACACCGCTTTATGCATATGCAATATGTGACTCTATGTCGATGCATCACAACTACCACACAGAAGTCACAATATTTATTATACACACCACTTTGTTTGTTTCATCAACTCAACTCACCAACAATTTAAGCCGTGAAGGCTACACTTTGGACTGGAGTCCCACACCGCTTTTACATCAATAATTATCAACATATAATTAAACTCACCGCTTCAAATTATTAAACTACGCAACGATTACTAAACTCACCGCTTTGTGTTTCTCAACTTGACACCATCCACATATATGTCTTAATTTATAACGCCTTTAAGTTTTCAAGTAATAACATCTTTAAAATTTAAGTAGCAACATCTTTACAATTAAGTAACAACACATTAAAAATTAAGTAACATTAAACTTAAAATCTTGGAAAACATCTCATTTTTATGCTTAGGTAACATCACGCTTTAAATTGCAAAATGTATAAAACATCAACCACTTTATTTATAAAAACAGCCACATTACACACCCTCTCATAAAAAAAACGCAGAAAATTTCTGTTCACCTACAAAGAAATAAAAGCAGAGTGAAAATGTGACCTTTTTGGGCGCAGAAAAGAGCTAAAACAAAGAAAACAGCAAAGGGAAAAACAAAGAGAATTTTCAACCAAAACAAAGCAGTATTTTCGAGCCAAAAACAAAGCGGTGAAAAAAAGGGCTCTTTTTCACAAGAAACTAAGCAGCAGAGAAACAGCAGGTGTTTACTTACTGAGAAAACATTGCCTCATTTGTTGTAAAACAATGAGATTTTTGTTCATAAAAACAAAGAATTCATTGATATAATTAAACAAAGAAACAAAGCAACTATTTTTAATGGCTAACAGCAACAATTTTAATGACTAACAAAGCAGCAATTTTAATAGCTAACAAAGAACAATTTTAGTAGTTAATAAAAACAATTTTAATGGCTAACAAAGACACTTTTTTTTTTTTAAAAATAACAAAGACCTTCGCACATTAATCACATAATTTGTCTCGTATTTCTACAACCAACTTCGCAATTATTCACATCATTCGACACTACCTCAATTGACAAATTAACAAGTGCATTACAACCAACCTATGATCATATCCTTTTCATTGAAGCACTTAATCAAACAAGTCATATGCACTATTCTTATCATATTCATTTTCCAATCGTCAACAAAACATAACACTCCACTTTAAACATAAAACACATCAATGGTCAATCAACACCAATAATTCCACAACTCTATCAACCTATAACTCAACATTAGCCTATCATTTCAACAATCCCAACACACACACTCATCCTACACATAATACAAATTCTAAAAACTATTATAGGTATAGAAGAGCCCCCATACCTTGGAAAGCTTAAGAATTTGAGATCAATCCAAGGTAGCAACACACTAGCGAGCTTCTCCCCCTTCCCTTCACCAACCGAACGCACACTAGATCAATTTGAGAGGAAATCACCTCTTCTCCTTCAAAACCGTCACGCTTCTTCAGGGAGGGAAGAAACAACAATGAAAAATCAGTGAGAAATTGGACTACCATGTGAAGGGAAGGAAGGAAAATGGAGGAAAAGGGGCCAAGAATCATTACCTAGTGAAGAGCTTGAGAATTTCTCTTCCTCCCTTTGCTGGTCGTCGCACACCCCACACTCCTCTCTATTCTTTCTCTCGGTTGCAAGCTTGAGTGAGAGTGAATAAGGCTCTCACTTAGGTATATGGGGTTTTAGGAATGGGCCTGGGTCAATAATTGACTTGGGCCCTAATTGCACCCCTCCTTTTAATTCGATCCACATCCTGAAATAGAGTACAACCCACTTAATTATTCCATTTAATTAAATTTAGTAGTCCCTCAAATAACATAATTAAATAAATAATTAAATTATTTTAGGGCGTTACACTACCTCGGCTTGAAGACCTCGGTTCACTACCTCTACACCTCGGTAACCTTAAGGCGAAACACCTACACCTCGGTTTAAGCGTCCCTACCCCTCGCTAATGGTGTTTAGACACATACTCTCCCTCAAACTCACCAACAGACTCTCAACACTAAGACACTCTAGGCGTTGACTTCCTTCAACTCGGTTTCTCTCACTCTAAGCTTAAGGGTACTTCGGTTTACTCTGTTTCTTTACTTAAACCCAACATGCAACCCATTTCCAGCTCACCACACTCATGCACACTCGGATACTCACTCCATTTGCTCCGATCCTCTCCCTAACTCTACATGCAAGCTCATTTCTTCACACTACACCGATTCTCACTCTAATGCCTCCCCATGCAATGCTCACTTCGTACCACACAGAACAGAGAGAGTGTTACACTCCTCTCACTTTCCCAACCGATCCACCATCGTATCTCACCACAAACCACAGCCAAGAGCAAAACACAGCAAAAACATGTCATGAACAACACATAAAACACACATGCAAGGTGATCAGAACCATTCACACCAAAACACTATCAAACACAAAACATTACAAGGATTAAAAGAGCCCCCTAACCTGATTTCAACCGTAGACACACCCTCTTCACTAGCACTTCTAGGAATCCTTGAAGATTTCAGCTCACTCTTCCCTTTTTCAGCTCGGTTCGCACTTCGGTTCTCTTCCTTCTCCCTTCGGTTCTCTTCCTTCTCTCTAAGTCTCACTTCTCTCTCTACTTTCTCAATTTGGTAACTTAACTATTTTTGGAAACAAGGTAAGTGGTCTCCTACGAAGTCACCAATTAATATGTCCTAAGGGACTTAAATGAGGCCTTGGCCTTATTAGGCCGTGGGCTTCCTCTACCCACACCCTTCCCTAACTTAGACCTTTTTCTAAAATGCAACACATGCTTAACCTTCACTTAATGAATTACTTGACTTAAAAAAAAATGTTGCAAACCCTTAATAACTCAACTAAGTTAATTAATTGAATTATTTTGGGGTGTTACATTCACCAGCTCTAACCAACGCCTCTGTCTCATATTCAGCTCCTTCTGGTCAAACAGATACCTCAAACTCTTGTGATCGCTGAATACCTCAAATCTAGTGCCATACAAGTAGTGTCTCCAAATCTTCAGCACAAACACAATAGCAGCCAACTCCAAATCATGAGTAGGATAGTTCTTCTCATGTGTCCTCAGCTGTCTGGACGCATAAGCCACTACCTTCCCATCCTGCATCAATACACCTCCCAAACCCATCTTGCAGGCATCACAATACACAACAAATGCCTGATCTGGCACAGGCAACACTAGCACTGAAGATGTTGTCAACCTCTTCTTCAATTCATTGAAGCTCTCTTCACACTTTGCATCCCACACAAAAGCTCTTCCCTTACAGGTCAATTGGGTCAACGGAAGGGCTAGCTTAGAGAACCCCGCAATAAACCTCCTGTAGTAACCAGCCAACCCCAAGAAACTCCTGATCTCAGTCACAGACTTTGGGCTATCCCACTGCAACACTGCATCAACCTTAGCTGGGTCCACATCTATACCATCACCAGAAATAATGTGACCTAAGAAGCTCACCTCTTTCAGCCAGAACTCACACTTTGACAACTTGGCATACAACTTCTTCTCTTTCAACACCTCTAGCACCAATCTCAAGTGCTCTGCATGCTCCTCCTCATACTTGGAGTACACCAGAATATCATCAATGAAAACAACCACAAACCGATCCAAGTAGCTATGGAAGATTCGGTTCATGTACTCCATAAACACCCCTGGTGCATTAGTGACACCAAACGGCATTACAGAGTACTCAACTAAGTTAATTAATTGAATTATTTTGGGGTGTTACAACCCTCCCCTACTTAGGAGATTACGTCCTCGGAATCTTACCTTAATCAAACAAATTTCTGGAATAGGCTTCCTTCATCTTGCTCTCTAGCTCCCAAGTAGCATGCTCACCAAAGCGGCTCCTACCCAAACCACCTTCACCAACTTGATTTCTTTTCCCCCTAAGGGTATTTACTTCTCGGTCTTCAATTCTGATCGGCATTGTCTCCACAAAGAGGTCGTCTCTCTCACTTGCACATCATCCATTTGAATGACATGGGACGGGTCAGAACATACTTCCTCGGTTGAGATACATGGAACACATCGTGCAAATTTGATGATTGGGTGGCAATGCAATTCGGTATGCCACCTTCCCAACTCTCTCCAAGATTTGATAGGGTCCAATGAAACGAGGTGACGGTTTCTTGGACCTCGAGCTCGTCCAACTCCAATCCACGGGGGGTGACTCTAAGGAATACATGGTCGCCGGCTTGAAATTCTAAGTCTTTCCTCCTTTTGTCATGGTAACTCTTCCATGCCGCTTTGTGATGCCCTCATCTTCTCTCTCGATCATCTTAACCTTCTCGGTAGTCTCTCTAACCAACTCGGGTCCTAACACAACCCTCTCTCTGTTTCATGCCAACATAGTGGAGTCCTACACCTACGGCCATACAATGCTTCAAATGGTGCCATTCCAATACTTGAATGATGATCATTGTTGTAAGTGAATTCTATCAATGGTAGATACTGAATCCCACGCACCTCCTTGCTCAAGCACACAAGCTCTCAATAAGTCTTCTAAGGATCGGATAGTCCTCTCGGATTGACCATCGGTCGAGGATGGTATGCCGAGCTCAAACGCAACTTGGAACCCAACGCCTCTTGCAAGCTCTTCCAAAATTCTCAAGTAAACCTTGGATCTCGATGCGATACAATACTCAAAGGGATTCCATGAAGCTTCACAATGACATTGATATAAATTTACTCGCTAACCTCGGACTTTGGGTATGTGATGTTAATAGGAATAAAGTGTGATGACTTTGTCGACCTATCAACAATCACCCAAATGGTGTCAAACCTCTTGTTGTCCTCGCGAACCGGTTACAAAGTCCATGGAAATGCTTTGTCCCACTTCCATTCAGAATATGCAACGGTTGCATCAACCTCGCCAAACTTCGTGGTGCTCCACCTTTGACTTTTGGCAAGTCAAACAAGCATAGACGAAACGAGCTACATCCTTCTTCATTCCTTGCCACCAGAACAATTTCTTCAAGTCTTGATACATCTTCGTAGCCCCTGGATGGATACTCAACCGACTTCTGTGACACTCCTCCAGAATTGCCTTCTTGATCTTTTCATCATCAGGTATACATATCCGACCTCTGAACCTCAACAAACCTTGCGCATCCAACTCAAAATCTTTATTATCAGCTCGGCCAACACTTACAAACACATCAACCAACTTCACATCAACCTTTTGTGCTTCCCTTATACTAGCCATGAACTCATTGGTGATCTTCAGCATCCCCAACTTAACACTCCGAGATGTTACTTCATATACTAGGCTCAAATCTCTAAACTGTTCAATCAGTTCCAGCTCCTTTACCATCATTGATGACACATGCGAGATATTTCCTACTCAAATGATCGCCTACAACATTGGCCTTCCCCGGGTGATAGTTCGGATCAAGTCATAGTCCTTCAATAACTCCAACCATCTCCTCTCGCCTCATATTCAATTCCTTACGATCAAACAAGTCTGCAAACTCTTGTGATCACTAAACACCTCGAACCTCGAACCATAAAGGTAATGCCTCCATATCTTCAATGCAAACACTACGGCAGCTAGCTCTAAATCATGAGTGGGGTAATTCTTCTCATGAGTCTTCAGTTGCCTTGAAGCGTACGCCACTACTTTACCTTCTTGCATCAGCACACAGCCCAAACCTAACTTAGATGCATCACAATAGACCACAAAAGGAACCTTTGGATTAGGCAACGTCAAGATCGGCGACGTTGTCAATCTCCTCTTCAACTCTTGGAAACTCTCTTCACATCGGTCATCCCATACGAAAGCCCTATCTTTACATGTCAATTGGGTTAATGGCAATGCCAATTTGGAGACTGACCCCAAGAAGCTCTTCACTTCGGTGGCCGACTTGGGTGCCTCCCACTTCAACACAGCTTCAATCTTTGAAGGGTCCACTGCAATCCCATTGCTGGAAATCACATGGCCTAGGAAACTCACTTCCCTCAACCAAAACTCACACTTGGATAGCTTCGCATACAGCTTCTTCTCCTTCAGAACCTTCAGCACTACCCTTAAGTGCTCGGCATGCTCTTCTGCCGACTTGGAGTAGACCAAGATATCGTCTATGAACACTACCACAAACCGATCTAAGTACTCATGGAAAATACGATTCATATACTCCATGAATACCCCTGGAGCATTAGTGACACCGAATGGCATTACTAAGTACTCGTAGTGTCCATACCGAGTTCTAAAAGCCGTCTTTGGTACGTCTTCGTCCTTCACTTTGATTTGATGGTAGCCCGACCTCAAATCAATCTTGGAAAATACCTGAGCACCCACTAATTGATCCATCAAATCGTCAATTCTTGGTAGTGGATACTTGTTCTTAATTGTAACCTTGTTCAATTGTCTGTAGTCCACGCACAACCTCATGCTTCCATCTTTCTTCTTCACTAGTAGCACAGGTGCTCCCCACGGTGACACGCTTGGTCTCACGAATTTCCTTTCTAGCAATTCTTCCAACTGTTTCTTCACCTCGGACAGCTCGGATGCAGACATCCTATAAGGTGCCATAGACACCGGTCTTGTTCCAGGAATCAATTCTATGGTGAACTCGATCTCTCTCTCAGGTGGCACATCAGATATTTCTTCAGGAAACACCTCGGCAAACTCTCTAACCACTGGCAGGTCTTCAATCTTGACTTGATTCTCTACTGTTAATGACGCCCATAATGAAAACAGAGTAACCCCTTCTCCTAACAACTTGCGCACTTGTCTAGCAGGAAGTAAAGCCGATTCCTTCACCTCGGTAGCAGGAAAACTAACCGATCTCAAATAAGAATTGATATGAACATGGTTGTCTACCAACCACCCATACCAAGGATGACGTCCATTCCTCTAGTGGTAAACAAATTAAGTTAACAGTGAAGTCCCTGCCGAATACAGTCAGTGGGCACTTCGAACATACTAGAGAGGTAGTCACTGAACCCTTAGCCGGAGTGTCAATGACCATCTCCCTTACCAATGAAGACAACACTAAACTCAATCAATTAGCACACATGGCAGAAATGAAGGAATGAGTTGCACCAGTATCTATAATTGCAACTAGAGGAACACCGTTGATATAACACGTACCTTTGATTTCATTCACTACCTCGGACCCAGCTAATGCAAACACTTTCCCCACGCCTCTCTCTTGCTTTGGCTTTGGACACTTGGGACTGATGTGCCCCATCTCTCCACAATTGAAACAGAATATCTCCTTTCGCCCACATTCAGCAGATAGGTGGCCCTCCTTGCCACATCTATAACACCTCTTCACCTCAGCCTTGCACTCCCTCGCCTTGTGCCTGGGCAATCCACACTTGTAATAGTCGAGATAGCGGGAGCGTCTCCCTACTAGGCTTTCCTCTCCTGCGAATTCCCCCTTCCTCTACCACCGGAATGGTCGTAAGGTTTCCAACTGATCGAGGTTGAAAAGTCTTCTTATCTTTCCCACTTTCGGCTAGTAGCCACACTATCTTCCTCATAAATTCTACAACTATCCACCACTTCTAATACACCCTTATCCTTTGATACCCAATTGCCTGCATGATCTCAGGCTTCAAACCGTTCTCAAACTTGATACACTTGGAGAACTCTGCAGTCGGTCCAGTGTAATGGGTGTAAAACTTTATCAGCTCGGAAAACTTGGCAGCATACTCTGATACAGTCATGTTACCTTGTTTGAGCTCCAAGAATTCCATCTTGTCATACCCCAATTTTGTCCGACTAGTCGAAAATCAAATGAAATTGTATTTTTGTAAATACCCAATTTTAACGACATTTTTCTCGTTTTCAGAAAACCCCAAAATATGTGTCTTGTTTTGTAGGTTTCAATTGCACGGATGTGTTGCGTTCGTTAGTAATCTAGTATTTCGTATTCTCATCGTGCGCGCGTATCATTTTGAATCGTGCACTCATACTTAGTCTCTTTGTTGCGCGTATTATTTCTATTCGTGTGCGTGTTTTGATTCTTGTTGCGCGCGCTTGCGTCTTGTCGTGTACGCGTATTTGTTTCGTTACTTATTGTTATTATCCATATATGCTTATTAATTTATCATATCAATATTTTTATGCCAAAATCAGATTCTAAAAAATGCTTTTATAAATAGTTTTCTTTATAATAGATATAAATAGTCAACTCTTGTTACATATATAGACAAAAAAATTAAAAGCAACATAATACTTTTTTAAATAAGAAAAAAAAAAAAATACAAGATAGGAGAGCAACTCAGCATGCGCTGGTTGCTCTTGTTTGTGTTGCTGGCCACTCTCTTTCACAAATATGGAAACTTTTGTTAAGCATATAACAAAGACAGCAAGCATAACAACAAAAACAAGAAGAAAAAACAATATGCAAAGAAAGACTCCAAAGCTCCAAATAGAGGTCTCTTCTTCCTTGCATCTTTTCCCGCACACATACACAAATAGGGAAGAAGTTAGGCATCAAAAACAAGAGTCAAACACAACCAAATGGTGTGTGCAAGGGGAGAAAGTTGGTCACAGACATGTCAAGCACCAAAACGTGAAATCTGTTGAATCAATACAAGGCGAGAAAATAGACATTACAATTGCATTCATCTATGCATACTTGACTATAAATTAAGCTTCAAATACAGCTGAAGGGGAAGGGGGGAGCAACCAAAAAATAAAAACAGAAAACAAAGACACACAAAAACGCACGCAGAGAAAAAAAAAAGAAAGAACACAAACAGAGAACAAACGAACACAGAGCCACAACCTCAGCAACAAACACCACCATCCCTTCCACCCACAACCACCACCACTTCAATCCATTGACCAAAATCGAAATGCAGAAAAGTAAGAGAAGGAAGGAGTTCCAAATCCAAAAGAAACGTGAGAGGAGACAAACTCGCGAGTTCCAAAAATAGCTCACGGCTAGAACGCCGCACCACCACCGTCGCCGTTGACCCCACCGTCACCGTCGGCACTTCTCACTTGCGTGAACCAACTCTTCCTCTTCTCTGTCTCGCGCTCAACTTCTCTCTCTCCGACGACACGCCGTCGTTTCGCGTCACCGCCACTACCGCGCTTCCACCGTCGCCGGAACCACCAAACGCTTCTCTCTCCCTCGCGGTACACTCCCTCTCTCTCGATCTGCTTCTCCTTCTTTCCCTCTCGGTCTCCGTCGATCTCTCCCTCTCTATTATTTCTCTCTTTCTTTCTCTCTTTCTCTCTCTTGGAAACTCTCTCTCTCTCTTGTTTTCTAAAAATGGAACGGCGCTGAGGTTGGTGATGAGAGACTTAGGTTTTTTGTTGTTTTGATTCAGGGAGTGCAGCCCATTCATGTATGGGTTTTCTTTTTTTTAAGTTTCTTTTAATCTGTTTACTAATGACACCCCCTCCGTTAATAATACAACCCCCTGTAATTAGTTATACCCCCTTTTTACTATTTCACCCATTTTCTCGTTTTTACTTAATTCTCAAAAAACCAATTGCTCTTAAACAAAACTTATAAATAAATATTTTCTTCCAAAATATAAATAGGGGATTAGGCCGGTTGTACAACTAGGTTAATCAGCGTTCTAGGACGAATGAGCCGTACAGTTCAAGAATCCTAGAATGCCTATTCGAAAATCAAACGTTCTTAGTAGTCTCATGAAGCCTTTGCTTGCATGATTATTAACAATGAGGTACTAGTGGTGATCACTTGGAGCCTTTGCTCAATTGATCACCGTGAATGCCTAATTTTCCTAAAGATTTTCACTAAAATTAAAAACTTTGTTAGTAGTCTTGCGAAGCCTTTGCTTGCATGATTATTAACAATGAGGTACTAGTGGTGATCGCTTGGAGCCTTTGCTCAATTGATTACCGTGAATGCCTAATTTTCCTAAAGATTTTCACTAAAATCAAAAACTTTGTTAGTAGTCTTGCGAAGCCTTTGCTTGCATCATTATTAACAATGAGGTACTAGTGGTGATCACTTGGAGCCTTTGCTCAATTGATTACCGTGAATGCCTAATTTTCCTAAAGATTTTCACTAAAATCAAAAACTTTGTTAGTAGTCTTGCGAAGCCTTTGCTTGCATGATTATTAACAATGAGGTACTAGTGGTGATCACTTGGAGCCTTTGCTCAATTGATCACCGTGAATGCCTAATTTTCCTAAAGATTTTCACTAAAATCAAAAACTTTGTTAGTAGCCTTGCGAAGCCTTTGCTTGCATGATTATTAACAATGGAGTGCTAATGGTGGTCATCATGAAAGCTCGATTTTCACAATTAAACAAGATAAAAAACAAAAACCTTTTTCATAACAAACGAGAACTACGTAGCTTTGATTCTTCATCACAGTGGGGATACGTAGGACCGGGTTCATATCCCGTCAAGCACACTTTCAAAAAAAAAAAACATAAAGAGCCAAGAACTACGTAGCTTTGAATTCTCCATCGCACCAGGAGATACGTAGGAGCGAGAGGCCAACTCTCGTCAAGCGCCAAAAATAAAATTTTTCATTAAGTTAAAACAAGAAATAAATAGACAAATCTAGGTATTTTTCAAATCAAACGTTAAAACCACACATTTAGTTAGAGGTTCCCTCTCGGTAGAGAGGACGCGTGGGGTGCTAACACCTTCCCCGCACGTAATCGACCCCCGAACTCATATCTCTAGTTTTCGAAAGACCATCCGCCTTGTTCAAAAGACCTTTTTTCAATGTTTTGGTCTCAAAATTAAAATATTGGTGGCGGCTTCAAAATTTTTCCACGTTGTACATTGAGAAACCCAAACCGAATTTTTCGGGTGCAACAGCTGGTGACTTCACTGGGGATTTTTCCTTTTTTTTAAGTGGGTCAAGCCTAACTAATTAAATGTGTGGTTTAATGTGTTATTGATTTGATTTGGATACCTTGTTTGGTTCTATCTCTTTCGGTTTCCTTTTCTTTCTTATATGCATGTGCATTTGTTTTCTCTTCTTCCATGTTTGTTTTTCCTTCCTCCTCTTTGCTTATGTGCTTAGTACCCTCATGCATTTCCCCAATCCTAATCATGTTCCCTTCTTCTTTGCTCCCTTTCTTCAAGGTAAGCTCATGCATTTCCCCCCGTTCTATTGTGATCCCTTCTTCTTCGCTCCCTTTCTTGAGTTAAGTAATGCAATCGATTGTTGTTGAAACCCTAGGCTAGCTTATTTGATATTGAACCCTAGGGTAGACGACATGTTATTGCTTGCTATTGTCTGGACTGTTCTGGTTTTTCCTTCGCAGGTGGGGGTATATGTGGGTAGTTTTAGGCGGTATGTCCTCGCTACACACACTCACACCTTATGCTTACTATGTGTTGAGAGGGGCCTAAAACCCAAGGTCTGACAAAACTTAGGAGAGTGGAAACGAGTAGTGACTGGCAATCGGACCGTTGTCCTTCCTCGACTCTCACGAAAGTTTCAGCGGTATGTTCTTTAATGATGCCTCACACGGATGGCGTTCCATCGTTGTGGGTGCTATTGTGAGAGAGAATTAGCTCTGGTAACCTGGTGAGGAAGTGACTAGAACCCACATGGGAGGAACATTTGAGTTGTCTTAGAACCTAGGTCCCCGCCTTTGTAGGACACAAGGGGCATACCAAATTGTGTGTTGCATTGTAATCTAGGCATGTTTTCAAAAAGGAAAATGAGATATTTCAAAAAAAGAAAAATAGAAAGAGCTGCCAGTTGTAGCCTTTCTTTTGCGGTCCGTCTGCAGGCAAAGATGTGGCCAACTCTTTTCAGGAAAAGAGGAAAGAGCTGCCGTTGCAGCATTTCTTTTGCCGGTCCGTACGAAGTGACATATGGCCCACTTTATTTTCAAAAAAAAAGGAGGAGAAAGAGTTACCGTTGTAGCCTTTCTCTCATTGGTCCATATGAAATAACGTACGACCCGCATTTTCCAAAAAAAAAACTAGAATCATTGCCAATAAAAACTCTTTCATTTATCCTGCAGGCACATAGAGCATCATCATCATTTGCATACATCCTTGCATTACATAAAACAAAATTTTCAAAAAAAAAGGCAAAAAGCAAAACTTTCAACAAAATCATCATAGTCTTTTCTTTTACCGGGCTATATGAGGTGCTGTTCCCAAAAATTCAGTCACCAAACTCGAAAAAATGTTTTCATCTTATTTTTCACATGCATGTCAAGTTGCATTATCGCCGTCATTTTCATATAAAGACATCATTTGCATTGCATAAAACAAAAACTCGATAAAATTCATACATGCATTTTTCTCTATCTCATTAAGGTTTGTCAAGAGTTCATCCTCCGCACGTGTGTGTTTCCATTCACTAAGGCTTTGTCCTCTAATTTTCTCGAAAGATCCAAAAAATCGTGTCTCATTAGGGGCGCGTCTCATGCATTATTATTTTCCTTTTTCACACATCATGAAAAATAATACATTAACCTCTCATTTTGCATGCAATTCCATTCACTAAAAAATCATGTCTTTCCATGCATTTTTTTTTCTAAAAAAAAAATCAAAAAAAAATCATTATGAGCATCATGCATTTCATTGCACAAAAAAAAATGAAAACAAGAAAGCATCTCATTCATAATCATGAACAAAAATCATCATTAAATTTATTCAAATCGTAGCATTCATGCATCATTTCATTAACCTCATCACTTTAGTTCAAATACATCATTGGCATTTCATACTTTGCCTTGCCTCTAAAAAAATCATCATTTAGGAAAAAAGCATCATTCCTGCATCTTTCATCATTCAAAAGAAAAGGGGGCATCGACATTTCATATCTTGTCTTGCCTCTATAAAAATCATTTTGAAAAGAAGCATCATTCTTGCATCATTCATCATCCAAAAATGCATTGGCATTTCATATTTCGTCCTTGCATAAAAAAAAAACTCCAAAAAGAAAAAACTTTTAGAATAATCACATTTTTCAAGTGAACATGCTTTCATGCATTTCATTTTCATCATGTATACATCATAATGTTTTCATCCATGCATTGCATACAACAAAAATGTTGTGATGAGAGACGAGATGTTCTTGCAAAGTAATCTTTCTTTTTTGGAAAAGTTTACCCTCACTCATTTGCAAACTCAAGGTGTTCCAAGGCCCTCAGTTTTTCACATAAATAACTCATTTGTATTTCCGTCAAAAAAAGCATTGCATCTCATCCATTCCATGATAAAAGACTGAAACAGTTCATCAAAAAAAAAATTATATCATGTTTTAACCAATGTTAACTCTCTGTGAAGCGTTCTTCTAGTAAGTATGCATGCCATGTGCAGTTTCTCTTGTTTGAGTCAGTCAATTTCCTTCATTTATCATCATTCCCCATCCAAGTCTAATTTCGCCCGTCCCACCCCTAAAGCGCATATTCTCTCCCATCGATTGCATAACTTGACTTTTTGGTTCATTCTCGCTAACACTTTAAGTCCTCATGTCAGGGCAATTGCAGTGATCACTAATGTCCCTTGTCAGTATCATATTCCTTTAGTGCAAGTCTTTCTAAAAAAATATATAATAAATAAAAAAGATAAAATAAGCTCGCTAGGTTGAAAACCCGCAAAGGGAGGCCTAGGCAAAAAAGAGCGCCCGGTAGATTGAAAACTCGCAAAGAGCGGTCCAGGCAAAAGTTAGGGCACAAAAAGGGAAAAAGAAAAGAGCAAACACATGAAGATAGATAAATTATTGTCCTAAAGTTAAGTCTTACAGAAATAAGCAATCGGGATTTGAAATGAAATTTGGTCATCTCTCCATACCCTCAAAAACCTAAAGTCCCAGACAGTCCATTTCCTACCCCTATTAAGCCAAGGATTCAAAATCACAAAAATACCCTTTGTTACTCATCTTAAGCCGAGAAAAGCCCAAGATATCCCCATCACCCTAGACGAGGGTTAATTCCACATCAAAGATGGTATATCATTTTCACCCAAGTTCAAAGGAAAGAAAATTCACAAAAGGAGGGGAATAACAAAGTTCAAAAAGGAGAATCCCAAAACAAAGAAAGGAAGACAAAGAGAGTATAAATTAAGAGTCAATACATTTTGCCATGAAGCATAAGAGCTCTCCTTCAAAAATCATTTCCCCTTCCAAAAAGGCTCTCAAATTCAATGGGTTCAATCATTTCCCCTTTCAAAAAAAAAAAGAGCCCTCAATTCATTAGGTTTAACCATCTCTTCTTTAATAAAACCTTCAAACACCTCATCAAACCTAATAACCATTTCCTTCATAAACCATTGACCATCGGCCAACACCGGATAAGACCCATCCTCCCCATCAACCCCAAACACTTCATTAAGCTCAATCATCCCCTTTTCCACATCACAACCCTAAAAAGTCCATTCCGATCAATGACTAATTGCCTTCGTTTTCTCAAGTTTTAACCATAGGACAAATAAGTTTATCTATTCACGACGTGTTTGCTCAAAAAGAAAAAACAAACAAGCAGGAAAAAGAAAGCTGCTCAAAAAAAAAAGGAAAAAAACAAACAATCAAAAAAAGAAAGTTGGTAAAAAAAAAGAAAGAAGGACTTGCACTCCAAGATGCATTCATGTTGCATTAAAACAAGGTTTAGTGGTCACTAAGTGGAACCTCTCCTCATACTAAAAAGTCAAAGCTTTCATTGCATTTGAGTTGTTCTTAAAGAGAACCAAAAGTGTGTACTAGGGGGCATTCTCTTCACCTCTCACTCCACTCAACTTTGGGGAGGTTTGTTCATTGCCCACCCCATTCATATATCACCCTCAGTTCATAACCATCACCATAACTCTGTCGCCTTTCACAACCTCACTCAAAGAAACCATTTGAAATGTCATTCGAAAGTGGGGCAAGTGTGTTCCCATTCCTTCACCTCATTCATTCCTATAAAACCTCACCGGGGCAATCTCTCAACTCACTATCCTAAATAAGGCCTTGCCATTCTAATTGGGGCAGCTTTGTCCTTGTTATGACTGGGGCAACATCAAACTTTATGGGTTGAGACAAAATCTCTTTTGCTCCACCCTTCATTTCAAAAGCCGAAGCATTCCCAATTCATCATCTTCTGCACCCCTAGTTGTTGTCACCACTAGGCAGGGGCAAGCTATTCACTCATCAAAGACCTGAATTGGAGCAATCTTGTATCTCTTGAATCCTCATGAGCTTCGGCAATAACCATGTTTGTCATTCCTTCACTTGCCATAAATGTCCATGCCCTAAACCAATTCCAAGTTAACTGACTCATTCATTCACATTTGCACCCCTATGCATGCTTACTAGACAATGCTTCAAAAAGAGAGTACACAAGTTGTTTACGTGATATCTAAAATTCAGTCTTCATGGAAAGAAAGAGAAAACAAGTGAGTTTGTTCGTAAATAAAAACCTTGAGAACACCAGAGTATGAATTTTTTCAACAGAATGGTCAATAATCGTCTCAATTCCTTGCATCCAAAGTCTCGCATCTCATCATCACAAAAATGTTTACCTCATGCGCCTAGGCATTTCAATCTATTCATTATGGCATATGCATCTTCACATTTTGTGCATTCATCACATAGAAAAAAAAGAAAGACGGTCCACGTCAGTTGCACCATATTTATACTTGCATTTCATAGAGGAAAATAGTAAAGGAGAAAAAGCAGAGATCTTTTCATTGCATTGGCATCATATTAATGTTAGCATTTCCATAAAAGAAAAAGAACAAAAATCATTGCATCAGAGCATTGCATCATATTAAGCAAAAAAGAAACAAGCAGAAGTTAGAACAGGAGCATTCCATTCATCAACGCATCAATCACCGCACATACTTGCATTCAAACATCAAAGCATTATGTTGATATTTGCATTTTATAAACTACAAAGAAGAAGCAAATACAAAAGAACAAAAACATTCCATAATATTCAAGACATCAATCATGACATATGTTTGCATTACATGTGTCATTCATTGCATTGCTAAGCAAAATGCGGACGAACACAAGATGTTAATCCTCATGCCTAGTTCCAAGAATCAGCACTTCAAGTGTCAGTCTTCAATCTAATTCTCAAGTCAGTCATCCTGGACTTGTCACTCTCAAAATCTCATTCCCAGTCGCTCCTTCAGTTCGGAGTTCGAATACCCTCGGGTCCCAAGTGGTTCATTAAAAGCATACCAAGTGTTCATTTACCGTTTTCTCAGCACGCCAAGTGTTCATTTACCGTTTTCTCAGCACGCCAAGTGTTCATTTACCGTTTTCTCAGCACGCCAAGTGTTCATTACCGTTTTCCAATCAGCACGCCAAGTGTTCATTTATTATTTTCGCATCAGCACGCCAAGTGTTTATTTACTGCTTTCTTTCTAGCAAACCAAGCATTCATCATCATTGCATCAGACATCAAATCAATTTGCAAAATACAAAATCATTTTCAATAAATAGGAGACTAAGTCGAGTGTACATTCGAAATAGTCATCACGATGGGACACTTGAATTAATCACTCAAGAATCCTGAAGTCCCTATGCCAAAAAAAACAAACAAAAACATTCAGTGTAGTCTACATCATAGTAATGTTAGCATTTCCACAAAGCAAAAAGAACCAAAAATTCATCATCCCATCAAACATCAAAGCAATACAGTTGCATCACATCAATACTTGCATCTCATAGAAGAAAAGAAAGCTAAAACATCCCATGTCATTCATCATTTCATGTTATTCATCATTTTATTTCGCATAATAGCAATATTCACATTTCATAGAAAAAAGGCAAAGAAGAAAAAGTTTTCCATTGCATGTCATCTGTCATTTCATCAAAACATAAGAGCATTACATATCATCAAACACCAAAATTTTGCATTCGCATACCTGCACTTCATGAAAAGAGCAAGAGAGAAGAAGAGGAGGAAAGCCAAAAGAGCAATAAACAAATAAAGTCATGCATTACATAAAATCATGCACTCATCAGACATAGAAAATTATAATAGAGTAAAGAAAAGAGCAATCATGGCATTTGCATTGCATGCATTGGTTCATTTTTCAGTTGCAGACAAGTGAGAGAGAGGATAAACACCGCGGTGTTAATGCTCGCCTTCAGATTCCAGAAAATGCTTCCCCAAGTTGGGAGTTCAAAAAAAAGAGACAAAAGAAAAAAAAAAGAAAGAAAGAAAAGAAGAGAGAGAAACAAAAGAGAAAAGAGAGCGCTCAGGCGCGCATTGCGGATTGGAGCCCAGAGAGATCACCGCTCCCTTCTGCCCAGGTCTCACATCGTGTACGAGCAACACGATGGACCGCAGCCCCATGTGAGGTTCAATGGAATAGTTGTATCAGCCTAAGATACAGTGGACGCCGTGCATTGATCTATATATCGATTCGGAGTCGATAACGATCCCCTGATCCGCTCAAAAGGCCAACAGGAAGCGTGCTCCTCAAAGCCACGTGCAAACTCGGATTCGTCAAGAGTTCGTTTAAGGATTACAGGTTTTAGGCAGCCTGGGCATTTTACCGCTTTCTACACGCAAGTGTTCATTTTACCGCTTTCTGCACGCAAGTGCCAATTTTACTTTTTCTGTCTGCACGTAAGTGTCCATTTTACCTTTTCTGTCCGCATGTCAGTGTTCATTTACTATTTTCGCATCGGCACGAAAGTGTCTATCTTTCGGAAAAAAAAAACAAAAAAAAGAGAAAAAGAAAAAGAAAATTCGGATTTCCCCAAGTGGACAAAATTGGTATAATTTCTGAATTCTTTATTTCTATTTTATCTTCGAAATATGTTTCGGGCCAATTCATATTTCTTGATAAAATCCAAATAAAGAGGGGCATCTGTCATACCCCAATTTTGTCCGACTAGTCGAATATCAAATGAATGATTGACTATGGGATTACTCAGGTAACTGATACTACTTGCAACAGGCATTGGCCACCTTTGCAAGACTCTCAGTGATGCCCTTGTAAATACACCAGTGAAAGAAATTTTGGCCTTAGTGGTAAACCACAGTCTAGCCATAGTCAATTTGCACACTAGTAGTATAACCTTTCACCGGGACTCATTTATATAAACATAGCCTCACAAAATCTTTGTTAAGAATCGTCACGTTTCAATTCGGGAAAACACCTCATCTTTGAGTTTAAACACCCACATTGGAAAAAGAGGAACATCACGTTTTTAATTTGTATAAACGGCAACACAAAACAGTTTATTGTGCCTTAAAAATAGAATATTCAGTTAGGCCTCTGAATAAGCTTTCCAACGCATCTTAGAACACCTCAATCGGGTTCCCGGTTCGCAAGATATGAATTTTTCAAAAACGTACAAAAAACAGTGAAAAACAGTGCAAAACAGTGACCCGCGCGCGGAGCGCGAGTCGAGCGCAACTGGCGCGCGGATTGGCAGAATCATCAGGTTTCTGCGCAGCTCACTTACGGGTGCAGCGCCACTCCAGCGCAGGCGAAGCGTGATTGTGCAGAAACAACCAATTGTGCAGGAATTTCACGTTTTATTTACCAATTCAGTCATCAAACACTCCCCATGCATCAAAATCATCAACCAACACTAAAATCATTCAACAATATATATTCATTTCATCAAAGATTCATCAAAAATTTGTCAAAGAATTTATTAAAATTCCTCATAGCACTCATCGAATTTCACCCAACAAATCTGTAACACCCATTTTCTACCTCGAAACGTACACATCATTATCGGAGTAATTTCGTTTCGAAAATAATATTTATTTAGTAGGAAAGGAATGTCACATCATCATCAATTGTTAAAACTCAACTTTCGCACCCTTATAATTCGTGCTAAATACTCAATCAACATAATTTCAAACTTCAAAATAATGAGGTCGCAGCAGAATTAAACAACAATTCGCTATGTCTCTCAAACTCGTATCATGACATAAACATGGTCATAAGATAATTATTCAACTACTAATAACTCCAAGTACGCCCCTAGGTGTTACTGTATCGTAGAGCGACTCTAAGACTTCCCAACACTAAACAAGGAAGGCGTGGAGTTCCTTCATTCGCGATCACCTGCAGCGTTGCCACGATAGAGCAACATTCCAAGCAGAAGGGGTGAGAATTTCAGATAAACATAATCGAATATATATAATTAGAGGAAATAGGCACAGGCAATCACACAATAGTAACATCATCACTACATCGCAATCACGCAACACCACTCCAATCACGCAACAACAATTACACGGTCATGATTATGCATGAAGATGCAACCCCAACCAGGGCATATGCATGATGGTACCATATCATCGCAAAATGGCCGAAGCCTAAACATCGCAAAAGTGGCCGAAGCCTAAACATCGCAAAATGATGCACATGCCATGAGACTCTATGAAACACATGTGCAACTCACCAAAACTCACCTAGAGTGCTCCTCGTCATCGTTATAAAACACTCATAGAGTGTATTCCTTCGCAAATCATCACAATCATTACACATCATCACTATAATTATACTCATAGAGTTTACACATCATCAATCATCACGAATCATAATACATCATCATCAAGCAATTACTCATAGAGTACACTCTTCGCAAAAACATCATTGCTTCATATTACATCATCATAACACACATATCCTCATCATCATTCAATACATATATATATATATATATATATATATATATATATATATATATACTTCATTTGTCTTTTAGATTAGGGTGCCATAAAATAGTAGACTGATTGACTATGGGATTACTCTGGACCAGGTTACAACTCACCACAGGTATTGACCACTCTAGAAGAATTTATCTTCCGAAAGTTGGTGAGGTTCACGTGGTAGCCAAACAGAGCAAATACACCAGCGAAGAAATTCTGGCCTTAGTGGTAAACCACAGTCTAGCCATAGTCAATTAGTGTACTAATAGTATAGCATTTCATAACAATTTCACTTATATAAACATAGTATCACAATTTTCATAAAACCGCACCATTTACTCAGTAAATACAGAAACAATAAACATTTTATTTTGCCTTAAAAGTAGAATATTCAGTTAGGCCTCTGAATAAGCTTTCCAACGCATCTTAGAACACCTCAATCGGGTTCCCGGTTCAAAAGATATTCAATTTACAAAAACAAAGGACAAAACAAAGAAAAACAAAGTGAAAAAGCAGTGCATCCGCATACGAAGCGCGAGTGAGCGCGAGTGAGGCGCCGTTGAATGTAAACACGCAGAATCTGCGCATTGTATCAAGGCGTGTGAAGCGCCATCGCAGCGCAGTGAGGCGCCAATCCACTGTAATGATGTATTATGCAGAATTTTTCCGAAAATGTGCGACTTTTTCACCCAACTCGATCTTTAACTCCAAAATACGAATTTTTCATCAAGTAAAATCATCAAAGCTCACCAAGAATACATCAAACAATCCTTCCCACACATGATTAACTCCAAAAACACATTTGTTCCTCAATTCAATCATCAAGTGGTTATCAAACTCATCAACCATCAAATTCATCAAAAATCATCAAAACATCAAATTTACCAAAACCTCATAAATAATATCTAATCCCACAAAACCCCATATATACCCAATTATGTCAACCGAAACGCTCACCCTTACCTCGAATTTGTGCGTTAGGAAACAACGACGAAGGAATCACGTATAAAACCCAAAGAACACAACGAACGGAGCTTCTCCTTCTCCCTTTGAAACCCTAGCCACGCTCACCTCTAGATCAATGAGGAATCAACAACATGGAGGTTATGGATTGAAAACTACAACGCTAGGAAAGAAGAAAACGACTTAGAAGGATTAAGAACTCTTACCTAGAGCAAAACTTGAGAAGCTTCTCCTCCTTCCTCTTCTTTAGCGCCAATCTCCTTTCTTTCTCACTCTCTCAATTCGCAGCTCTCTCAATTTGGCACAAATGAGAGAGTTGCGCCTATACTCCTAGGGTTTAAGCAGTGGGCTCAGTGCCCACTGGGCCCTCCACGTCAACACCACCCCCATTACTCGCTTCACCTCCTGGATAACACATATGATTTCTCTTGATTTAATCACACCTCTAATAAATTAGTAATTCAATTAAATAGTTTAATTAAATTATTTCCGGGGTGTTACAACTCTCCCCCACTTAGGACTTTTCGTCCTCGAAAACATACCTGCTTCAAATAACTCTGGATATGACTCTCGCATCTTATCCTCCAGCTCCCACGTCAGACTTTCACCAGCTGCCCCAAACCATACAACCTTCACTAGATTGATTTTCTTACCCCGAAGGGTCTTCACTTCCCAATCCTCAATTCGTACCGGCACGGTCTCCACAGTAAGATTATCCCGCACCTCTACATCATCCGGCTGAATCACATGGGACGGATCCGGAATATACTTCCGAAGCTGCGACACGTGAAACACGTCGTGCAAGTTCGAAAGATTAGGTGGCAAGGCCACCCGATACGCAACACTTCCAACTCTTTCCGTGTCGATGCGGTCCAATGAAACGAGGAGTCAACTTCTTTGATTTCAACAAGACGCCCGACACCAGTCATAGGTGTGACCCTTAAGAACACGTGGTCACCTGCTTCAAACTCTAAATCTTTCCTCCTCTTATCATGGTAACTCTTCTGCCTACTCTGCGACGCTTTCATTTTCTCCCGGATCATCTTTACCTTCTCAGTAGTCTCTCCGACTAACTCAGTCCCAAAGACTAGGCTTTCCCGCCTCATACCAACATACCGGAGTTCTACATCTCCTACCATACAACGCCTCAAACGGCGCCATCCCGATCATCGGGTGATAACTATTGTTGTATGTAAATTCGATCAAGGGAGATGAGTATCCCACGCACCTCCCCGCTTCTAGAACACATGACCTCAACAGATCTTCCAATGATTGAATTGTCCTTTCTCACATCCATCGGTTTGAGGATGATAAGTCAACTCAACCTCAATTTCGAACCCAACTCCTTCTGCAAACTACCCCAAAATTCCGAAGTAAACCTTGGGTCCCTATCTGACACAATGCACAAAGGAACACCATGCAGCTTCACAATCACCTGAATGTAGATTTCAGCCAATCTCGATACTGGATACTTAATACCGATAGGAATAAAATGAGCCGACTTCGTCAATCTATCCACAACTACCCAAATCGAATCATGCCCTCTCACCGTATTGGGTAACCCAGTCACAAAATCCATGGAGATACTATCCCACTTCCACTCCGGAACATTCAACGGTTGCATCATTCCCGCAGGCTTCTGGTGCTCGATCTTCGATTTCTGACAGGTCAAACACGAATACACAAACTGCGCCACATCTCTCTTCAACCCAGGCCACCAAAACATCCTTTTCAGATCTTGGTACATCTTAGTCGCTCCAGGATGGATACTCAACTTACTCCTATGCCCTTCCTCGAGAATTGCCTTTTTCATTTCCTCATCTTCGGGAACACAAATTCTTCCACGATACCTCAATACATTCTGAGCATCTAACTCGAAGTCCCCATTCCCAGACTGACCAATCCCACTCATCAGATCAACCAATTTCACATCTAACTTCTGGGCTTCTCGGATACTAGTCATGAAGTCATTGCCAATTTTCAACATACCCAATCTGATACTCTGAGGCGTGACTTCACAAACTAGACTCATGTCCCTGAATTGTTCAATCAACTCAAGCTCTCTAGTCATCAATGCCGACATATGCAAGGTCTTCCGACTCAACGCATCTGCAACCACATTAGCTTTACCCGGATGATAACTCAACTCAAAATCATAATCTTTCAATAGCTCTAACCACCGCACGCCTCATATTCAATTCTTTCTGATCGAACAGATACCGCAGACTCTTGTGATCACTGAACACCTCAAACCTCGATCCATATAGATAATGTCTCCAAATTTTCAATGCGAAAACCACAGCAGCAAGTTCTAGGTCATGAGTAGGGTAATTCTTCTCATGAGTCCTCAATTGCCTCGACGCATAAGCGACCACCTTCCCATTCTGCATAAGCACACCACCCAGACCCATCTTGGAAGCATCACAATAAACCACAAACGGCTCATCCGGATCAGGTAGGGTCAACACAGGGGACGTAGTCAACCTCCTCTTCAACGCAGTGAAACTCTCTTCACATCGGTCATCCCACACAAAAGCCTTGCCCTTGCAAGTCAATTGGGTCAATGGCAGAGCCAACTTCGAAAACCCCTCAATGAATCTTCTATAATAACCAGCTAATCCCAGGAAACTCCTTATTTCAGTAACTGACTTTGGAGACTCCCATTGCAACACTGCATCAACTTTGGATGGATCCACCGCAATCCCCTCACTAGAAATCACATGACCGAGAAAAGCCGACCTTTTTCAACCAAAACTCACACTTGGGCAACTTGGCATATAACTTTCGACTCCTCGTAATTTCTAACACCAACCTCGGATGTTCCGCATGCTCTTCTTCCGACTTAGAGTAAATCGTAATGTCATCAATGAAAACCACCACAAACTTGTCCAAGTACTCACTAAGATTTGGTTCATGTATCCCATGAATACTCCCTGCATTAGTCACACCGAAAGGCATTACGGAATACTCATAGTGCCCATATCTTGTCCTAAATGCCGTCTTACGGATATCTTCATCCTTTACCTTGATCCGATGATAACCGGACCTTAAGTCAATCTTGCTAAATACTTTAGCACCTACCAACCGATCCATCAAATCATCAATTCTTGGCAACGGTACTTGTTCTTGATTGTAACTTTATTTAACCGTCGATAGTCTACACACAACCTCATACTACCATCCTTCTTTTTCACTAGCAAAGACCTGAGTTTCCCGAGGCGACACACTCGGCCGCACAAACTTCTTTTCTAATAAATCTTCAAGTTGCTTTTTCAATTCTCGCCAACTCGGATGCGCAGACATCCTATATGGTGCCATAGACACGTGCTTAGTGCCAGAACCGCATCAATAGTAAACTCCACTTCTCTCTCGGTGGTACGTCCGAATCTCATCAGAAACACCTCGAAAAACTCACGCACTCACCGGGCAATTCGTTAATCTTTGCTTGACTCTCGCAGACAATGACGCCAACAGAGAAAAAAAATGAACCTCTTCTCATCACTCTATGTAGTGACCCGCGGACAAGAAAATGCAGACTTCTCTTGAGTAAAGCAAAACTCACCGACTTTTCCCGACAGTTGATATGAACATGGTTGTCAACCAACCAATCCATACCTAGAATGACATCCATTCCACTTAGCGGCAAACAGATCAAATCAACTAGAAATTCTCTACCATATATAGATACAGGACATTTGGCACAAACAACGGAGGTAGTCACCGAACCTTAAGCTGAGTTTCCATTAACCATCCCCCTCAACATATCAGACAATACAAGATTTAATTTCTCAACGCATGCGGCAGCAATAAAACTATGGGTAGCACCAAGATCATCAACAATAGCAACAAGAGGAATATTATTGATATAGCATGTACCTCGAATCTCATTCACTACATCCACCCAATGAGAGCGAATACCTTTCCATACGACTTCTCCTTCTTGGGCTTCGGACACCGAGCAATCGACGTGACCACTTTCATCACAATTGAAACATACCTTATCCTTCTTATCACGCTTAGAGCCACCGTGTCCCTCTTTCCCACACTTGAAACATCTGTTATGATTCTTGTTTGGGCAATCGGGACTCTTATGGCCCACCTTTCCACACGTGTAACAAGTAACACCTACGCAAGATCTCCCCACTTCGCTTAGATCCACCAAAGAATTTACCAACAAACTTCCTTTTGCCCTTACCAAAGCGCACCTCATATGGTTTACCACGACCGAAAAAAATTCTTTTGCCTTTCCTTCATAACTCGAGAAAGCATTATTGTCCTCTTCGAAAATTCTGGCACTATTAACCAACAATGGGAATACACGAATCTGCGATACCCTATGGCCCTCTTAATGTCAAGACGCAACCCGTTTTTCAAACTTGATGCATTTGGAGAACTCAGCACCCTCTCCATCATAGTGTGGATAAAACTTGGACGATTTCAAGAATTTTTGCAAAGATACTCGATTCATGATCATGCTACCTTGTTCAAGTCTCAAAAACTCCACCTCTTTCTTTCCGCGGACATCTTCCGGATAGTATTTCCTCTTGAACTCCCTCTCAAATACCGCCCAAGTGATCCCCTCATTGGCAGTCGTCAACCCCTGACTAGCTGCCCTCCACCAATCATAAGCCTCTTTCTTCAACATGTGTGTGCCATAGCGAACCTTCTCGAGCATCGGTGCAATCCATGACACGGAAAATCCGCTCCATCTCGCTTAGCCACTCGCGGGCACCATCGATTATACCCGCCTTCAAAAGTAGGAGGTTCTCACGCCGAACGTGGGCGGACTCACGCGTTCCATCACCAATAGCATTGGGTATGTTACCCACAACCCCAAAGAATAGCCTGCAAGGCGGCAGAAAGTCTTGCAAAGATCGTTCGGCCCCGCCATTCTAGTACATGCAACAAAAACAAAATCAAAACGAGTAACAAAGCTCAAATGTTACTCAACTTGACGACTCAACCACCAGCCGGCCAGACCGAACTGCTCTGATACCACTAATGTAACACCCCTTTTCTACCCCGAATCGTACACATCATTATCAGGAGTAATTTCGTTTCAAAATAATATTTATTTAGTAGGAAAGGAATGCCACATCATCATCAATTGTTAAAACTCAACTTTCGCACCCTTATAATTCGTGCTAAATACTCAATCAACATAATTTCAAACTTCAAAATAATGAGGTCGCAGCAGAATTAAACAACAATTCGCTATGTCTCTCAAACTCGTATCATGACATAAACATGGTCATAAGATAATTATTCAACTACTAATAACTCCAAGTACGCCCCTAGGTGTTACTGATCGTAGAGCGACTCTAAGACTTCCCAACAAACTAAACAAGGAAGGCGATGAGTTCCTTCATTCACGATCACTGCAGCGTTGCCACGATGAGAGCAACATTCCAAGCGAGAAGGGGTGAGAATTTCGAGATAAACATAATCGAATATATATAATTAGAGGAAATAGGCACAGGCAATCACACAAAAGTAACATCATCACTACATCGCAATCACGCAACACCAGCTCCAATCACAGACAACAACAGTACACAGTCATGATTATGCATGAAGATGCAACCCCACTGTGGCATATGCATGATGGTACCATATCATCGCAAAATGGCCGAAGCCTAAACATCGCAAAAGTGGCCGAAGCCTAAACATCGCAAAATGATGCACATGCCATGAGACTCTATGAAACACATGTGCAACTCACCAAAACTCACCTAGAGTGCTCCTCGTCATCGTTATAAAACACTCATAGAGTGTATTCCTTCGCAAATCATCACAATCATTACACATTGTAGCGACCGAAAAATCCGGGAAAGGATTCTTCGAAGTTCGAAAGGAAGTCGCCACCAAATTTTAGTTTAAGGGCAAATTCGGAAAATCCCTTTATGTTCAGGACACGGCAGGTTTAGGGTTCGGGAGTCGTTATGTGTAGGGAAGGTATTAGCACCCCACGACATCCTTTGTCTAACTAATTAAGATTTATTAATAATTACCCTTTTATTTATAGAGGAAAAGACTTATTTAAATTTTCAGTTTTTAGTGCTTGACAAGAGTGGACTCTTGCTCCTACGTACCTCCAGATGCAATGGAGGAATCAAAGCTACGTAGTTCTTCCTGAAAAGGTTTGTGGGTTGGTGTTTTTAGTGTAGGGGGTCCTAGGACTCCTTGAACCGCATGTACCATCGATTCCTAGGACGCCGACTAACCCGATTGTACAACCGACTTAGTCCCCTACTTTTTGAAAGTATTTTTGAGGTTTTTTGAAAGAAGTTTGTTTGATGTGAGGTGAGTTGGTTTTAGAATAGGTATTCTAGAACTCCTAAACTGCATCTGACTCATTAGTTCTAGAACGCTGACTAACCCGGTTTGTACAACCGACTTAGTCCCCTATTTTTAGGAAAAGTCATTTATTTATTTACTTATAAGTTTTTAGGATTACTGAATCAGCATGCGACTCATTGGTCCTAGGATGATGACTAACCTTGGTTGTACAACCGACTTAGTCTTTTATTTGATTTTTGAAGAAATAAATTAATTGTGCATAAAAAAAAAACAAAAACTGATAAATAATAAAGACTAGACTAAAAAAAATAAAATAAATAACTATATACATAAATAAATATGAATAGATATATAAATAAACACTAAACAAATAAATAAATAAATAGATTATATTATAAATAAATGATAAATAAATATGTACATAAAAATAAACAAAATAAATACAAAACTAACTCCTGGACTCGACGAGTGCCGAACCGATCGAGCAATCGACCAGTCAATCACGAACCGGACTCCTATCCGGTCCATTTTGACCCCAAGACCGCATGAACCGCTTTGAGAATCGAAAAGCCGACTCAAAACGCCCAAATGATCAAAGACGGGTTTTTAGTGAAATGAGCCGCGAACGCTTTTGACCCAAAAAAAGATCACTTAACCCGCCAATGATCCTCCTCCCTAATCTTCACCTCTCAACCCCTTTTATATCCAATTGCTAGGGAGCTCTTGTTTCTTGTGAGCAATGTGGGACTAAAACAAGGTAGAAAGCAATTCCCCTTTAAAACACAATTCCCGCTTTTTCTCAAACTCACACCGTAAAATTGCGATTCCGGATTCGTTAACCGTTGGATCGTCTTTCTTTTTTGACAGTAGGTTCGTGAGACATATATCTACACTTTCACCGTTCGGATCGTTGAAACGAGGTCTTATGAGAGAAATTTGCCTTCGCAATAGCTGCAGCTTTTTGGTCCGTTTTTCTCAAACCTCTCATCGTAAAAGTGCGATTCGGATTCGTTAACCGTCGGATCTTCTTCATTTTTTTGACAGTAGGTTCGTGAGACATATATCTCCACTATCACCGTTCAGATCGTCGAAAAGAGGTCCGAGGAGAGAGAAATTTCCTTCGCAATAGAGCTGCAGATTTGGGTATTTCATCTTTTTGTTCTTATTTTGTAAGCTCTTATGCTTTACTTCACTTGCTTTTTTCAATTACTCAAAGAGGGTCAAAAGAAAATAACATGTGGGATGATTGACCAAGAATCAAATCATGCATCTTTATATTAATTGTGGTTGATATGCACAAGCTACTTATCTTTTACTTGAGTACATAGAAACGTTTGTTGCACATACACTACTTAATAAAATAAAAAAAAAATATTACAATGATATAAGAACTCGGACAAAATTGGGGTATAATAGTTTCTGCCCCTCTTTATTTATATTTTACAAATTTTGTAGTAGAAATAGAAATAAAGATAGAATAGACGCCAATTTTGTCCGCTTTAGAGGGAAATAGAGGGTTTGAGAATAAACAAGGAGCGGTTAACACTTGGCGTATTAACCGCGAACAAAATGAAGGATCGCCGGGATCCAAGGAGCACTAAGGCTCAAAGCCCACTCGGGGTCTCAAGGAGCACTAAGGCTCTGAAGGACCACTAAGGGTCCAAGGAGCACTAAGGCTCGGGGACCACTCGGGTCCGGAAGGTCGCCTATGCCTTATTTGAAGGACCATCGTGGTTCGAAGGAGCGCAACTAGCTACGGTACTAGTTTAACGGTCTGAGGGGGCCTTTATATTCGAGCGGCCAGGGGTCAAGATCAGATCCGGAACTGATATGTTGACCAATAGAGGACGTCCACCATGTCTTAGGCTGACACGACTAGTCTGAAGGACCACGCGGGGTCTGGAAGGTCCGTCGGGCTCGACTCACGACGCCATGACTGGGCCACTTAGGGCATCAAGGAGCGTGGTGCTCAAGGACCACTCGAGTCCGAGGATCAACTTGGTGATCCGTGATACAATATGGGATCAACGCTTAAAGCGCTAATATTAGAGGAGCAAAATACTGGACTAACACTTATCGTGTTTATCCGAGCACACCTACCAAATGCATCTACCCGAGGGGGAAAAGCTTTCTTCTTTTGGCAATGCAATTAATGGTGCACGCGTACGTGCAATGATTGGTACCCGGTGGAATGATTTTTTTCTTTTTGTTTTTTGCTTGTTACGTAATAAATGCATGAAATGCAAATGTGAATATGATGCAAATGAAATGATTGAATGCAAATGCTATAGTTCATGGTGCGATGATATGAAATGATTGATTGGGTGTAGAAACATTTTTTTTGTTATGATGAGATGTGAGGCTTTGGATACGAGAGGCGGAGATGAACATTGATCATTCTTTGGGAAAGTTAGTTTTGATTCTAACTTCGGCAATCTCAAGGTCGTTATCTACAGATACTGACGTGAAAAGGTACTTGACTGTATTTGCAAGCTCGTTCATTTTTCTCTTCCATTATGATGCCCCATGATGACCGAAATTTTGGTCCACAAAGTTAACCAAGTGGATTTTCAAAGATCATATTATCAACTTGTGTTCTCTCTAAAGCATTGTTTTGTGAAGATGTATAGTAGTGTGAATATAGATGAATGAGTCGGGCTTAACTTGGGGTTCTAAAGACCTAGGGGTGAATGATCGACTGGTCTTTGCCAAGGTCATGAAAGGTAGGTTTTCCCAAGCCAAGAAATGCAGGATCGCCCCAATTTAAGTTTGATGACGGTGAGTGAATAACTTGCCCCGTCTAGTGGTGATAAGCTAGGGGTGTAGAAGATGATGAATTGGGAAGGCATTGGCTTTGGAATGAAAGGTGGCAAGTAGGAGATGTTGTCTCAACCCATAGAGTTTGATGTTTCCCTAATTATGGTAAGGACAAGATTGCCTGACTAGAGTAGAAACATTTAGGATAGTGAGTTGAGAAATTGCCCCAGTATGGTTTTTTGGTCGTGAATATGGCAAGGGGATGAGATGGGTGTAGGTGAATTTTCCCATTTGAAGGTGGAGTGAAGAGCGGCAGATTGCCCCACTTGGAATGGTATTTCAATGGTTGGCTTTAGTGAGATTGGGAAAGGTGACAGAGTTAGGGTTATAGGTTTTTGGAGATGGTCAAATGCGGTCAGATAGATTGAGAGTGGCATGGGATGGATACTTGGACAAATTTCCCAAGTTCAAATGGAATAGATGGTAAAAGGGGTGCCCCCACTTTAGGATCTAGGTAACGATCCTAGCATGAACTTTTGGTTATTTTGAGAATGACTCTCGACTATGATGGTCTTAAACTTGCTATGATGAAAGCTACACTTGGTGATCAATAGACCTTGTCTTGGTATAATTGTAACTTGGATGGATCTTATAGTGCAAGTCCTCTGATTTTTCCTTTATTTGAGTTTTTTTTTTTTAGATACATTTTTTGAGCAAACATATTGTAAATAAATAAACTTATTTGTCTTAAGATTAAAACTTTGAGAAAACAAAAGCAATCGGTCATTGATCAAAATGGATTTTTGGAGTTGTAATGTGGCTGATGGTTAATGGTTTATGAAGGTTATTAGGCTCAAATGAGTGTTTGAGGTTTTATTGAGACAATAGTTGATGTGCCTCATGGTAGAATGGACCTATTTAGGATTGTCACTTGGCCAAGGGTTTGTGGAGGGTAGGATATTGAGGCCAAAGGAAGGGTTTGAGGATTGATGAGACAAATGATTTTTTATTCAGCAGTGTAGTTTGGCTAATGGTTAATGGCTTATGAAAGAAGGGTTTATTAGGCTCAAAGGAGTGTTTGAGGGTCTATGTCTCGTGGTAGAATGGATCTGTTTGGATGGATTAATGAAGGATAGGACATTGGGAAGTGTTTGAGGGTTTATTTCAGACAAGGATCTCTTATGCGTTTAATTGTACGAAATATCAGCTCACTACTTTTACTTTTTGTTTTTTTTTTTTTTTTTTTGGGATTTTTCAATCCTTTTTTTTTACTTCACTCTTTTGTGATTTTTGTTTCTTTTTTGGGTGAATGAGCTGATAGAACTAATGCACCATTTTTTTTGATGCGGAATCGATCCTTGTCTTGGGGTTTGGGATTTTTGGCTTAAGGTGGGTAGCACAGGTTTTTTTCGAGGGTATGGGAAGATGGTTAAATTTCGTTTCAAATCATGATTGCTCGTTTTCTCAAAAATTAACTTAAGGACAATAATTTATTTATTTTTATATATATGCTCTTTATTCTTTATTTCTCTCTTTTTGTGTGCCCTAATTTTTGCTTAGGTTGCCCTTTGCAAGTTTTCAACCTAACGGGCCTTTTTGATTTTTTTTTTTTTGAAGGACTTGCACCAATGGAATATAATGTTGACAAGGTATTTTGGAGATCACAAATTTGCCCCAGTGTGAGGGCCTCAAGTGTTATTTCAATAGTGAGAACAAACCAAAAGTCGACTAGTTAGGGAAGTATGTACTTTATGGGTGGTCGTGGTGGGATTAGACTTTGACAGGGATGATGGTAAGGACATTAACCGACTCAAACAAAAATAAACGCACATGTTACCCAAGTCACTACACAAATGCTTCAGAGAAAGCTAACATTAGTTGAAACATAATAGAAATTTTTGATGGACATTTCACCATTTATCATGGGATGGAAGAGATGCAACGTTCGGTTAAAAATGTGAGCAAGCTAAAAATTTGAAAAAGCGGAGTGACTTGAAACACCTTGAGCTTGCAACGGTATGACTAAACTCTTTCCAAAAAAATGATTTATTTCACAAGAATCTCTCACCTCTCATCACATTTTTCCTAATATTATGCCGATATTTTTTGTAATGCATGATGTAATTATGCAAATGAATGAGTGTGCATGAAATGCGAATGAATGTACGTGAAATGCGAATGTAATGATGATGTATGTGAATGAAATGATAATATATGATTTTATCATGTCGGGGAATTATAAACTTTTCATTGGAGAGTAAAGTACAAAATTTAATTTTCACTTCAGCGTGCACGGCTTCTCTACAAAGTAAAGATTTTAATTCCCTGACGGTCATAAAAATGCATGCAACATAAGATGTTTATTTTATTTATTTTTTGTAGTGCAAAGAGAAAAAAAAATGCATGTATATTTTTCTAAAAATGTAGTAAATAATGGTTTTTGGTTTTTTGATTTTTTTGATAAAAGACGGTATGCATAAATATTTGTTTGAATGCAAGAGTATGAAGCTCCTTTGTGACCCTAAAAAGATATCTTACGGAGTGGGTCTAAGGTTTCTTTTATAGTGCCTCACAAGGGTAGTTCTAAAGAATCCTACACAAGGTTCCTAGAGCCAAGGACCCAAATAAGAATAATGACCCCAACAATAGGCAAGCTATTAGAAGGGGTAGCATCCTTAAAAGGAATCAAACTCTAGGTGAGATTTTCATGACCACCCAACGAGACGTCGTCCCATGCAGCCATCATTACACAATCTCGTTCTAACTTAGGTACACTCAAGTCCGGGTAGAGGACCTTTCTCACATGTGTGTGTAGTGTAATTGTGAAGTGTGTGTAGGAGCAATTTAAAAACAACCCAAAAGTCGCAAACAGACAAACAAACATATATACAAGTATCGCCCTCTATCCTAGGGTTCATAAATCACAAAAAAATAAATAAATAAATAAATAAAGGAAGGGTAAAAATTAAATTAATCCTAAATAAATAGACTAGGTTTTGACTCTCTAAAAGTTAAGTCCCCAAAGTGAAGTCGCCAACAGAGCGAAATCTAAAAATCCGGGAAAGGATTCTTCAAGTTCGAAAGGAAGTCGCCACCAAATTTTAGTTTAAGGGCAAATTCGGAAAATCCCTTTATGTTCGTGACACTACAGAGTTTAGGGTTCGGAGTCGTTATGTGTAGGGAAGGTATTAGCACCCCACGACATCCTTTGTCTAACTAATTAAGATTTATTAATAATTACCCTTTTATTTATAGAGGAAAAGACTTATTTAAATTTTCGCTTTTAGTGCTTGACAAGAGTGGACTCTTGCTCTACGTGCACTCTCCGGATGCAATGGAGGAATCAAAGCTACGTAGTTCTTCCCGAAAAGGTTTGTGGGTTGGTGTTTTTTTAGTGTAGGGTCCTGGACTCCTTGAACTGCATGTACCATCGATTCCTAGGACGCCAGACTAACTAACCCGATTGTACAACCGACTTAGTCCCCTACTTTTTGAAAGTATTTTTGAGGTTTTTTGAAAGAAGTTTGTTTGATGTGAGGTGAGTTGGTTTTAGAATAGGTATTCTAGAACTCCTAAACTGTACAGCTCATTAGTTCTAGAACGCTGACTAACCCGGTTGTACAACCGACTTAGTCCCCTATTTTTAGGAAAAGTCATTTATTTATTTACTTATAAGTTTTTAGGATTAATCGAATCATGCATGTACCATTGGTCCTAGGATGATGACTAACCCTGGCCAGTACAAACCGATTTAGTCTTTTATTTGATTTTGAAGAAATAAATTAATTGTGCATAAAAAAAAAAAAAGCGATAAATAATAAAGACTAGACTAAAAAAATAAAATAAATAACTATATACATAAATAAATATGAATAGATATATAAATAAACACTAAACAAATAAATAAATAAATAGATTATATTATAAATAAATGATAAATAAATATGTACATAAAAATAAACAAAATAAATACAAAACTAACTCGGACTCGACGCCAGTGCCGAACCGGATCGAGCAATCGACCGGGTCAATCACTTAACCGGACTCTATCTGGTCCATTTTGACCCCAAGACCGCATGAACCGCTTTGAGAATCGAAAAGCCGACTCAACGTCCAATGATCAAAGACGGGTTTTTAGTGAAATGAGCCGCGAACGCTTTGACCCAAAAGATCACTTAACCCGCCAATGATCCTCCTCCCTAATCTTCACCTCTCAACCCCTTTTATATCCAATTGCTAGGGAGCTCTTGTTTCTTGTGAGCAATGTGGGACTAAAACAAGGTAGAGAAAGCAATTCCCTTTAAAACACAATTCCTGTTTTTCTCAAACTCATCACCGTAAAATTGCGATTCCGGATTCGTTAACCGTTGGATCGTCTTTCTTTTTTGACAGTAGGTTCGTGAGACATATATCTACACTTTCACCGTTCGGATCGTTGAAACGAGGTCTTATGAGAGAGAAATTGCCTTCGCAATAGCTGCAGTTTTTGGTCCGTTTTTCTCAAACCTCTCATCGTAAAAGTGCGATTCCGGATTCGTTAACCGTCGGATCTTCTTCATTTTTTGACAGTAGGTTCGTGAGACATATATCTCCACTTTCACCGTTCAGATCGTCGAAAAGAGGTCCGAGGAGAGAGAAATTTCCTTCGCAATAGAGCTGCAGATTTGGGTATTTCATCTTTTTTGTTCTTATTTTGTAAGCTCTTATGCTTTACTTCACTTGCTTTTTCAATTACTCAAAGAGGGTCAAAAGAAAATAACATGTGGGATGATTGACCAAGAATCAAATCATGCATCTTTATATTAATTGTGGTTGATATGCACAAGCTACTTATCTTTTACTTGAGTACATAGAAACGTTTGTTGCACATACACTACTTAATAAAATAAAAAAAATATTACAATGATATAAGAACTCGGACAAAATTGGGGTATAACACACATCATCACTATAATTATACTCATAGAGTTTACACATCATCAATCATCACGAATCATAATACATCATCATCAAGCAATTACTCATAGAGTACACTCTTCGCAAAACATCATTGCTCATATTACATCATCATAACACACATATCCTCATCATCATTCAATACATATATATATATATATATATATATATATATATATATATATATATATATATATATATATATATACTTCATTTGTCTTTTAGATTAGGTGCCATAAAATAGTAGATGATTGAGTATGGGATTACTCTGGACTGTGTTACAACTCACCACGTGTATTGACCACTCCGGAAGAATTTATCTTCCGAAAGTTGGTGAGGTTCACGTGGTAGCCAAACAGAGCAAATACACCAGTCAAGAAATTCTGGCCTTAGTGGTAAACCACAGTCTAGCCATAGTCAATTAGTGTACTAATAGTATAGCATTTCATAACAGTTCACTTATATAAACATAGTATCACAATTTTCATAAAACCGCACCATTTACTCAGTAAATACAGAAACAATAAACATTTTATTTTGCCTTAAAAGTAGAATATTCAGTTAGGCCTCTGAATAAGCTTTCCAACGCATCTTAGAACACCTCAATCGGGTTCCTGCTCAAAAGATATTCAATTTACAAAAACAAAGTGACAAAACAAAGAAAACAAAGAAAAGTGCAGGCACTCGCGCATGGCGCGAGCGCGAGTGCGCCGTTGACGTAAACACGCAGAATCTGCGCATTGTACTGGCGTGTGAAGCGCCACTGCAGCGCAGGTGAGGCGTCAGTCAGCTGTAGCAGTGTATTATGCAGAATTTTTCCGAAAATGTGCAGCTTTTCACCCAACTCGATCTTTAACTCCAAAAATACGAATTTTTCATCAAGTAAAATCATCAAAGCTCACCAAGAAAACATCAAACAATCCTTCCCACACATGATTAACACCAAAAACACATTTGTTCCTCAATTCAATCATCAAGTGGTTATCAAACTCATCAACCATCAAATTCATCAAAAATCATCAAAATTCATCAAAACATCAAATTTACCAAAACCTCATAAATAATATCTAATCCCACAAAACCCCATATGTTCCTGGGTGTATTAGAAAATACGAGGACTGCCAACAGCAATTGGACCTGCGGCCCAGCCCATCACGATCGGCCCAACACGCTGCTTGAGCGCAATTCTCGCCGTCGAAATTCGCAGCGTAACGGCCGGACATCACCGTATATATACGCCATTCGCATACGGCATCGTGCACGCTCTCTAACTCTTGTGCTATCTGCCTCGAGCGACCTCTCATTAGATCGTCGGAGTGTCTTTGCAGTACCACCCGAGGTGCTCAACGCTGCGTGAAGCCGTGGACCGGTCCTTTCTCTTATTCAACGATCGCCCATCGACGGCGAAAGCAACAAACACTTCAACTCTTCATTGGTCAAGGTACGATCAATCGGCGACCACAGTGGGAGGCCCGTGCGCTATCCTACCTCTCTTATGGCTCCACGCGACCGCCCCCGCACGCTGGCCACTTCTCGACTCAATCCCTCCGGCGAATCCGCAGCAGCACTCGAGGGCGCGTGGCGCATGATCCACGAATCTCAAGGACTTCCACGACAAGAACCTTCGGCACAACTGGCCGTGGACCGGTCCTCCGCCAGATCCATCCGGCCGCTCTCGAGACCTACCGCCTCGAAGCCGATTGAAGCGGGCATCCGTGAACCTCTCACGACCATGTTACTCAAGCCGCTTTGCGGATCTTGCAAAACAAGAATCAAGTGATCGCAGATCGAGATGCACTCATCTCCCGGTATGAAAGAGGTTCAGCTCGGACGCTTCAAGCGTCGCGAAGACGGAGAACCTTCACCATTCGCCGCCGGGCCGTGCGAAGACACCGCTCCTCCTCGCAGAGCATTTCACGCCGAGAGAGCACTACTCATCATTCTCCGGCCAGTAAGCGAGTGGCACGCAGTCGCCTTCGAAAGCGAGAACGCCGCGTGAGACGCCGCTCAATGTCCGATGACTATGAAGATTCCAGCTACCGCCCCGACACCGCCGCCGCCCACCGTGATACTCTCTCTGAGTCGTCCGGGTCACGCTTGGTCGAGAAGCGATCTTGGGATTCTCGTGAAGAGCCGGAAGAGTACGAAATGGAAGAATTAGGGGCGCCGCGATCGGCCTAGGAGAGGCCAAAGCGGCGCCCGTAAGGCCTCTCGCCTACCGCCAACCGCCCATCCGGAGGATTCTATGGAATGCCGGACAACGAGGCATGCCTCGCAATGCAACCCTTTGGGTCGAACGGCATTCAGACGAACATGGCCCGCTCTCGGGGAGATCAGCGTTATAAGATTCCGAGAGATCTCCGCAGAAGCCGCCCCAACCTCAACAAGTTTGACGGTAGAGGTGATCCGCATAAGCATCTCCGTTACTTCAATAATTATCTACTGCACAGGAATTGGGACCGACCATGAAATGCGGGCTTTTTCCCGATCCGTTGGACGGTACGAGCATTGGAATGGTGGGAGTCTTTGCGCCCAATACCATCTCCTCGTGGGACGACTGATTAGAATATTCTTGTCTCACTACACCGCAAAACCGCCAATACCGTCGGTATGAAGAATACTTGGACTCGTTGTTCAAGGAGATAATGAGACGCTGAGACAAGACATCGACCCGCTTAACATCGAGGCCGAAGTTCATTGCGTGACTTGTCGCATAAGGACAAGCTGAAATATCTCGGCGGGGTATTCGACCGACCACCGATTCGTTGAAGAGTTTACATTGAATCATTACCGTGATCTCAACCACTTCGACAAGCGGCTAACGCCCACATGCGGTATGAAGAAACTCCGCAGAAGAAGGGCCGCCCGCACGACCTAAAGAAGAAAACAAGATAGCGGCCAAAGGGCATGAAGGTCGCCGCGACAATCGGCCTGACTTTCGAGATAAGACGTTCGATCATCGCACTTCGCTAAACGCCTCTATTGCACGTGATCTATAGCGAGTGCAAAACAATGAATTTGTGGGAATAAGCGCCCGATCCACTCGTGCTCAAGAAGGGGCACGACCGACTAAAAGATACCGCCAAGTACCACAAAAGCAAGGGTCATGATACTAACGATCAGGTGGCCTCAAAGATGATATTGAAGAGCTCATTCGAAAGGAAAGTTGGGAAAGTATGCGAGGCCTGAGGAAGGCGCGACCGACCTCGAGAGAGGCGCAAAGAAGCCGATCCCGACAGCAGGGAAGCGGCGCTCTAGTTGTTTCAAGCGCCCAAGAGAAAGACCGGTCTCGAAGATCGAGGAGCCCCGCGTCCGCAGGTCGCAACGTTGTTATGGTCATCCACGGTGGCAACCTCGGGACCGTAGAGAATCAAAGAAAGCCACCAAAAAGAAGTGGGACGAGCTCCCGATGGCCTGCTCAACATCAATATCCCACCGGTCTCTACAGACTTCCATCTCATTTGGAGACGGCACCGCACGATGGCGGGCCAAACAATTATGTTCCGCTGGTAATCGTGGCGCCATGGCCACATCGAAGTTCAAAGAATCCGTGCGACTGTGGTAGCTCGGCCGACATCATGTTTGAAGGCTTAATTGACAAGATCAAGGTTGACCGAGCGAGATAATTCCCCGGCCGAGCCAACACCCTTGACGGGCTTCAATGGAGCGGTCACCTACCCGCTGGGAACGATCAACTCATGGTCACATTTGGTGACGACACCGAGATAGCACCTTGTACAGATTCGGTCCGCACGACGTTCCTCGTACTCCTCAAATCATGCTATCAATGCATCATCGGCGGCCGACTCGGGCAAGCTAGAGGCCGTGGCATCAACAAAGACACCGAAGATGAAATTCTGACAGCAGGGCGACGCATCAGTTGTTACCACTCGCGCCGACCTTGAGGGCCGCAAGATCGGCCACGACACAATATCAAAGAAATTTGTGATGCAGGTAGACCTCGCCCAAATGTTCAAGCACCTGATGGCCATCAAGTCAATGCCAGCGATCCGATGCTCGGTGCCACGCTTGAATGTAATGAACAATTTGAGTGTAATGAATGACCGACCTATGAATGAAAAGCGTGCGGTGCAGCTCTTTTCCCAATCGGGTTTTTTTACGGAGGCCCGACCTTTAGAGACATGGTGTTCTTTACTTTCTCGCAAGAATGTATGACCGGCCGCTCAAGATCGCCTCGCAGCAAAGGAGCGATCAAGATTATCAACTTGGTCAACATAAACGGATCGCGAAGCGATCTAAAACCGAGCGACCATCGAAATGGTCCCAATCGAGCGCCATCGAAATGGCCCAAGCGGTCGAAGGACCCACAAACAGAGTAGCTCCCGAGCGGTCTACAATCGAGAGATCATCGAAATGATCCCAACGGTTGCCATCGAAATGGCCCGACAACCTTAGATCGCCGAAACGATCTACATCGAAAGTGCCATCGAAATGGCCCGCGGTTAAAACCCACAAACCTTAGGTCGTCGAACGATTCGAATCGAGCGATCGTCGAACGGTCCCACCGAGCGCCATCGAAAATGGCCCGACAATGCTAGGTCGCCGAGACGATCTACATCGAGTGCCATCGAAAATGGCCCAAAGGGTAAGTAATAACCGTCGCGGTAGGGTCGTCAAACGATCTACCTTAAATGCCATCGAAGGGCTCGATTGAAGGTCGCCGAAGCGATCCAAGGCCCCGCTGGGATGTTAACTCATCAAAGAATCGATGCTTCCAAATAAGCGCAAATGACGACCGAACGGTCTTAAAGTTCAAAGAAAAGCGACCAACAACGAGCGCCATCGGTTGGCGCGAAATCGGCGCCGAGCGCCCACAAGTTCAAAATGAACAAGGCGAATAAATGCAAAAGTGCGCAGAATTGCAACATAAATTCAAACGGGCATAAATGAAAAGCAAATAAAGATTGTCATTACAAATAGGGGCCGCCGCCAAGCCGAGCGCCCACGAATAAAAGAACCGCACGGCGCGTAAATATGGTCGCCCGAAGGCAAGTTACAAAATTACACCGCTCGCAGCGGCTTCAAAAGAGAATGGTGGTCGGGCGAATGACGCGTTCTCGCCTGGCGTCATATTCTCGCAGCAACATGATCTTGTTATTTTCGACATAAGGCGTGGGCTTCGATCATCTTGTCATCGAAATTGATCTGGCAGACGGTATTCAACACCCGCGCTGCCAAGAGCGTTGTAAAATTGCTCGATCGCAGCCTCCCGACCGCCTTTGGCCACCACTGATCTTCGCCGCAGCTCGGCATTTACGGCCTCCAACCTCGGTTTTCTCCTTCTCGACTCCGGATTCAAAGTCGGGCCAGAGTGTTCACCGCCGCAAGCTCCTTGTTCCTCTTTGATGTACCGCCCGGCCATCCTCCCCGCTTGAGGGCCTCCTTCTTCGACCGGAGGAGCTTGTCATATTTCTCACAAGCGCTCAACCAAAGCCTTGCCCTTCCCCGCGAATTCAGTCGAAGGTTGGTTAGCCATCCGAACAAAGATAAGAAGGAAATTACAAGACTAAGAAAGTAAAATTACCATCGATTCGGCCACCACTTTCGCCATGACTTTGTCGACTTCATACAGAGAAGCGCAGAGCGCCACGGGCTTCCTTCTGCACTTCTCCGGCATCGGCCGCACCTGCAAGTGTTCGAGCCGAATGATGGAACCTCCTCCGCAGGTGAACCGACCCGAACGCCGCGCTGGGCCCGCTGGGTGAGCGCGACAAGACCGGGAGGAGGCGACCGAGTCCTCGCCGACCGCTTTCTTCCTTGCTCTTAGGTGTGGGGACTTTGAGGAAGATTCTGGTTACCCCCGACCGAGGAGCTGCCAGTCCCTTAGCCCCTCCTTCTTCTGCTTCGTGATCTGAGCGAGGCAGCTTCCTGCTTTTGCCTACCATTCTTTCTCGCAAAATGACGAGCCATGAGTTAAAAGAAAAAGAGAATCAATAACAAATTATCGTGGCAAAAGAGTTCAAAGCTAACCAATCTCGCCTCCGCCATAGCCTTTCATACAAGACGGCGGCCTCAAGAAGGTATGTCGCCTCTTAGATCGGACGCATCATACTCGCCAACGATTTGATCATCTCCAAAGTCCGCAGTCGGCCTCTCCTGTGTCCTTCACGTGTAGATGTAATCGCCTGGGCCGCTCGCAGAAATGGGCCTCATTCCACATAATTGGGAAGTAAGGGGACCCAAAGATCCCGTCCACTGAACCTCACAAACGGCTCTCACAAATTGCCTGGGTGGGAACGATCCAAAATATTGACTTTTCTGTGCCGCCTCCCAACGACTCCCGAACGCTTTGAAAATCTGTGGTGAGTCTTCTCAGATCTTGAAGGAGACTTGCTCCCTTTTCTCTTGTTGGCCTTCTCTCGAGCGCCACCAACCAAGATAGCAAAGAAAAGCATCATCGATACCGCCACCCACTGGGTCGCCAGAACTCTCAAAGGTCTTTAAAAACGCCCACGCCGCTTGATGAAGCCGCGGAAGACGACCAATATGGCGCAAAGACGCCGCTACCGAATTCGGTGAAAGGAGGGTAATCTTCATCTTCTCGAACACGAGCCGATACATCGTGGAACTTGAAGTTGGAAGAGTAAGTCGCGATATCTTCACCCTCCTTCATACCTCGTGATCCTCCACTTTCAGGTGAGTCTTCGAGGCGGCTCCGTGATCGGGCAAAGCGCCGTGACCGACCGTAAGAATGCTCCTCTTGGGAGCAAGAGTCTCCGACACCCAAGACATGTCGACACCTCCCGAGCCACGCCGCCTGACTTCGACCTCGGCAACTCTCGCCGACCCTTCGCTCGACCCTCCGATGTTGGCCTCCAAACTGGAAATATTGACTTCGGCCGAGCCACCTCTTCTCCCTCGACGCCTTCGCCCGGCCTTCGGGCCTCCACCATCTCCTCGCCCACGCATCGACGGCACTCGCGCCATCATCATCAATGATAATCACGCTCGGCGCCCTTCTTCTTCTCCTCCACTCGAGATACAACATCCTCGGGCGGTGGAGAGTCGCTACCGCCGGCGAGAATGGGAAGCGTCTAGAACCAAAGACTCTCGGAGCTAGTTGATCCCCACTGTAAGAGAAGAGAACTCGAGCCCGTGGCCGCCGAGGAACCGCTGGGGAGCTAGAACTTTTGTCGCCCGAAGACGACTTCTGATTCGCCTCTACCGACATATAGGTGGCAAAGGATTGCGGTGGTTTTCCGAATACGCGCGCTTAATTTTGTCCGTGGCATACACAAACACTGCGGGATAAGTGGATCGAGTCGTCGATCGAGCGAGCACTCTGATGAGAGGCGAAATGGCCATCCTCGACTGACACACCCCCTATCACGCAGGCGTGGAAAAGCACGTAAATACTTTAAAGAAAAACTCAAGTTTAAAAGAGTAAAAGGAGCGGTCGACTCGCACCTTAAGCAGTGTTGAAGATCGGCCGCGAGAAGTCAAAAGCAACTACAGATGCTGAAGTCACGGGCAGACGAAGTCGAGTCACGCAGAGCAAATCAGAAAGTGTGAGATATGAACTCGTCTGGGCGGGTATTTATAGTGAAGACCCATGGCGCGAAGGGACCGAGACGGCGAAGCGTCGCGACGCTTCACCTTCTCGCCAATGGTTGTCTCCGGCACAACCTCTAAAACACCAAACGCCACGCCTTAAATGTCGGGAAAACCAACCGTCGCGACAAAGACACCGGATGGTCGACCAATGGCCGACACCGCCTCTACAGAGAAAGCGAACGCCGCGCTCGCTTTCTTCAAAGAGAACACCGGGGCATCAATTCAAGCCTCACCGCTCTTGCGACCTAGGCTTGGGGCAACGCTCTCGGGTGTATTAGCAAATACGAGGATCGCCAATGTTAATTGACTCCGCGCCCCCACCATCACGACGCCCAACACGCCGCTTGAGCGCACTCGCCGCCGAAATTCTCGCGTAACGGTCGGACATCACCAGATATATACGCCATTCGCACACGGCATCGTGCACGTTCTCTAACCTTGTGCTATCTCGCCCGAGCGACTTCTCTCATTAGATCGTTGAATGTTTTGCAGTACCACCCGAGGTGCTCAACGCTGAAGCCGGGACCTGGTCCTTTCTCTTATTCAACGATCTACCCATCGCATTTAAGCAACAAACACTTCAACTCTTCATTGGTCAAGGTACGATCACCATATATACCCAATTATGTCAACCGAAACGCTCACCTTACTCCGAATTTGTGCGTTCCTAAACAACGACGGCGGAATCACGTGACAAAACCCAAAGAACACAACGAACTGAGCTTCTCCTTCTCCCTTTGAAACCCTAGCCACGCTCACCTCTAGATCAATGAGGAATCAACAACATGGAGGTTATGGATTGAAAACTACAACGCTAGGAAAGAAGAAAACGCGGCTTGTAAGGATTAAGAACTCTTACCTAGAGCAAAAACTTGAGAAGCCTTCTCCTCCTTCCTCTTCTTTAGCCTACCAATCTCCTTTCTTTCTCACTCTCTCAATTCGCAGCTCTCTCAATTTGGCACAAATGAGAGTTGCGCTATACTCCTGTGGTTTAAGCAAGTGGGCTCAAAGTGGCCCACCGGGCCTCCACGTCAACACCACCCCCATTACTCGCTTCACCTCCTGGATAACACATATGATTTCTCTTGATTTAATAAGTAATTCAATTAAATAGTTTAATTAAATTATTTCCTGGTGTTACAAAATCATCCAACGATTCATCAAAGGAATTATCACACCATTCAATAACTCAAATTCATCAACACATCAAAATTTATCAATGACATCAAATTCATCAAAACAACCTCAAAAGTTATTAAAACAACATCAAAACCCCAAAACCCATCATATACCCAATCACGTTAAACCAAAAGCGCTCACCCTTACCTCTAATATATATATGTTCCAAACAACGATGAAGAAAGTCACGCATAAGAACCACAAAGAACACAACGATCTCAGCCTCCCTTGGAATCTCCTCCAACTCGCGAAACCCTATCCTTAGATTTGGGAAAATCCAATTTCGTTCTCACCTATCCTGGATTCTAACTCAGGAACTGCTCTCTTATCAAGCCCTCTGCGAGCATGAGAAGAACGCAACAAATCGCTGCGCCACAAACGGAGCTCCAGAGACAAAGTTATGCTCAAAGGA